>JACEFZ010027396.1:122500-459827 GCA_014155875.1 Cepaea nemoralis
CTTATCCCATCGTTTTATCAGTCCTCCCAAACCGGCTGCCTAGAACTGCGTGCTCGGTTTTCTAAACCACGTTTTCACTTCACATTCAACTGCAGCGTCATTCGCGAGATGTCTCCCGCCAAGGTGAGTTTTCAGTGTCTATGCTGACAAATGTTTGTCCCTTAAAGCGGTGCATAGCTGGGTAGAAAAAAGTTACGAGGGTGAGTCAATATATAAGTCATACAGTTCTGTGGTATGGCAGGTAAATGGAAACAAAGCACGCAGTTCTATGCAGCCGGTTTGGAAGGACTGATAAACGATGGGATAAGTGCATCAATGTTGGTGGAAATTATGTTGAGAAATAAAGGGACAATGTATGTATAAAAATAAACTGGTTTCAAGTTTTTATCATACTTAGTTTTTTCTACAGCCATTTGTGACTTACTTATTAACTTACCCTCGTAATAAGACACATTTTCGTCGCCAGAATAAGGATCAAACATTGTCCAAGAACCACGTGCACCTAATGTTAACACTCACTCCCCCCCCCCCCCTTTTAACCGATCTCTAGGTTAGTGAGATCAGATACATAGCCTTTCAGATAAGGGCAGAAGAACAGAAGTGTAAGTTGCGCACTGTAAAATTCCCATGGCATATGGAACTTTTAAAGAGTAGGTCTTGAGGCTGCTACTCTGGCAAAATTGTTAGAAAAGTAAACCTGCCCAGCGGTAGACGAAGCCCGTTACCTGAGATGGAATCTATCTAGAGGAAACACACCTGATACGCACATACATGCCGAGGTCGCTCACACTGACCTTTGCCGCGCATGATTAGATGTGACACACTTCACTGGAAATAGGAACAGAAAGGAGAAGAAACCGATCCACTGTTTTAAGCCACATAAAAGGGCACAGAGAAACCTCAAGCTGAAGCCATGCTAAAAACCAATGAGAAACCTCAAGCTGAATCCATGCTAAAACCCAATGAGAAACCTCAAGCTGAATCCAGGCTAAAACCCAATGAGAAACCTCAAGCTGAAGCCAGGCTAAAGACCAATGAGAAACCTCAAGCTGAAGCCAGGCTAAAGACCACAGAAAAACCTCAAGCTGAAGCCAGGCTAAAGACCAATGAGAAACCTCAAGATGAATCCATGCTAAAGACCAATGAGAAACCTCAAGATGAATCCATGCTAAAGACCAATGAGAAACCTCAAGCTGAATCCAGGCTAAAGACCAATGAGAAACCTCAAGCTGAAGCCAGGCTAAAGGCCAATGAGAAACCTCAAGCTGAATCCATGCTAAAAACCAATGAGAAACCTCAAGCTGAATCCATGCTAAAAACCAATGAGAAACCTCAAGATGTCAAGATGAAGCCAGGCTAAAGACCAATGAGAAACCTCAAGATGATAATAACCTTAAGACCAATGATAAACATCAAGCTGAAGCCAGGCTAAAGACCAACGAGAAACATCAAGCTGAAGCCAGGCTAAAGACCAATGAGAAACCTCAAGCTGAATCCATGCTAAAAACCAATGAGAAACCTCAAGATGTCAAGATGAAGCCAGGCTAAAGACCAATGAGAAACCTCAAGATGATAATAACCTTAAGACCAATGATAAACATCAAGCTGAAGCCAGGCTAAAGACCAACGAGAAACATCAAGCTGAAGCCAGGCTAAAGACCAATGAGAAACCTCAAGATGAATCCATGCTAAAGACCAACGAGAAACATCAAGCTGAAGCCAGGCTAAAGACCAATGAGAAACCTCAAGATGAAGCCAGGCTAAAGACCAATGAGAAACCTCAAGCTGAATCCATGCTAAAAACCAATGAGAAACATCAAGCTGAAGCCAGGCTAACAACCAATGAGAAACATCAAGCTGAAGCCAGGCTAACAACCAATGAGAAACATCAAGCTGAAGCCAGGCTAAAGATCTTATAGAAACCGCAAGCTGAAGCTAGGCTAAAGATCTCAAAGAAACCGCAAGCTGAAGCCAGCAACCCATTCTCAATGACGAATAAATTTAAGGGGAAGCCAGTTTTCGACCAGAAATTTGATGTAAGTGTAGTCATCCTAGAGGAAGGAAACCGATAAAGCTGTCAAAAATGATAAAGATATATACTAATGGGGCGACGAAAAGATTGCGGAGACAGCCAAGTTTTTGTCTGTGATCAAGGGTCAGGTACCGAAAAAGGACAACTAAAAAGCAACTAAACCAAAGGATTAGTCCTTATAAGGACTGCATTCAATAAAAACAGGCGAACTGGAAACCACCACTGACAAACGGAAAAGTAGGAAGAAACTGACATAAAGGTGAACCCGCCGGCCAAACCTATACGTCAGAGGCATGAAGTCTGCGAAATAGAAGAGTCAGCTAACGCTGACACAGGAGACGAGAGACACTAAACCCGCGCACTGAACCACTACAATTATAACCAAAGCTACTACAGCAGGTTGAACGAGGTGGAAAATTTTCTTTTTTTCAAAAATCGGATGGATGGATGGATCAGCTCTGTTGTTGTGTCAGTCCAGACGGGAGAATAGCTGTCAGAGGTGCTAATACACAACTCCAATAATTTCACCATGAAATGCAACTTTTGTATGTTTTCTTTAAGCGTCACGCAATGTCTGGAGTCTAAAAATGGTATTAACCTTCTTTAAATGTTGTCCACTATTTTGCATGTCCTGATATAAGATTAATGAAATGTGACCGTTTGTTATTCAATATGGCGGATATCCAGACCCTATAGAAGATTGTTCACAAGGAGATTCATGACGTCAAGAATGAATAAAAACAGTGATATGTATTCCGAAATGCTCAATGTCACCCTTCTTGAATTGTACAATTTATAACGCAGAACTACACCATTAACTCTTTGAATTCGTGCTGAACAATAATTTTTGTTAATGTCATCTTTTAGGAGAAACTTTAGAAGCGTTATTGCTGCATGACATTTTAAATGAGTATTTGTTTTTCGAAAAATCGATTTTGACGTAACCGAATCCTATCCCCAATGTTGTTAAACATAAAGTGAGAACAAATACAAGGGAATTACTATGAACATAACTCGTCGATATATATTGTGCGGTTTACATTGTGATATATATATATATATATATATATATATATATATATATATATATATATATATATATATATATATATATATATATATATATATATATATATATATATAAACTGGCACCTTGCCGTCTTGACAGACCATAGTTTGTAAAATGGACTTATACCTCTCCACAACACAAAGCCTGGGCTGAATTGTAGAGACCATGTGTTGCCCATGCAGCATGATCCCTGTCTCAACCTGCCTAGTGTACTCCAGAGGAAAGGTAACACCAATACGTCTGAAACAAGACAAGCTGCAGAAGCTGCCGGATCAGCAAAGCAATTCTCTAACTATCCGCCTTTTGGAGCTTTGAAACCAAATATTAGGGCCTGGTCTGCACTGCCATGACATTTAGTCTTTATGTTGTATTTCCTCGCACTAGAAGTAACAAAAACATTTATGATCTGTTTAAGTATCTGGTATCATGAAGGCTAATAGACTACAATGGCTGGGGCATATAGAAAGAATGGAAGATAATAGGGAAACAAAACTCGCTTACACTCAAGAAATAAATGACCGTAGACCCCGAGGTCGACCAAGAAGACGGTGGAGAGATAGTATATATACAGACCTGCAAGCACTTAGAATCAACGACTGGCAAGAGAAGGTCAACCAGAGAGACGAATGGAGACGGATTCTATCTGCAGCAAAGAACCTCAATGGCTCGGAACGCTGAAGAAGAAGAAGAAGAATAAGGCTTGTACCCTCCCAATTGCGCTCCTCCACCCGAAGCCGTTGGCACAATGTGGGGTGTCGGGTTTGGTGAGCATCGCCCAAATTCGGCGCTAACCGAAGCAGGTAGTATCGTCTACTGTCATACGGTAGCTCAGTCATATCTGACTAAGACCTGACATCCACATATATATATATATATATATATATTACTAATTTAGCATTGTCACAGAATATGACGAAATTGATGTGCTCGATTCTTGAAGACAAATCAATATTGACATTCTAAACGATCTGAACAACGAAGACAACTGACTCGTTGGCTCTTGGAAGTTAAATTACTTTGATCGCACGAGGTTCTACAGTGGGCGTCCAAAAACAGCAATAGGATGCATAGTTTCTGAAAGACACAGACGATCCAAACAAATGCGATGGTGGAAACAGGACATTGAAGACATTTTGGATAGGGAAAGCATGGGAGATGTGAGGCATCGGAAAGTTTTAGACATCATAAAGTATGAGACGTGAATGAGCGAGACATAACGATTGAGACATCATCAAGTATGAGGCCAGGGAATGCACGAGATATAAAGATTGAGACATCATCATGTATGAGGCCAGGGAATGCACGAGATATAAAGATTGAGACATCAAGTATGAGGCCAGGGAATGCACGAGATATAAAGATCGAGACATCATCAAGTATGAGGCCAGGGAATGCACGAGATATAAAGATTGAGACATCATCAAGTATGAGGCCAGGGAATGCACGAGATATAAAGATTGAGACATCATCATGTATGAGGCCAGGGAATGTACGAGATATAAAGATTGAGACATCATCAAGTATGAGGCCAGGGAATGCACGAGATATAAAGATTGAGACATCATCAAGTATGAGGCCAGGGAATGCACGAGATATAAAGATTGCGACATCATCAAGTATGAGGCCAGGGAATGCACGAGATATAAAGATTGAAACATCATAAAGTATGTCACATTGGAAAGTTTGTCACATAATAAACTATAAGACACCTAGAGCATTAAACATGGGAAAGCATGAGACAACGTAAAGTATGAAAGAGCGTATAGTACGAGATATCATAAAGCGTATAACATTATAAAGCATGAGACATCATAAAGCATGAGACCGAGGAACGCACGAGACGTGATAAAGCTTGAGACATCATAAAGATTCTAATACATACATGGGAAAGCATGACACATCACAAAGGATCAGTCATGGGAAAGCATGAGACATCATTAAGCATGAAACACGGGAATTCATGACACATCATTAAGTATGAGATTTCATGAAGTATGAGATATCATAAAGCATATACCATCATAAACCATGAGACATCATAAAGTATGAGACACATGGACTCACGAGACATCATAAAGCATTAGACATGGGAAAGCATGAGTCATCATAAAGATGTGACATGGGAACGCACGAGACATCGTAACGTATGAGATACGGGGAAACATGGGGCATCATAAAGTATAAGACATAATATATGTTAAGTTAGTTGCACATCCTTTACAGGACGTCGCAGTCAACACCAGATGTTTGCTGTTGTGATCTCTTGACAAGTTTACGTTCAGTAGTTTGCCTTTGTTTTCTGAACGACGGCACCCATACCATTTCGTAAAAACTAATGCAAAACGGTCCTGCTAGCCAAATCGCACGCAGTTGTGTTTCGAACGCGGGTATGCGGGATTACGAACTCCGTCCATAACACCTTCGCCACGACGACGGCCATAAAATATGAAACAAAGGAAACATGAGACATCGGGAAAATGTCAAAGGAATGAGACAAAGGAAAAATTAAACATCAAACATCATAAAATATGAGGTATTGTAAAGCTGGAAACATGGGAAATTACGAGGCATGGGAAAGCTGAAGAAAGGGAACGTTGGAGATATGGGAAAGTAAGCATGGGACATGGAATAACATGAAGAAATAGAAAGCTTGAGACATGGGAAAACAGGACACAAGGAAAAGAATGAGACATGGGAAAAACATGGCTTCATATTTCGCTTGATATTTAAACACCTTAAGACGAATCTAATTGGAGGTCACATTGTGTTAAAGAGAACGCAATTTATTATTTGAGAGAAAACGACACAACTGCGCATACAGGAAGTTAGACGTGACCCACTGAAAACTACCCGCGACATACAGAGTCAAATCAGAAAAACAACCTTCTTCATCTGTCCTTTCGTTTGACATATAAAAGCCAAGAACACTTTTACAACCATCATTACCCCATATGGACAACAATCACTTTCACCTGTGAGGGTAAAACCAGGACTATCAGTCTGAGCCGGATATGGACCCCAAATATACCGGCTCCTTGAAGTTGAAAGTGGTAGAGGTAATAAATAGTGAAATTGAAATTCTAATATAATAATTGAGGTTTATCTGGTATGTGGTGTTTTTCTTATTGTTTAGACCAATTGGTAATCATGCTACCATTTATGCTACTACGGTGTCTGTTTGTCACATCTTTAATTACAATTATTTCGCGTTCTTTGAAGAAGAGTTTATTTTTTCCATGTTAAACATAAGTTGAACTTGCTGGGAGTGATAAAAACTCCTTCACGGAGCAAGCACGACAGAAAGGGCCCACTTTCCCCATGTGTATCGTCCCTTTACCTTCATAACATATGAACATTTATGGTACAATAATCCTCGAGATTTAACGGTTGTAAACAGTCTGTCAATCAGGTGCCGTCTCCACAATGAAGGTTGGCTGCAATAAATCTTCAACACTGTCCACGTCTCGCCCTGACTATACATTCTATCAGATTGCTGTTAGTCCATCTTTCGATTTTATCTTCCCACTTGTATCGTTGTCCCCGGGATGGTTAACCTGGTCAACAAATGCACGCAGAAGTCGGATGTGTCGGCCTAACGGCGCAAGAACGCAGCTTTGCTGTAAACAGGCACAACGCAATCACATCCGGAAAAAAAACTCTGGATGAACGCAGAAAAGAAGAAGTATCGTTGTCTACTTCTTGCTCGCTTGCCGGCAACCTCACCCTCCAGTATGGTTTTATTAGTGTTGTGTCTTTTAACGTCACAGAAATATTTAAATTACCCCTGTTTTATTTCTTTCATCAACTCTCTTTTCATTTGCAGTTTTTCTAGAACTTCTGTATTAAATTGTTTTTGTTGCCATGAAATACGACATATTCTTCTGTATATCCAACATCTCCAGGGCCTCTATTCGACTTTCTAGTTGCTTGTTTATTGTCCTGGCTTCCGCGATATATAGATGTGATGAATATACCATAACATTTGACAATTCTTATTTTTAACGCTTTATTAATCTCTCTAGATGTTAATATATTGATTTCATGATGTTGAAAGCATGTTTGGGCATTCCTGTTTACTTTTTAATTACTGTTCCACTTCTGTCATCATCTGTTATATGTCCAAGATAGGAGACGCTTGTTCTAGTATCTCCCTTTTTACTGTGATATTCATTGATGACCTCTCCTTTCCACTTCTAATTATTACAGTTCCGTCTTTGGATGTTAATATCAAAACCACATTCTGTACTATGCTTGATTACTTGTTCCACTAGATGTTTTTTTGTTGTAAACTTGTGTTCGCTTTCTGCTGGTAGCAATATATCTGTCAGTATACCTAAGATTGTTTATGATTCTTCCATTGATGTTTTGGCCAGGCATTTCGGCTTGTTTAAACGTTATTTCTGTCGTACTCTTCTGTTTATCTCTATGGGCAACGAATAATTATTTCCGTATCTAACTGACGCCATTTTTTCCCAGTAAAAGTTACAATAAGTATGATGTCCTTTCCATCTACTCAGATTTCTTGAAGGCGTGTCATTAACCGTTCATATTGTGCTCTATCAGAAGCTTGTTTGTATTCTTTATAACATACACACATAGTTTTCTGAACTTCTATACATTTTTCAGTCTACATCCTCAAATAAACAATTGTTTTCTCTGGTGCCGCTTTTTTGTGGAACCCAGATTGTTATTCAGTCTAATTCCACACATTTTATTTTGAATATTTTTCTGGCTCGCCTTGATGAGTATCTTAGTTATGTGGCTCATTCAGCTAATAGTTAAAGTTAAAGTTATTTCCTCTGGGCCCCTTTCCCAATCATTCATCTCTCCTCTCTCTCTCTCTCTCTCTCTCTCTCTCTCTCTCTCTCTCTCTCTCTCTCTCTCTCTCTCTCTCTCTCTCTCACCACGCCCATATATCCTCATTCATACATAAAGCAAAGCATATACATACTACTCCTTCCCATACACAAGAAGAAGAAGAAGAAGAAGAAGAAGAAGAAGAAGAAGAAGAAGAAGAAGAAGAAGAAGAAGAAGAAGAAGAAGAAGAAGAAGAAGAAAAGGAAGGGTGCAGGAGGAGGAAAAAAAAGAAAGGTGGCCAGTGTGATACTGATCACTCAACCCATCGAGTGCCCACTAGTTAATAAAAACAAAATACAACAAATTAACCTCACAAACCCCTTTACGCTTAGTAGACGTTGTTTCAAGACGGGATCAACCCTTGTACTTTTGCATCACCGGATTGACCCATTTGTCATGCCCTTCCAAAGTAAGGTGTGAGCCAGCAACGCCGTCGACAGCACACCGGAAATTTTAGCACAGACCTTAAACCTCTCAGCCACTCAGACCTCGAATAATGTAGATATTGCGGTAGAACTACCAATGTTTATAAACTGTGAAGCCTGGTAGTTGGATAGATCTTGACACATATGTTGTAACTATATCCCATACTATTCTCTACGAGAACTGTAATCAGGGTTATGAATTATTGAAGACTAGCTCATGTTGCAAGAACCTTGTTAAATTGATGAAATATTGATCAATCTATTTGCAAAAAAAAGTGTTTTTTAACAGACAGATTAACTGATTCGTTGCCGAAGGATAATATGCCGCCAAACGGATCTCTCATTTGGGAAGAAGGACGATATACTGCGATACTATTGTCATGGTGTCATTTGTTTAAGTTACGTTGTATCTACCTTGATTTCAAAGCTCAGTGAATGGAACTTTCCGTTATAATACTTGCTCATTTGATCGTGCACCATATTTAGTGGAAACCTGATTTTTATTTGGCACCGAAACAATTAATATTTCTTTAATTTGCTCCTTTGTGAAAGTTAACACGTGCATGTTCTCACTAAAGAAAACTATGAATGATAATTATCTTATTGAGTCATCATCTTTATCATCATCATCATCAACTAGTGTCTTGCCAACTGGCATGGGTGATTATACTTCTTCACATCTTGACATCCCCAACAGCATGTATCAGTTCGTGTGTTAACTCCCTTCCGTGCCATGACATAGGGCTGTCAGGAATGATCTCTTGTTGTCTTCCTCGATTTCTATCCACACATCTTTCCAGCTGCCTCAGTATTCCACTTTTTCTTAAAAATCTTATCATAATGTGGGCAATAAAAAGATGTCATTTGCATCGAGACAAAGAGTGTTGAGGTCCTACATAGAACCTGTACTTGTGAATGAATGTGAGACGTTGACAATTAACAGACAAGCTGAACAACATTTCGTGGCAGTGGAAATGTGGTTTATGAGGAAGATTCAAAGAATATCATGGACACCCAGAAAAACTAATTATCAAGTACTAGAATAAGCAACTGCAAACCGTAAAATTATTAGAGAAATTAAACGTCAGTATGTTTTGGGACTCGTTATGAGAAGAAATAAAATGGCTAACCTGGTGACAGCTGGCAAGACTGAGGTGAAAAGAACACGGAAAGGCAGAGAAGTAAACATCTAGAAGGCTGGGCCTAGTGGACTGGGTGGTACAGGAGCATAAAGTTGATTTTAAACACAGGCTCTACAAATAACAGTTCATCTACGACTCTGGTGATCGAGTGAGATGTTCAAACATGGCCGTCCACGCTTATCGGCATGGCACATGATGATGAATGTGGTCGAACATGACGAATGCCTCTTTCTGATGTTTGTGATAAGTTGTCCCTGTGTCGTAGCCACTTTTGAAACATTTAAATTACTAATCTTGCTGTCCAAATAATTTTCAGCATTATTCTGTAAAACGAAAACTATGAAACATCAATGAATTTTTGTTTTCGCATGCTTGCTAATTTTTCAGGATTCACAGTTATATGTTAAAACTGGTTCTATATAACATACAGGAATTCTGTTCCGACATTAAGTTAAGCAACAGTAACAATTAATTATAATGTTGACAGCGGCTTTTAATTAATAAGTCTAAGAGGCAAAACAAGACAGTGGCGCAAAATTGGAAGATGCTGATGATAGTAAATGAAATGATAACGACGAATAATAAGATAATACTGACAGTGGCGGCAAAACCACCACAAACATGATAATAATTTTAAAACCAGATCATGTGAAAGATAACAACCACAGAAACAGATGATGATGGCCAAAAACGACGGTAAAGAAGATTGTACAGACAATAATATTGTTGGAGTAAAAACAAAATAATAAATTCTCTCGAAGCATTTTCCCACTATGCGTCTGTGATGTGAAAGCCACATCACATGTTATAGGACTTAGAGAAAGGAGGAATAAGTGGTCAGTCTGTCCTCACTTTGGCAAGCGACCAGCCCAGGCGTGGAACCCGCGTCCGACAGAGCTCATGGCCTTGCCAGCGCAGTTGCCTGTCAACTTCGCTAGCCGCTTATAGTTCAAAAATTAAGGGAAGGCGGATGGTGAATACAGATATGATAAAGGTGGTGGGAATTATGATGATAAAGGTAGGTGAAAGGATTAGTATTATGATGGATAGGAAGATGATAATTATGTTGATAATGCGGGCGGGGATATGTGATCCACATGATAATGATTAAAGAAATGATTAACAAGATGGCGGCTACACTGATTATAAAAATAAAGATGATGATCGCAATAAAGAGGACGACGCCAAAAATGATGATAATGTCAAAGTAGATAGTAAACATTATCTCACCAACAATGTGAACCATTTTGTCATCTTTCTGTGTCACAACTTGGCGTTATGGATCCAAATTTCAGTGCAGTTTTAACTCCAAGGAGAGAATGATGCTGCAAGGAGTGACCATAGGATCTGGCCGTCACTCAGGACTCCGAGGAAAGACCAGACGGACACATTATCAGGCTGCTAGGGTACAATTAGTATTATGACTCTTTACTGGTTGTTGAAGATGAGGACGGAGCACGTATGGGATTGTCCCGAATGCCCTGGTGTCGGTTCTTAATCCAACTCAACAAGCGCAGTGGTATCTCCAGATATATTTATATATTCACTGTTCAAAATGACTTCCTTTTCCCTGTTTGGCAAAGATGTTAGCTAGTATTGCCATGGTACAAAACTACTCCATATTCTCGTCGACAATGGTTATAAATTAACTGATTAAGTGACATGAGTTAATTAATAGTCATAACCAACTACCCCTGCCATGGTCTTATATATCGCCGAAATGTTGTCATTGCAAAGTATTGTCTCATTTGAAATATAAATACAGTAATTATGCCCAAGCAACCTCCTTTAATTTGATGTATAATACATGTCTACTACCATATAACAACCTTTAAGTCATAACTGTGACATACACTACTTTCCATTTTCCGCCTTCCAGTTTTGTTTGCTCCAAGCCTAGATTTTGTTTGGCACTGAATCTGTTAAAATTACTGAACCGGCAGACAGGTTGCCAAATAATGCATCAATTTACACGGGAAGAAGCATGGACAGGTAGGGCAAGGGATGACCACGAGTGAAGATGATGGACGGTTCGACACAGTGACATGGAGTAACATCAGTACCAGAAATGAGTGGCAGTACACGAGATAGAAAGTTGCAGACAGACATGATCACTAACGCCACTTGGCTCGGTCTAAAAGAAGAAGTAAATGTTCATTACCGTTGAATCTTTCCCTGTCACTAATGTGGCATGTTAAACAAGTTGAAAGCCCCTGAGCTATATGAAATGCGTGCATTGTTTTAATGTAGCCTGTTTGTCTTCACGCAGATTATCAGCTTTAGAAAAGACAGTGTATGTCGATGATGGAGAAATGCCCCGGTCCTTTCATGAACTGCAGGCCAAGGTAGATAATTTCAAGGAGAAGTTAGAGGTGGGTGTTGATGGTATAGTTACATGTCTTGTGCTAAATCTATGCTAAGTTTGTTGATGGTAAAGTTACATGTCGTGTGCTACATCTATGCTAAGTTTGTTGATGGTAAAGTTACATGTCGTATGCTACATCGATGCTAAGTTTGTTGATGGTATAGTTACATGTCGTATGTTACATTTATGCTAAGTTTGTTGATGGTGTAGTTACATGTCGTGTGCTACATCTATGCTAGGTTTGTTGATGGTATAGTTACATGTCGTATGTTACATTTATGCTAAGTTTGTTGATGGTATAGTTACATGTCGTGTGCTACATCTATGCTAAGTTTGTTGATGGTAAAGTTACATGTCGTATGCTACATCGATGCTAAGTTTGTTGATGGTATAGTTACATGTCGTATGTTACATTTATGCTAGGTTTGTTGATGGTGTAGTTACATGTCGTGTGCTACATCTAAGCTAAGTTTGTTGATGGTATAGTTACATGTCGTATGTTACATTTATGCTAGGTTTGTTGATGGTGTAGTTACATGTCGTGTGCTACATCTATGCTAAGTTTGTTGATGGTATAGTTACATGTCGTATGTTACATTTATGCTAAGTTTGTTGATGGTATAGTTACATGTCGTATGTTACATTTATGCTAAGTTTGTTGATGGTATAGTTACATGTCGTATGTTACATTTATGCTAAGTTTGTTGATGGTATAGTTACATGTTGTATGTTACATTTATGCTAGGTTTGTTGATGGTATAGTTACATGTCGTATGTTACATTTATGCTAAGTTTGTTGATGGTATAGTTACATGTCGTATGTTACATTTATGCTAAGTTTGTTGATGGTATAGTTACATGTCGTATGTTACATTTATGCTAAGTTTGTTGATGGTATAGTTACATGTCGTATGTTACATTTATGCTAAGTTTGTTGATGGTATAGTTACATGTCGTATGTTACATTTATGCTAGGTTTGTTGATGGTGTAGTTACATGTCGTGTGCTACATTTATGCTAAGTTTGTTGATGGTATAGTTACATGTCGTATGTTACATTTATGCTAAGTTTGTTGATGGTGTAGTTACATGTCGTGTGATACATTTATGCTAAGTTTGTTGATGGTATAGTTACATGTCGTATGTTACATTTATGCTAAGTTTGTTGATGGTATAGTTACATGTCGTATGTTACATTTATGCTAAGTTTGTTGATGGTATAGTTACATGTCGTATGCTACATCGATGCTAAGTTTGTTGATGGTATAGTTACATGTCGTATGTTACATTTATGCTAAGTTTGTTGATGGTATAGTTACATGTCGTATGTTACATTTATGCTAGGTTTGTTGATGGTATAGTTACATGTCGTATGTTACATTTATGCTAAGTTTGTTGATGGTATAGTTACATGTCGTATGTTACATTTATGCTAAGTTTGTTGATGGTATAGTTACATGTCGTATGTTACATTTATGCTAAGTTTGTTGATGGTATAGTTACATGTCGTATGTTACATTTATGCTAGGTTTGTTGATGGTGTAGTTACATGTCGTGTGCTACATCGATGCTAAGTTTGTTGATGGTGTAGTTACATGTCGTGTGCTACATCGATGCTAAGTTTGTTGATGGTATAGTTACATGTCGTATGTTACATTTATGCTAAGTTTGTTGATGGTATAGTTACATGTCGTATGTTACATTTATGCTAGGTTTGTTGATGGTGTAGTTACATGTCGTATGTTACATTTATGCTAAGTTTGTTGATGGTATAGTTACATGTCGTATGTTACATTTATGCTAGGTTTGTTGATGGTGTAGTTACATGTCGTATGTTACATTTATGCTAGGTTTGTTGATGGTGTAGTTACATGTCGTATGTTACATTTATGCTAAGTTTGTTGATGGTATAGTTACATGTCGTATGTTACATTTATGCTAGGTTTGTTGATGGTATAGTTACATGTCGTGTGCTACATCGATGCTAAGTTTGTTGATGGTATAGTTACATGTCGTATGTTACATTTATGCTAAGTTTGTTGATGGTATAGTTACATGTCGTATGTTACATTTATGCTAGGTTTGTTGATGGTGTAGTTACATGTCGTATGTTACATTTATGCTAGGTTTGTTGATGGTGTAGTTACATGTCGTGTGCTACATCTATGCTAAGTTTATTGATACTGCAGTGTATTTGTAATAAAATAAAATGATCCAAGGGGAAGAAGGAGAATGTGCAGGAGAAGAAGAAGGAGGAGGTGGAGAAAAAGAAGAAGAAGGAGGTGGAGAAGAAGAAGGGGAGGAAGAGGAGAAAGAGTAGGAGAAAAAGAAGAATAATAAGGAGGAGGAAGAGGAGGAGAAGACGACATTGAAAGTGGATACCAAGTAAAAGGTGTGGGGGGAGGGGAGATGAAGGAAAGGAGACCACTACGAAGATGAAGACGAAGAAGGAGGAGAAGAAGAAGAAGAAGAAGAAGAAGAAGAAGAAGAAGAAGAAGAAGAAGAAGAAGAAGAAGAAGAAGAAGAAGAAGAAGAAGAAGAAGAAGAAGAAGAAGAAGAAGAAAGAAAGAAAAAAGAGAAGACGACGATGAAGATGCAGGCGAAGAAAAAGGGGAAGGAGGAGGGGAAGAACAGGAAGAATAATGATGAGAAAACGACAGTGAAGATAAAGATGAAGAAAAAGAACTAGAAAAACAAGACGAACAAGAAGGAGGTAGAGAAGAAGGAGAAAGAGCAGCAGCTAGATTGAATGCAGTGAATTAGAGTACAAAGATCACCAGGCACAATAATTCAATGCACAAATCATGAAACCAGACTTAAATCTAACACTCGGCTGAGAAAAACAGAGTTAACATTCACATTCTATAAAAAAGAAAAAAAGACAAAGTTGAAAACACCTCATCTAAAATATTTCCTTTCGTTTCCTCAAACTTAAAGCTCTGTATGCCACCGCCAAGCATTGTTTATGGATGTTCCCAATTTTTTATGGATGTCTTAGACCCGTTAAAACCCATTTCATCTGTCACGCTTGGTGTTTTTATGTTTCTCTTTTTCCTTCTCTCCCACATAATTCTCTGTAGAACGTATCCCATCTGAGTTGGCTTGGTTTGTCCAAGGATTTATCTATCGGAATGTCTCAGCCGTTCTGGCATAAGAGTTCGTCTCCAAGGAAGATGGAAAGCCATCACAAGCGAGTTTACGAAAGGTTTATGAAATTCACGTGAGTATTTTATTTAATTTCTTTAGAACCTGTTTTGATGTATGGCAATGAATCTTGGAATGTGAATGAACAAATTAGGACGAAATTGGAATCAATAGAGATGCGGTTCCTGAGACGAATGTTGCGAATTCCTTAGACTGTCAGAGTAGCTAACGACTGCCTGAAAGAGGCTAATGAAATTAGAAGAAATCAGGACTAAAGTGGGGGTTAAAGCAGCACTAGATTTTATTAGAAAGCAGCAAGTCAAATGGTTGTTTGGCCATGCAAGTAGGTTACCAGTCGACAGCAAACCACAACAAGCAATGATGTACAGACCAGATGGAAATAGAGGAAGAGACCGACCACGTAAACGGAAATAGCAGAGTCCATGGGAATATCGATACATGAAGCCCATAATCGGGCATTGTCACGATGTTCTCCAATGCCTCTCTTCTCATCACATGACCAAGAAAAGCTGTTTGTCTCATTCTTATTGTTGTATACAATGTTCTAGTTTCATTAGCCCTGTCAGTCAATTACCGTTAGTTACTCTGGTAGTCCAAGGAATGCGGAGCATTCGTCTTGGGAACCACATCTCTGTTGATTCCAAATTCTTCCTAATTTGTTCATTTTCTGGCAGTCCAAGGAATTTGCAACATTTGTCTCAAGAACAACATCGCCGTTGCTTCAAAGTTCTACCTAATTTGTTTATTTACATAAAATATTTAGTTTTCCTCATTTTTGATTGTCTTAATAATCAATCTTTTTCAATGGTGAGTCCATATTGGATACATATGTTTAGTTTACCTTTCCGTCCAATTAGTTTTAGTAGACTTTTGTGGGGGTTATATTCGAAAGCGGATGTGTACCTGTTCGCTGATTTATGACATATCTAAGCTATTATAGATTAATACACTATTATGTATTGGTCGAATTGATAAGACCCCTTGTTCTTATACATCCAGTGCGCTGATGCCGAGGTAGCGGGATCAACCCCTACACCGGTCAGTTGGACTAAAATGTTGACTTCTCATTCTTGACTTGGAGACGTAAATTACACGTACCTCTGAAGTCAGAGTGTGTACGCCTAATGGCGAGGGACACTGGTAATAGGGAAAGCTAATCCACACGCAATAATCAGTCCAGTGCTACTAGAAGGAGAAACACGTATGTGGACAACCCTTGAGTTCAAAGCGAGCGAACGCCATAAACAATACATTATTAAGTGTTATTATTTTAAGTAAAGGACCATGTTTTACACGGTTCTCTATGAATAACCGAGCACTCTCACGATGTTTATACTTCCCCTCGACACCGCAAGGTACACGAGGAACATGAAGTGATGAGATGAGACTCTATGAATTGACGAAACATTAGTTTCTAAACAGCTGTAAAGAAGGTAGTTTGCCATTGTTTTCATTTTTAGCAATGACCATACTTGTTGATTTCTCTAAAAAGAGATCCTCTGCCTACCGTCGTGAAATTTGAAACCATAACCATAACCTACAACTATCTGTCGACTGCTCTTCAACTCCATCCACGACCAACATTTATTGCTTCACTTTACCCTAATTGGGGGAAAGGAGGGGATAAATGGGAAATGCGGTTTCTGAGAAAATGCAAAGAATACTATGGATGGACACAAAAAACAATGAGCATATTTTACAAGAAACAATTGAAAGCCGTAATAAATTGATTAGAGAAATTAGACATAGTCAAGATTTTTTTGGGAACATTATGAGAAAAAATAAACTGTAGAACTTGGAGGCAGCTGGCAAAAATGAGGGGGAAAGAACCAGGTGAAGGTAGAGAAGTAAATATCTAGATGGCTTAGCCACATGGCATGGTCGAGACAAGAACACAGAGCTGATCCACGACTCTGGTGATCGTGTGAGGTGGCGAAACATGACCGCCCACGCTTATCCGCATGGCACATAATGATGATGATGATTTTTACACGCCTTAATACGTATTGTATATGTGGTTCTAGCCCATATATGTATACACCAAACCGCACCCATGGGCTGACGTAATCAGATTCACTCGGCCATCTTTATATCCATCCATCCATCCATCCATCCATCATGTGCCATGCCGATAAGCGTGGGCGGTGATGTTTTGCCATCTCATTCGATCACCAGATTCGTGGATCAGCTCTGTGTTTCTGTCTCGACCATGCCATGTGGCTAAACCATCCAGATGTGCTGGACGGCCGCTGTCTGTGTTTCTTGCGTCTTGTCGTTTTCTTCCTCCATGCTTGATAGTCTTTCTTTTGTCTCAGCCATTCGAGCGACATCCTGCTCAATCTTTTGCTGAACTTGCTTCAGTTCGTCCAGGATGCGCTGGGCGCATCCTGCTGTCTGTGTTTCTTGCGTCTTGTCTTTTTCTTCCCTCCATGGTTTTGAACTTTGATCTCAGGTCGTTCAGTTGACCTTCCTGTTGCGCGTTGTCGCTTTTTGTGAGTCGATTGGTGGCCTCATACTGCCTCCTAGCCTCTTTATAGGGCAGATTAGATTCGATGGCGATCTTCGTGGCTTCCTTGCTGTCTTGGTGGCAGGGACAGCCGAGGTACCTGGCCCCGTGGTTGCCGAGGCTGTTGGCGCACTTTCTGTTAGTGTTAGGCCTCCTGAAGTCCTTGTTGTCCTTTTCATGCTGGCACTGACTGTATGGATGAGGTCCAGAGCAGTATCAAAAAGTTGTACAAATGTCCAGGTATTTGAAAGAAAGTTCGCATTAAGCAGATCAAATTATTTAGTCGGGACACTTTAAATCGTTCGTCATATCCAAAAATTCGTTATAAACAGATTCTGCTTAACCTAACATTTTTAACAAAGACAAACAAGAAAAATTGTCGGGAATAAACAAATTCTTCTTCACAACAGAAATTCGCCACATACGAAACCACCTTAATCGTTCAGCATTGTATCCATTTTATGCATGTATCGATCTGGAAGCCCTAGTCAGTTTTCAAAATCCGCCTTGATGCGATTCGAACCCGTAAACCACTGGACCAGCAGGTTTAGCGTCCCACCATATCGCTTGTCACCACCCTTGTCTTAAAGCTGAAAATTAAAGGAATTGACAGAAGGGCCGTTTGCACAAGGCTTTAGGCTACCATTTGTATTGGAGAGCCAATATATACAGAGATAACTGGCCTGTGGCAGCCTAACGTCCACTGCATCTGTGTCCGTCTCCAGTCGTCTTGCCATGCTCACCACTGGAACCAGATGGACGCAGACGAGAGAGCGAGGTCGACGGAGTTGCACAACCACTTCCTCACTATAATCCAAACTAAAGCGCAAGTCATTCGTTCTTCATCAAATCAAAAGATGCAATGAATGAGTGGTCCTCATCATTCGTGATGGACGAACATCCATCCATATATATATATATATATATATATATATATATATATATATATATATATATATATATATATATATATATATATATATATATATATATATATATATATAATTTGTCGTCAAAACTAAAACACACCCGCTGAACCACAACGTCATCTTTGGGTGTGCTCCAGGATACACATGTTGCAAACAGTTGGCCTGTTTGGCTTGCGGTTCAGATATGCTCCCCTCATTCTGCCTTTTTTGCATCCGGCTGCTGGTTCTCAGATTACCTCGGGTCAGTACTGAGAGCTGGAGGTTCTGCACAGATAAGATAGGTCTTGGGTATGTACGCTGACAGCTGACTTATCTGTTTGAAAGTCATTCGGTGCGTGGGTGCTTTCTGAAATGAGGTTTTACACGGAAAAAAAACAAAGAATACTATAGACGGACAGAACAAGCCGAATGAGACACTTTTACAAGAAACAAATGACACCCGTAAACTTATTAGAGAATCGAGATTTTTATTGGTATGCTATGAGGAGAAAAACACAGAAGGATTGGTGGGGGAGGGGGGAGATAAGTTTCCGTGGTCAGGTCGTTAGGCTGCCTGCCGCGTGCACCGAAGGTTGTGGGTTCGATTCCAAACTCAGTCATTCGGTTCACGAGTGCAGTTTTCTCGGAGATTCCTGAGGTCGTCGCTGGAGCTACGTAGCTCTTCGTGCTTTGTGTGACGCTTTGGGCAGAAAGAGACCGTGCCAAACGGGCAAAACCTGATGCAATGAAGTCTATCTTACGTTCTTAAACTCTTAACACACCAGAACACTTAGTGGCAACTGGCAATATTGGTGGGAAAAGAGGATAAGGAAGGCATTGAGATAAATATCTGGAATGCCATGGCCACAGGACGTTATCTGACCAAGAACACTGCACTGACTTCATACAAGATTGGTAATTGTGTGAAATGGCGAACCGTTACCACCCACGTGATGAATGTAGACATCTCAAAGTCCCTGGTATCTCTCTTCCATTGTTTGTAATCTTGGTGAAATCTTTCACCTTGCCCCTCACTAAAGTCGCCAAGATTCTCGGGAAAGCAATGTAAATAATTATGGAGGTAGTGCTATTGTATGCTTATGTTGCATCCAAGCTTACAAATACTCGACAGCTTTAAATTCATCGCTCAACGGCCATTGTTTTCTTTGTCTAGTGTATATCTTTTTCCCTGCTATCCTACAAACACATAAAGCATGGATATTTTGGAATCCCTTTTGCTGACCAAGCAAGAAGCTTATCATTTTAATATCTAACAAACCATCCATCTATGTTTAAATACTTTATTTTTTTCCCCAGAACCGTGCTTATTATAGCATACTCCTCATTCATTGTAGTAGAATGAGCAATTGGAATTGAACCATATTTGTTACCATTGTGTAAAAACAAACGTTATTTAGAGCAGTAAATGAATAGTCATTTCGTTTTAAAGATCTCTTACATTAGTATAAAACACAATGCTTTTTTCTTTCTAAACGAATGGAAAGAAACCTTGCTCTCTGTAATCTACCTTCAGCAATCAGTAATTTCTTTTTCTTTCAATGTTGAAGCCAAAAGTTCTGAACATACCTTGGAGAGATATAGATCTCGAATTAACTCATTCAGTTCACGCTGGTCGAAGCGTTGAGCAGTTGGAAAATCAGCATCTAAATCACTGAGACTGCCACTTGTGGTTCCACATGCCACTGCTGTCTCATCTTTTAGCAGGGAATCCGAAATATAACTGAAAGTTGGAATTGGTATGTCATCTCCGCGTGGAATAAGTCGTCTAGCAGAATCTAAATCTGGATATTGCCATTTTTGTGGACCACCCCGCTCCCTCCCCCACCCCCCCCCCCCCCCATTAATTCCCTTAATATTGACAACACAGAAATAACAGTCAGCATTAGTGGTTCTTGAGCACCAACTCTCCAAGTCGTGTTGATCCACAAATTCTTCTGCACCAGACACACGAAGGGCACCAACTACATCTGTCTTATCATGCACCATTATCCCCGTACACATATTAAAGCGATTAAAACCTCTTTGGAACTGGAACAGAAACAACAACGAAAGTCAGAAAACTAACAGCTGACTTATTTTCTATGGCAACACGTTGGTGAAAGAACTGCATATTAACAAAACAGCTAACAAGTGCAAATCCGTCTATGGATATAAATGTAACTTGAGCGTATGAAAAATTCATTGGGCAGAAAGAAAGACAAACAGATCTATTCAGTAAGAACATAAATGTTGAATTCGATCGAATTTTAATTAAAATAAAAATGGGACAAAGGAAATATGTTGGAAGTGTAACACTACACGAATAGCTGGACAAGATTACATGGATGGTCTGTATTGAGGAAACGAGAAGAGAAGGGCCACAGCGCGGGTGGGCTGAGGTTGTGATAGATCATTATCTACATAATTATGTGTCCGTTTGGCTTTTCCTCTGAGTTTTGGAATCGACCAGATTATATAAACATTTGAAAGTAATGGCTACATGGCATTGGGGTGGAGGTCGGAAGCCCAGGCATCACTTGACCAATAACAACTACAGAAGCAACAGCGTAGGACGTGTCTATCGGGTTTCTTGCCGAAAGGCGTGGACAATAATGCTGCTTCACATCATGCAATCTCCAATAGCATGTATCATTATCATTTTGTGTGCTACTGTCACCTTTCCGTGTCATGACAACAGTCTCTCAAGAATCTGTCAAGAATCCTCCATCGCTGTTTTCTTTTACCTCTCTGTCCACCAGTCTTTTCAGCTGTGTCCAGTATGTCATGTACACTTTAATAAATTATCAATCTCCCACAAAGGTGGAAGTTATGACTTATCCAGGTGCTTTACTTTCCTGCTGTCTCCAGTATGGCATGTACACTTTATCCCACAAAGATGAAAGTTATGTGTCTCCAGAATGGCCTGTAGACTTTATGAATCTCCATCACAGATGGAATTTATGTGTCTCCATTATAACATGTACATTTTATCAATCTCCCTCAAAGATGGAAGTTATGTGTCTCCAGTATGTCATGTACACTTCATCAATCTCCCCCAACGATGGAAGTTGTGTATCTCCAGTATGGCCTGTACACTTTATCAATATCCCACAAACATGGAAGTTATGTGTGTCCAGTATGTCATGTACACTTTATCAATCTCCCCCAACGATGGAAGTTATGACTAACCTAGGTATTTTACTTTCCAGCTGAGTCCAGTATGATATGTACACTGTATAAATCTTCCCCACAGATGGAAGTTATGACTGATCCAGATGTTTTACTTCCCAGCTGTCTCCAGTATGTCATGTACACTTTTTGAATCTCCCACAAAGACGAAAGTTATGACTTATCCAGATGTTTTACTTTCTGTCTGGTTGTAATGTTATCATTGTCATCCTTACAATGGTTTTCTTGTGCAGGAGAGTTCATGTGTGTGAAGATGTTCGGAGAGAGCTGAAGAAGCAGACATTCGACAACTGGCAGTGGGATGATTCGGAAATGTTGATACTTCTGCGACAGATGTACGTTGATCTCAACCTTATCACCAAGCTCAATCTTGATGTAAGCAATTAATAATTATGATCATTTTAATGTTTTTTTTTTAAAATCTAACCTAAGTTTTTGTGTAAATCATTTATAAATACAGGGTGTATTTGAATTTGTATTACAGATGTTTATGATTATAATATTATACTATTGAGGGTAGGTGGTGGAACAGTTAAGAAACCACAGTTTTATATCAAAGAATCTGAAATAAAATCTTCAGTAAATAAAAGGCTGGAAAGTTTACTAAAATCCAAGGGTATCTTATGATAGCACATGTGCCCTGAACTCTTGGGTTGTGTTTCTGGATAACTGGTCATCCCGAATATGGACGAGGAACATGAGTTCCTGTAAGTAAAGTAAGTTGATTGATTGATTGATTTAGGAATCGACATCATAGCATTCGGGGCATTCCCATAAGTGCTCCGTCCCCATCCTCAGCAGCCAGTGAAGAGTTCCAACACTAATAAGTGTTATTAATTATTTTATTATTATACAATATATTTATATTTGTTTTAGATTTATATTATATTACAACACTAATAAGTGTTTATTAGTGTTGTAAGTAAGTAAGTTGTGTATATTAAACATTTGACAGTTGAAAATCGCAAGATGCAGGCCATATGGCTGCTGCCATGTTAATATTGCCAAGGGAAAATCCTATCGAAAAGCAGATAGCCTACATTACTTTGGATGGAATATGTTTTGAGAAAGCAAATCCTACACTATAATCGAAAGAGAACCAAGAAGGAGAAAAGTTCTGTATCATAAGCTGAATGGTCTATAGTTGAGTTGAGTTGAGTTAAGAACCGACATCACTGCACTCAGGAAATTCCCATACGTGCTCTGTCCCCTCGTTCAACAGCCAGCAAAGAGTCATACTACTAATCGTTCCCATCGCTATCTGATTAAAAGTTCTCCTGGTCTTCCCTCTCAGTTCTAAGATTCTTCCAGAACCCCTGCCGATTCCCCGCAATCTCATTCTTTCCACATATTGGTTCTCATTCTGTTCCTCCACCTTCTCCACCTGGTCCCACAAGCGCACGGCCACCTCCCCCTTGTCCATAGGCAAACTACCACCAAGAGGTGCATTCCCTGCCAGCCTATCAGCCTGTTCATTCCTCCATACCCCTGCATGGCCAGGGCAAAATATCCATACAAGTTCTCACAATCTGTGACCTCTGAAGCCACGAGAGCCATTCCACACGAAACATTCCTTTCTCCACCTTTCTAAGCATACTCTTTGAATCCGTAATGAATACAACGTGTGTTGCAGTGGTCTCCTCTAGCCACCGGAAAGCCGCTGTTACTGCCTCCACCTCTATTCTCATGCTGGAGGTCGTAGTCTCATATGCCAGACTCTCCTTTTTCAAGACTCGTCCATTAGCATGAATGGTCTATAAAAAATATACTCATAAGAGAACCAAGAAGGAGAAAAGTTCAGTATCATGAGCTGAGTGATCTATAAAAAATATGGCAGTGGCACCTTATAGCCAATATGCCTTAACGTGTTGAAAAAGGGTACTTTACTTTTACTTTACTAACAGTTTGGTAAAAAGACCTATGTTCGGTAAAGAGACCAATGTTCAGTAAAGAGCCTATGTTCAGTAAAGGGACCTATGTTCATTCATGAATTAATGTATTAAGTGCCATTGGATGATTAATCATCTTAGGCCTTTAATTTGATAGATAATACATGTCTGCTACTGTTTTAACAACTTTTAAGCCATAAATTTGACGTACCCCTGCTTTCTATTTCCCGCCATCCATTTTTGTTTGGTCCAATCCTACTTTTTGTTTGGTACTGAATCTGTTGAGTGGAGTCAAGAACTGACATCACAGCATCGGGGCATTCCCATACTTGCTCCTTCCTCTTCTGCAACTGTCGTCGAAGACTCCCAATACTAATGGTACCACAGTAGTCTGATTATGTGCCTGTCTGGCCTTTTCTTGTAGTCCCAAGTGTTGACCAGATTCTCTGGCCAATTGCAGCAGAATCATTGTCTCAAGTCGTGATTATCTGCCCATTCTCCTGCACTATATACATATTCCTAAAGGGTCCCTACCACATCTGCCTTATCATACACCACTACCCCACCAAGATATGCAGACGCAGCCAATCTGTCTGCCTGCTCATTTCCCAGCACACCAGCATGTGCTGGGGACAAATTTCAACAAATGCTCTCTATTTTTTATTGTTGAATTGATGCGAGCCATTCTAACCCACAGCATGCACATCTTCACCATTCACATTCTTCCAGAGATTGTAACAAGTTACGTGGAGGGTCCCAAATACCCCTGTCACAATGCTTCAGTATTATTCTTTAGCCCTGGCTGGGATAGATCTTTGCCTGCCAACCCTCCTCCGTTCCCTGGACTTCACTGTCACTCTCTCTCTTTGACCTCGGGGCCTATTCCCTGAGGTGTCTTTCTGGCTGACAACATATAACATTGTGATCATCAGAGTAAACTGTAACTTCAATTTAATAACTTAATACAGGAAAGCACAGGAAAATATCAAGGCAGTTAAAACAGATAGTTCTCTACAAACAAACAGGGATAAGGTTTTCAGTCCAGGCACAGAGCCTCATATGGCTTTTCATCATAGACCAAGCTTAAGACACTGTCCGTTCAGTCCACATACACCTCACCGAGTGTGCCTTCAGTTCCTTCCTTCCAGGTAGGTTGTGCGAACAACAGGGCTCTGTAGAACCAGGCTTCCAGGTTTGAATGGACCTCTCTACCTATTTAGTATATTGTTCTTCGAAGCCCCGTGGTATCACTTGGCACAATGTTGGGTAGGAATTAATACAATGGGAACAGTTCGTGAATGGGGAATGGGTATGTGCCTTTCACCATTTTGTGAGTCCATTTCAGTCATGACATGCATTTGCTGTTTGTTCTACCATGCATTTGCTGTTTGTTCTACCATACATTCTTAATTGGTAATGTGTAAATCACCAATTATATATTTATGTTGCAGATTAATGTTCTCCATGAGTGGCTGTATGAAGTCTACCGAAATTATAACGTGGTCCCATTTCATAACTTCAAGCACTGCTTTATGGTGGCTCAGATGGTAAGTCCCAGCACACGCCGCTAGATAATATTGTGTTTCTAAACAGAGTTCAATAGCCAACCATTGTCCTGTGAGAGAAATGAGTGTACAGTGGCATGTGAATGTTCTCATGAGTGGCTGTATGAAGTCTACCAAAAATACGAGGGGGCTTCATATTAAAACCGTAAAAGTATGATAGAAATTACAATAACCATGCCATTTTCTTCTAACCTGTCATCATTGTTGATAAGGGTGTCAATAGTGTTAAGCATGTGACATCACGGTGCAGACAAACTCTGTGATGTCATAAGGACATTTAAAAATGGCCGCCCCACTTCTGAAATGCACCAAAAAGGAGCAACATTCTGTTATCCAATGTTTAATTAGTGAAGGTGTGGAACCTATAGAAATTCATTGGCGAATGAAGGTCCAGTATGGTGATGCATGCCTGTCAGTCCAGAAAATGTATGAGTGGAGTAGATAGTTTCAAAACGGTGTGACTTCTGTGACAGACTATTTACAACCGGGAAGAAAGCTGAGTAGTAACCCCAGAGTGGTTACACACGCGAAAATATAATTTTTGTCTACAGGAGTCAAAGCACTTTATGTGCGATGGAGTGCTTGCATTGAAGACAGTGTTAACAATATCGAAAAATTATATATTTGTTCTTTACTTTTTTCAGAATATATTCATGCAAAAAGAAAAAGAAACCTCATTGAAGGTTTTAATTTGAAACCCCATCTTAATATATGTTCATTTGATTATGCACCATGTTTGGTCCAAGCCTGTTCTTTTTGGGCACTGAATAAATTAAGTAAAATTAATAACAACAGAACGTTGTATTCATGTTGATACACATATTCAATATAATCTCGCAGATGTATGGGCTGACCTGGCTAGTTGATCTCCAATCCAAACTAGACACTATGGAAATCTTCACCTTAATAACTTCCGCCATTTGCCATGACCTTGACCACCCTGGGTACAACAACGCATACCAGGTAACGTAATCACACATTTAAATCCATCATCACTACTGGGACTGGTCATGCTGATACTGCTGCGAATGACAAATCAATTGCTACTTTTGCTTCTATTTCTGATGCAATACTAATACTACTTCCGTTACTTTTACAATTTTACCACTGTTCTAAGTCCTACTACATTACTCATCTCCTGCTATTACTACAACAGTGTTGCTACTGTTCTAATAGTATTATATTGCTATTATTTAGAATGAATCACCAAAACACGAGAAGTACAATCGATAAGCCTTACTAGAACACGATCACAAGTAACAATAAGGACGTTGCAGCCAAAGCCTTCATCAGCACAGAAACAACAAACACACACTGATACAACAACATGAAAAAGTCTACATGAAACTATATACACATATGTATATACTGTCAGGTCTTAGTCAGCTATCACTAAGCTACTATATGACAGTAGACAGTACTGTCTGCTTTCTGCTAGCGCTGAATTTTGGTGGCTGTCACCAAACCCGCCACCCCACATTGTGCCAATGGCTTCAGGTGGTGGAGCGCAATTGGGAGGATAAAGCTTAGTTACAATAATTAATATTTTGAAAGTAGACAGAACACATATACTACAGATAGTCAAATTTATCTTGGTAAATAGTGATACATCTCTTGGAATGTTCTTCTTGGGAATGTTGACAGTCAACAGCAAGACCATTCAATGTATGCTAGAAGAGAATGAGCATTTATTAGCTTGTCCTAAGCGCTGTGATTTTAAACTGATTCTTTATCATAAATTATAATATTGTTTTAACAGTTGAGTTGAGTTAAGAACCGACATCACTGCAATCAGGACATTCCCATACATGCTCTGTCCCCTCGTACAAGGGCCAGCGAAGAGCTTTACTATTAATCGTTCCCACTGCTATCTGATTTAAAGAGCCAGCTTAAAAAATTGGAGCGCATACAGAATGCTGCCATACGGGTAATCCTGGGGTGCACAAAGGACACACCAATTACATGCATGAGGCATATCCTGGTGCTACCAACAATGACGGATAGGCATAGGGTATAGCAGAGTAACAGAGGCACCAAGATCCGTGTCGTATAGCAGAGCAGCCGGAGAGCCAAAGGCTGTGTCATGTAGAAGAGCGTGGAGGTGCATCGTTTCTCAAAGTCAACTCTTAATTCAACTGGTGTGAATAAAAAGTCCGCAGCATCAAAATCTTGTTTTGTTTATTATGCCAAAAGGGTAGCGTTCCAATATGTTGTACAACATTGGCATACAAGTGGCCAGAAGTTTACAAAAGGCAATGTCATCTTAATTCCATAATTAAACATCTTTAACCCCAGATGGAACCAATTGTGCTGCTTCTCTCTTCGATGGTCAAAACAGTTTCTGTCTTGGTAACTAACTGGTTACCCTACGACACACTTAGTGCCAACCCAACATCACGGTGCTCACCCGTGCACTGCTAATCCAACTACTCTTTACGTTGCGCATCAGCTAGCCCTATAATGCCATACAACCACTATAACAGATCACACTGTTATAAGGGTCCCTCAGACCAAATGATACATGAGAGTTGCTGGAGATTTAGATCACCCACTGCATGAAGCTGGATATTTTGCCTTGGCCATGCGGGGGTGCAGAGGGAATGAACAGGCTGATAGGCTGGAGGGAATTTCCCTATTGGTGGTAGATTGCCTATGGACAAGAGGGAGGTGGTCGTGTGCTTGAGGGACCGAGGTGGAGAAGGCAGGGGTACAGATTGAGAATCCTTATGTGGAAAGAATGAAATTGCAAGATCTTTTAACTTGCTGTTTTCGCAATCTGACCATGGTTGTAGATTCACAGTCATCACTTGTTGGTTCTCATAGAAGTCTTACTTCTCGTAGTGCATTCAGTATATCAGCCTGATTTATGGCACCCACCACAGTGGCCTTACCTGCAAGCATGTCAGCCTGTTCATTTCCTTGCACACCTGCATGCCCTGCCATGAAAATGAACCTAATCTGTGCCAGCCATGACAGCTCCAGAGACACAAACCACTGTCTACGGATCCAACCCATCTCTATCTTCCTGAACATACTCATTGAGTCAGTAAGGAAGCATGCCAGAGTGAAGGTCTGTGTCTTGAGCCAGAGTGAAGATCTGTGTCTGGAGCCAGAGTGAAGGTCTGTGTCTGGAGCCCAAGTGAAGGTCTGTGTCTCGAGCCCATGTGAAGGTCTGTATCTTGAGCCCGAGTGAAGGTCTGTGTCTCGAGGGGATGTAGTCAATATCAGGATGGGCGCTTTTACTTCCGAAGACATTTCCTAGTACCCCATTTATGCTCAATGTTACTTTCTTCTTTTACAACTTAGAATGAGCATGTTACGTGTAACTACCATTCGCTGCTGTTGCATATTATTACATCATATGAACACACTTGTACTTCTAACAACAGATCAACGCAAAGACAGAGCTGGCGCTACGATACAATGACATCTCACCACTGGAAAATCATCATTGTGCTGTTGCATTTGATATCTTGAAGAAAGAAAAGTGCAATATAACAAAGGACTTTACCAGGGAGCAGTTCAAGAGATTCAGGGACGGCATGATTAGGTAAATTATTTGGTACTTACAAGAAAGAAAAATTTTTGACAATATTCTGCTTACAGCAAATGATAATTTAAATCAAGAACTATGAGAGGGTTTAAAATGAAAACCTTTAATGTAGTTTTGTTGATTTGTGTGTGAATATACTATGAAAAAGTAAAGAACAAATGTATCATGTTTTTATGTAGTCACCACTGCGTTCAATGACAGTTCTCTAGCGTTGACAAAGTGCTTGTTTTCCTGTCCAAACATAATTCTCTGGCGTTCACTACCATATATATATATATATATATATATAGTTCATATCAAATAGAGAACAAAAGCAATGAATAAACAGGTAAATAAAGACAGTGGTGCTGGATATGTCACAAACTAAAAAAAAAACAAAATAAAACGAAGAATAGTGTAACTAGAAGTGACTTTGTCTGAAATCCACAGAGCAAGCGAAATAGAGGAAGACTTAAAACACGTAGTGAAGACAATTAGAAATAGAAATAAGGGGAGGACAATGGTGGAGCTGCATTGGGTAGCTAATAGTGTGCTGAGGACTTGGAGTAATTTGGTTGAGGGCTATTCTCCAGCCTATGATGTAAGGAGGAAGAAGACCTATTACAGGAAATTGTGTTGACCTCAGAGCTGTACTGGTAGACAATTTAATTCTGTCTCCACTGAAGATTTAATCCAGACCACTGTCTTGACAGGCGAGTGTACTAACCACTATGCTGCTCGCTGCATGGTACTTTTACAATAAAACAGTACGTACGTACAATAAATAATTAATTACAAAAATATCACTACTTATGACAAAAGACTACTTTACAACAAAGACTCCACCCATCCATCATGTGCCTTGCCGATAAGTGTGGGTGGTCATGTCTTGCCATCTCACTCGATCACCAGAGTCGTGGATCAGCTCCCTGTTTCTGTCTCGACCACAAAGACTACATTACAACAAAGACTATTTTTCAACAAATACTACCTTACAATAAAGACTGCAGCAAAAGACTAGCTTACAACAAAAGACGATCTTACAACAAAAGACTAGCTTACAACAAAAGACTATCTTACAACAAAAGTCTATCTTACAGCAAAGACTACTTTACAACTAAAAACTACTTTACAACTAAAGACTGCTTCACAACAAACTGCTCTTTTTTCAAAATCAAACATGATTTCAACAATACACTGCTAAAATAAAAAACAAATACATAAGTGCTTATTGATGAGTACATTTCAACATGTGATTCCTTATTCACAGATGCATTCTAGCAACGGACATGGCAAAACATAATGAGATTCTCAACTCATTCAAGTTAGCCATACCTCATTTTGACTTCAATGACAAAGAGCATAAATCAGTGGTATGTACATTGTTTGTTTTTACTTTTATTAATATGGCTGTTGAAATTTCCCATCTAGCATCACATATTGTATCTCAGTCTCAATATATTGGTCTCATAAATAACACTCTTATGAGTTATGGAATACCAAAATGTCAAACATGCGATATTGTGATGACATTTTTATCAAGTTATATCTTATTTATATTGTTCACTATTAATGATATCATTGCCGTAACATTTTTTAAACTAATGTTTTGTTGGTATTTGTTATTTGTATTAGTTCTGTCCCAATGATAAATACTTCTTTTAAAACATCTCGCTGCTATATTTGGCATTTGTTTCTCACCTTTCTGTTTGTTGAGTTTTTGTAAATTAATCCAGTTCAAGGATTATTGCTACTATATGAAGCCATTGAAGCCATCTTTGAAGCCATCCTGTCTTGTAAAGGACATGTCACTTATACACATGGTGAAAAATAAATGTTAGTTGTATATATTTTACATGATGTTGCAGTCAACCCCAGCATTTTTGGCTGTTTGAGATTTCTAGATAAGTTTATGTTGAGCAGTTTGCCATTGCTTTCTGAATGACCAGCACTCATACCATTGACCAGCACTCATGGTGGTCTGCTTCCAAATCACCCACAGCTGTGTTTTTAAAGCGGTATGCGGGATTGCGAATTGTGTTCGCAAGCCTTCACCGCAGTGCCAGCACATATATTAAATTGCATATCCTTTACAGGACGTCGCAGTCAACCTCAGCATTTTTTGGCTGATTCTGATTTCTGGGCAAGTTTACGTTCAGTATGCCTTTGCTTTCTGAACGACCAGCACTCATACCATTGTATGGAAACCAACACAAGGCGTGTACACATAATAAGGTGCAGCAATCATACAAGTTAGTTGTTTTAAATATCTAGGCCATACAGTGGCATCTAATGGAAGTGGCAGAGATCAGAAAAGAATCACCAAATCCAAGGATAATTTTTCTTGAACGAGTAACATCATGTAAGAGAGAAATATCATGGCGGGGTACTTTGCTGCCAGGGAATTCACATCGTTGTACAGAATGAGAGATTTGGAAGTAAGAATTGGCACTGCCAGACATGAGATGCACATCGGGAGAATGAGGGGTCTCGTCAACCAACACGGAGTGCAAGGTTGATACCCTAACAGATAACTAACTTTAATGATACAAACATCATGGGCAGACCAGCGTGGCTGAATGGATAAGAGCACTCGCTCAGGTGAGCTGATGCCAAGGCAGCGGGTTCACCTCCAACACTGGTCAGTTTGACTAAAATGTTGACTTCTCATCCTTGACTTGGAGACGTAAATTACAAGTACCTCATAAGCCGGAGTGGTTTCACCTGATGCTGAGGTACACTGGTATTAGGAAAGCTAACACACACACATAAAAATCAGTCCATTGCTCAAGAAAAAGTATAATGTGTATGAACTAAGCTGGCGTTCAAAGCAAATGACTGTATAAAAAGAAATAATAATCTTCATTTAAATATCAGATGAGACAGAGGGTAGTAGAGCCGTCATGGCCAATACCTACTCTCAACCGGGCACTTGAAGATTTCAAGATGAGTCACAAATGTATATGATGTCATTATCATCATGTGCCCTGCCAGCTGGCGTAGGCGTTCATGTCTCCACAGATCTCAGTCTTTGGTTTTCTGGATCAACTCTGCTGATGATATTGCGCCATGCCACCATCTCAGTCCATCCAGCATCATTTCTCTTAGTCTGCCTCTGACTCTTTTCCCCATTAATCTTTCCAGTTATAATTATATTTTCCATTGCATCTCTTCTCATCATACAACCAAAGAAAGTAATTTGTCGCTTTCTTCTTATTGCATATAATGTTCTAGTTTCATTAGCCTCTTGCAGGCAATCCTTGTTAGTTACTTTGGCAGTTACAGGTATTCGCAAAATTTGTCTCATCAGAAACCACATCTTTGTTGCTTCCAAGTTCTTCCTAATGTGTTCATTTACATTCCAAGATTCGCGACCATGCAGCAAAATAGGTTCTATATAGCATTTCAACACTCTCTTTCTTACATTCAATGATAGTGACTGATTGCAGAAGATACTTTTCATTTTCTTAAATGCAGCTATTGGTTGCCCTATTCTGCTCTTAATCTCTGTTGTGCATCTTCCATTTGATGTTATAATTATAATTTATATTTAAATATGTCCACTTGTATATGGTATATGATTTAGAAACATAATGGCAGTGGAAACCTGATTTCTGAGGAAAAAAACAAACAATGCCATGGACTGACAACAAACTACAAATGATACAGTTATACAAGAAAACAAAAAAATAAAAACAATAAACTGATTAGAGAGATTAGACATAGCTAGTTAACTAATTCAGTGCCAAATGATAATATATAACAAATTTGACATCACATTTTGGTCAGAAGGACAATATATTGCCATACTAGAGTCATCATTTTGATTAGTTTGTTTCATGGCATCTTCTGCAATTTCAATGCTCAGGGAATGGAAATTTACATTATAATACTAATTCATTTGATTGTGTACCGTGTATGGTCCAAACCAACTTTTTGTTTAGCAATGAATCAGTTAAGATTGTTTAGGCAACTTTATGCGGAGAAATAAATTTGAACACTTAGTGACAACAGGCAAACTTGATGAGAAAAATGCAAGGAAAAACAGATAAATACCTGATGGCTTCGCCACATGGCATTACCTCCTATGAAAAACAAGCCCTTTCAAATTAAAATCCAAAAAATTATGGATTCAGTCACAGGATTATTAATCTGTGGCTGGGATGGGCACTAATTATAACTTCTCTTCTGAGGTTGAACTGGTTAGGGGTAATGGAAAAAGTGATGACATATCAAAACAAGAACACAGACTCCATCCAGAACTATAGTGATCATGTGAGATGCCAAAACATGACTGCCCAAGCTAACATATGAGAACAAGAACACAGACCCCATCCAGAACTATAGTGATCATGTGAGATGCCAAACATGACTGCCCAAGATGACATATCAGAACAAGAACACAGACCCCATCCAGAACTATAGTGATCATGTGAGATGTGAACCATGACTGTTCACACCTATCAGCATGACACACGATGTTGATTATGACGTGATTTTAATTAAATGTCGTCAGCTCACCAAACAACAGTATGCTTCTATTTCCTATGTATTTTCTTTCCCTTGCTGCGGCAGCTGATGATGGTTCTAATGAAGGTTTCTGACATATCCAATGAGGCTAGGCCACTGTCTGTGGCCATGCCCTGGCTTGATTGTCTGTTGACAGAGTTTTTTAATCAGGTGTGCAAACTAAGGAACAGTGCAGTGGAACATATTCTGTGTAACCCTTGCATTTCTGTAGTTTTGTCTGTGGGTATGTGGTCTAATAAGAAGGAGATGGCTATATATAAATGTATTCAACTGTTAGAAATGTACTCAATAAATTAATTTTATAAAAGAGTTTAATCTATTATTGAATTATAATTGTTAAATGTTCTAATGACGTATTTTTATCAACTAGTTCACAAAATAAAGAATACACATCCATTTCTCTTAAGCTGGTGAGACTAACAAGGGGAAGCTACCACGTAATAAACTTTGTAATAAAAAGTGTATGGACAATCACAAAGCTGGATTTATGGTGCGGTCTCATTTAAGCAAAGCAAAAAAAAGCTTATACCAATCTTTGTACAGAAAACCAGATATGACTTATAAATTAAAATCTTATGGGTTAGTATTCAAGATCACACAATATGAATATTTGAAACCAGAGATGCAAGATTTTCAAGTTGTCTGCCCTTTTATTTTGATTGGTATCAGTCTTTAAATTAAGCCTGTCTGCCATTTTCCGACTGGTTGTTGTATTTTCTTATCCTTTATGTTAGCTTCTGTAGGAGTGCACTGTTAATGTGGCTCACAACATGAAAAGACTTATTTTCAGCTTCAATAAATATTTTTAAAATTTTAATTTGAAATATACAATTATAAAATAATTAACTATAAAGTTATTTAACTAATTTAATGATAAACAACACATTATGTGTTGATTGGTAATTTCATAAATGAAATACTTGTATTAAGTTGTATTATCCCTTTGTATCTCATCGAATTGTTACAATATTCAACTTTATCTCAGTTGTTTCTTTAACTCCTTTTGTTTGATAAGGTTATTATTGGAATTAATTTAGTAACAACATTTAATAGTTTCAGGTACAGCAGCTTTGAATAGAATGAGTTAAAAGTAACAACAGTCTGGGTCACTGAATGATATATATTTAATATATACATTTTTTTTTTATTATGAGGGGTAATTATTTCTTCTTTTACTGAAACTTATTAGAATTTTCATCTAAATCTTGCAGGAGTGTTTTTAATTTATATTATTGCAGAAGGTGCTTTTCATTGTATAAAATTGACTCTCTCCTTTGTCTTTCTGCCATCCCTCTTCAGCTTAATCTTATCAAAGTAGCTAAATAATTGCAATTCTTTAGTTGTCCCAAAATAAACTGTGAAGTTAAATAAGATATAAAAGTAAAACTATATGTACAACTATAATTCTACATTACTTGCAGAAGCTATAACAAATAGTAACGGAGAAAATGAATGTTGTAATATTGTTTAAAAGAACTGTATTGAACGGCATGTTAGGTTTTCTCTTTCTTCAGTGTTGTGATTGAATATACTATTGTCTAAATGCTCCATTCCCTGTATGAGAAACTCACAATATGGTATGAACTATATTCCTCCCTCATAGCTGGTTCCGTGGTGAGAAGGTTACGGACGTGATTCGCAATCCCGCTTACCGTGTTCAAAAGACAGCTGCATGCAATTTGGAAGCAATGGCAAACTACTGAATGTAAACTTCTCAAGAAACCACAAACAGTCAAAAAATGCCAGCGTTGACTGCGACATCCTGTAAAGGATATGCAACTAACTAACCTCCCTCACTAAACTACCATATTATGTACTTCAAGAAACTCAACATAGACAAAAACTACATCTCAACTTAAGTTCACAATCAACAATGAAGAAGTTCAACATGTCACAAACTTCTATACCTTGGCTCCATAATTTTTTTTTTTTTTTTGGTGCTCGCTCACTTTGAATCCAAGCGTAGTCCATACACACTACTTCTAGTGGTGCTGGACTGAATTTTGCATGTGGATTAGCTTTCCCCATTAACAGTGTCCCTCGCCATCAGGCGAATGCACTCCGACTTCAGAGGTACTTGTAATTAGCATCTCCAAGTCAAGGGCGATATGTCAATATTTAGTCTAACTGTCTGGTGTAGGGGTTGAACCCCTTACCTTGGCATCAGCACACCAGATGTTTAAGAACACGAACTCTTATTAATTTGGCCATGTAGTTCTACTGCTGCATAATTATTAACAGTGGGTACAATTCAAAAGAAGTCAGATGTCAACTGACCATAGCAATGCAACAGCCTTAAGAAATGGTGACACATCAGCAAACAAGCTTAAGTACAATGTTTATAACTCACACCTCTCCTGTGGCAACAGGCTGATGTGAATCATGGACAATTTCACAATCACTAAAAGAAAAAGAAGAAAACTGGTGATTTTCAACTGAAATGTGAAATGTTTTTAAAATATTGGAACCAAGAAGAAGAAATATACTGACATTCCACAAGATTTGAATATCAGAAAACACTAGCTCATATACAGTATCACATCTCGAAAACAGAAATATTGTGGCTATTTTAAATATTTCAGTGGCTTGGAATGAACTGATTAAAGTCATACCTGCTTGAAGAAGAGACAGGGGTCGATCGGTATGAACATGAAGACATGACAAGCAAACACCTTGGACATGAAGATATATCAGGCAGGAGAGTTGTCAGGGATAGAGAAACTTCTCACCAGATCAGGACATTCCAGAAACCTTGGACATGAAGATGTCTCAGGCAGGAGAGCCAGCAGGGATAGAGAAACTTCTCACCAGGCCAGGACATTCCAGAAACCTTGGACATGAAGATATATCAGGCAGGAGAACCACAAGGTATAGAGAAACTTCTCGCCAGGCCAGGACTTGAGTGACATTCTGCCAGCTACTTAAGCTATGAAAAGTTCTTCGACAATTGTTGGTTAGGTTTGGGATCTTCACTACCTCCTTCTTCTGCATGAACTAAGGCAGACATTTTAGAGCATTTATGGATGTATCCATGCATATAGAAGCTGAACATCTCAACTATCGAACAAACAAACAAACTTTATTTTCAAAGGGTAACAAACTGGGCACACAGGCCTGTCTTACATTAAGCCCTTCCACTCACTTCATCTTTCGTACATCAATTGTGCATGTTACATTCACATAGGAATAAAACATTGTTCAACTATCATCATCAAGAGCACCATGAATTGCATGTTGACCCACAAACAAGTTAGGTGCATATCCTTTACAGGACATGGCAGTTAACCCCAGCGTTTTTGGCTGTTTGTGATTTCTTGGCAAGTTTATGTTCAGTAGTTTGCCATTGCTTTCTAAACGACCGGCACTCATATCTTTGTATGGAAACCAATGCAAGGTGGTCTGCTTCCAAATTACCCACAGCTGTGTTTTGAACGCGGCATGCAGAATTTTAATTGCGTCTGTAACCCTTTCACCGCAGACCCAAAAAAACGTCCACACAAAGCTATTTTGGAGTCTATGAGAGCTCTCATATATAGCAACATATTTCCAACAAAAGCTGGACCAAAATTAAACCTATAAATCACTGATTTTTACAGTTTAGCAGCATTTGAAAACTCACATGGAAAGACATATCCAGCATCTAACATAGGCATACACGCATGTCCTTTAAAAGTTATCAAAACTGATGTATATGTGTACCTATCACTATCACATGTGTGTATGTAATTATGTAGCACCTATATGTGTTTACAGTTGATTGTGTTTACAGTTAATAGTATGTTGTCATATCTGTTTGCATTTGATGGTTCTGCTTACTGTTTTTAATCTTTTTCTATTTTTTTCTCCAGGGTTTTTGTTAATTGTTTCTTGAATATCATGAATAAACCCTTAACGTGTTATATATGATCAGAAAAGACAAAACAGTACGGTTCTCATTGTAACATGGTTACATTTTCTAATATCAGAAACAAAACTACATTAGTATTCATTTGTATCATATTTTCTTAACTTCAGTTTTACACTGTTTGTTATGGGCTGTTTTTTACTTCACACGTAAGAACTTTCTGATTGACAACAAGTTAATGTAATAACTGTATGGAATAGAAAGAGTTAAAGAGACAACTTTGACAAACAGGCTTAAAGTGATATATGTCTGGACAGAATTATCTGAAACAGGTGTTAATGAAAGGGTTCATGGACAAATATGAACAAAGTTTTGCAGATTCAAAATATGTTTTGTGTTATTTCAATATTCTTCTTGTTCTTCTTTGCTGTTTTTCTGGCAATGGCTGCACAAGCATTCTGTGTTCTTGATTGTTATTCTTCTAGTAATTTCCACACATTATGTCTGTGTACGTGTTCACTGTTGTTATAGTTATAGTAATGTCTGTATAAGAAGTCTTTGTTCTTGCTTACTATTCTTCTAGTAATGTCTGTACAAGAAGTCTGTATTCTTTCTTGCTGTTGTTCTAGTCATTTCTACATATGTAGTCTTTTATTCACAGAAGACAATTTATTATTCTTTTCGTAGAAAGTGATTCTTTGGGGGTGTTTTTTTTTATGTGCTTGATTGTTCTGTTTGGTCCCTGTGTGCTCCATCTTTTAGTAACACCATGGTTTATCCACTTTCTCGGGAACCGTTCTTGTAATCTGGGTTTTTGTCTGTCCGTGTGTCATCTGATTGGTCCATGTTAAATCCCCTTGCACAGCCTTGGGTGCAAGCGATGTATTCAACTTAAGATCTTTAGCTCTCCGATGCTGGATTGCTTATTCAGATATTGTGGCTAAGTTTTATTTTGGAATGTAAGACAAATTAAATTCCAAATTATCAACAGCAGAGTTTCTGACAATCAGTTTTAAATGTAACATATTATGAATATACAATTTTTGACTTGAAGCAAACCATCAAAATAATTAAATAAACATAAAAAAACAAATGTTAAGGGTTTATTCATATTTCACATATTATATTTGGGCATACCCCTTTTATTTAATTGTTCACGTGCTTGTGTTTGGTTGTTCCCCATTTAGCTAATGATGATCTTGATTAAAGTGGCTGACATTTCTAATGAAGCACGGCCCATGGCTGTAGCCGAACCTTGGTTAGATTGTCTCTTACAAGAGTTCTTTAATCAGGTAGTTACATTTCATTATTATTTATTCTGTAACAAGGCGTTACATTTCATGATTGCCTGTTAAGAGTTCTCAATTAATTATATAATTAATTCTGAGTTACTATCTAAAATACAGAGGTGTTTATTTGATAACATATAATAGTTACATTTCATTATTATCTATTCTGTAACAAGGAGTTACATTTCATGTCTCTTTGTTTTAAGAGATCTATAATTAGTTAATTAAATGTGTGTTTTAATCTTTAAAAAATTTATTATTTTAAATATCAGATAATTAATTACAAATGGATTTGATTTTTATGTGCAACAAAAGTTCTTTAATCTGTTAGTAAAATTTGAATATTATTTCTAACAAGTGTTCTTCTTCAATCAGATAGTTATATTTGATTATTATCTGTGGTAAACGTTCTTTCATCATATAATTCAATGTCTACTTAATACATATTACTTTATTTAAACCAAACTGATGTTAAATCAGTTCACTGTTGTTAAATCTTGTGATCTGAAATTGGTGATCATGCTTGTTCACATCTTGTGATCTGAAATTGGTGATCATGCTCTTTCACATCTCACAATCTTCAACAGACTGTCAGTTCATGTGTTGATCTTTTTCCATGCTATGATGATAGGCTGTCTAGAATCTTTCTTGCTGTTTTCTTTTATGTCTTTTTCCGTAAAATGTTTCCAGTCACAATATGTTCCAGTTTTCTTGTTTCTCTGATGTGGAAAATACATGTTTAATGCGTCTTTATGATACATCATAAGTTATCTGTGTGTCTTCACTCAGTCAGGTGTCGCCTCCATAATAAAGGTTTGCTATAATAGAACTCTAACGTTCTCCGTCTCTTACCTTGGTTATACACTCTGACAGACTGTTGTTCATCCAACTCTTAATGTTATTATCCCACTTGTATCACTGTCTATCTCTTGTTCGGCTGCCATCAACTCTCCCCCCAGTATGGAATTTATGAGAGTTCTAATTCTTTTCATGTGGCCAAATTATTTAACGTGTCTATTTTTTATTTCTTTAATCAATTTTCTTATCATTCTCAGATTCTTTTGAACCTCTGCATTCCGTAGAAGACTACATATTCTTCAGTTTATATGAGTAACATGCTACAATTCTTACTACATATTCTTCAGTTTATATGAGTAACATGCTACAATTCTTACTACATATTCTTCAGTTTATATGAGTAACATGCTACAATTCTTACTACATATTCTTCAGTTTATATGAGTAACATGCTACAATTCTTACTACATATTCTTCAGTTTATATGAGTAACATGCTACAATTCTTACTACATATTCTTCAGTTTATATGAGTAAGATGCTACAATTCGTACTACATATTCTTCAGTTTCTATGAGTAACATGCTACAATTATTACTACATATTCTTCAGTTTATATGAGTAACATGCTACAATTCTTACTACATATTCTTCAGTTTATATGAGTAGCATGCTACAATTCTTACTACATATTCTTCAGTTTCTATGAGTAACATGCTACAATTCTTACTACATATTCTTCAGTTTATATGAGTAACATGCTACAATTCTTACTACATAATCTTCAGTTTATATGAGTAACATGCTACAATTCTTACTACATATTCTTCAGTTTATATGAGTAACTTACTACAATTCTTACTACATATTCTTCAGTTTCTATGAGTAACATGCTACAATTCTTACTACATATTCTTCAGTTTCTATGAGTAACATGCTACAATTCTTACTACATATTCTTCAGTTTCTATGAGTAACATGCTACAATTCTTACTACATATTCTTCAGTTTATATGAGTAACATGCTACAATTCTTACTACATATTCTTCAGTTTCTATGAGTAACATGCTACAATTCTTACTACATATTCTTCAGTTTATATGAGTAACTTGCTACAATTCTTACTACATATTCTTCAGTTTATATGAGTAACTTGCTACAATTCTTACTACATAATCTTCAGTTTATATGAGTAACATGCTACAATTCTTACTACATATTCTTCAGTTTATATGAGTAACATGCTACAATTCTTACTACATATTCTTCAGTTTCTATGAGTAACATGCTACAATTCTTACTACATATTCTTCAGTTTATATGAGTAACTTGCTACAATTCTTACTACATATTCTTCAGTTTATATGAGTAACTTGCTACAATTCTTACTACATATTCTTCAGTTTATATGAGTAACTTGCTACAATTCTTACTGTTAATATTCTAGTAACCAGTCCAGGTGTTTTTCAGATTCTTAAAAATGTTTTCTCTTCTTTATTTGTGATTTGTTTGTTTGCTCGCTTTGAACTAAACTATAGTCCACACACCTACTGCTTCTAGTGCGCTGGACTTATTTTTGCATGCGGGTTAGCTTTCCCTATTACCTGTGTCCCTCATCATCTCAGCGAGCCCACTCTGACTTCTGAGGTACTTGTAATTTACGTCCCCCAAGTCAAGGATGAGAAGTCAACATCTTAGTCCAACTGACCGGTGTAGGGGTTGAACCCACTACCTCGGCATCAGCACACCGGAAGTTCAAGAGCAAGAGCTCTTATCCATTCGGCCATGCTAACTTCGTGTTCAGCTATTCCTCTCTTCTTTGTGTCTTAGCATCATTCAGAACATTGTAGATTACTCATTCTAGTTTTCTTATGAACTTTTTTGCATCCTTCTGAAATTCCTCATTTCTGTGACATCACAAGATTATTTCACTTGCCTAATAATCGTTCAGGATTCACAGTCATATGTTACCATTGGCTCTATGTAACTTGCTAGAATTACTTTTCTAACTTTCAATGAGAAAGATGCATTGCATAATATGTTGTTATGTTCTAAGATCTATTAATATCTTTGGTTGGTCAGTCTTTCTATTTTGTTGGTATCTTAATAATAAAAAATTTACTGTAGTCATTTTTGAAAGCTATACTCTAATATAATACAAGCTAGCTACATAATTATATTTTGAATCATTCTGTGGTCTTTTAGATTCTAATTCATAGCGATTTAATTTTACTGAAATAAATTGTAAGATTTCCATTTTGCCTTATGTGGCAGAAAATATATGTAAAAACTAACAAATGATTGTAAAGGATGTTTGCCCAGATATAAGAGAAAACAATTTAAAACTTGCTTTGTATTGAATTATTTTATCAGATTTTCTTTATATCTCCATATGTTATTTATTCTCAACTGACAAAAATGACTTACATCTATAAATTATAATGTCAGATGTTATTGTATTACAAATTTGTGCTGTTTCGTGATTTAGTGAGTTTTATAAGCTTATATAGATTTTTAATGTTAACATTTTTAAAAGAAATATCAATAAGTGCAATGACATCTAAGTAGTAAATGTTTGAAAATTGTATGTAACAGCTTTAAGAGTTGTCGTTATTCATGAATTAATGTTGTTATATTGTCAACCTGCCCATCTACTGCCTGAAATACCCTGCAACGTAGGATTTGGGGGGGGGGGGGGGGGGGGGGGGGGGGGTTCTAGAGCCTGAGGGAATTAAGGCTGCCTGGTTAGTGCAGTTGCCACGAACCGTACAAGCTAGGGCAAAAAAATCGACACCTTACCAAGGATTCCAACCTGGGTCAGCCATCCGCTACTCCGTTATATTAAAAAGGTTATTATACATCAATATAGCTCCATTTATTTTAATTGGCCTGGGCTTCCAGCTTAACATGAGTACCAGGAAATTTCATAGGAAGTAAATGAAGCTGGTGTAATATTGACCACATCCTCCAACGAGTGCTGATTAGTCTATGAACTGATAAGTGCCATGGGATGATTAATCACTGTTAGCGATTTCCCATATCTGTCATGGGTTTATATATCACCGAAATGTTGTCTCAATTAAAGTATCAATAAGGTAGTTTTCCCTAAGCAACCTGCTTTAATTTTATATACATTACAACATATCTGTTACCATATTAACAACTATTAGGTTATAACTGTGACACACCTACTTCCAATTTTCGGCCATCCATTTTTGTTTGGTGCATACCTATTTTTTTTGTTTGGCACTGAATCTATTAAAATGTGGGCCATGTACCAAATGGCCGGGTGCCTTAAGGTACATGGAAGGGTTCTTCACTAACTTTAAAGCAAATAAATGAATTGTCCCTAGGCAATTTCCTGTGATGTGTCTGTGTTGTGATACCGCCTTCACATTTTGTAGGCCTGAGAGCAAGAAGAAATAAGTGGTCAGTCTTTACTTATAAATACAAATTGGGAACCCTTTGAGGTCACTGGGATAGGAACAATTTTTCTTCTTCTTTCGTTCGCTTGAAATATAGTCTATAACTGCAATGCTGTCTCTTGTATGAATTGAACTGTCTTTTTCAGTTCACACAGTGGTCCATAGAGTTTATCTTCCACTGTCGTCTCTCTAGGCCAGAAGGTTTGCCTAGATATGTTATATTTTGGGCAGTCTTGGAGTATGTGCTCTGCTGTCTGCGACGCCAATCCACATGTGCACATGGCTGTTTCACCAATCTTGAATTTTGTATACATGTGGTTGCATAATCTATTGTGTCCTGTTCTGAGGCGCAGAATAATGACTTGTTCTGGTCTGTCCATAATGTGGTAGTCATCTTGAGCAGGTTTTGGTGGCTTTCTGACTGATTTGATCATTCTTTTCTTTTGGTGGTATTTAACGGGCACATCAGGCTGTTCTTCTTTGGCTCCTTCCTTAGCCAATTGATCAGCTCGGTCGTTTCCAGGTACTCCACAGTGGGATGGTATCCACTGTATGGTGACCTTATGCTGACTGCTAAGTTCAGAAAGTAGTGTCCTTAGTACTGGCAATTTCCCAGACAGGAGCGCCTCGAGTACTGATTTTGCATCTGTCAGTAGCACCACAGGTTGTGTACCATTGCTGGTATTTAGTAATTTCTCTGTTGCTATCTTGATTGCCTCAATTTCAGGCATCATAGTTATGGCAGTACTTTCCTGTCGGTACTCTGGCTGTGTCCCTAGTATTATTTGGGTATTCTATGTACACTCCCGCTCCTCCATTTCGAACAGCATTTTGTGCTAACCCATCTGTGTAGACTCGGATCCAGAGGTCCTGTGGATATTCTTCATCAAGGAAGCTGAGAGTGGCTGTTCTGCGCTGCACACTGTTCTGTTCTTCCTTGTCAAATATTCCTCTCACTTTTGTCTGGATTTGTAATGATAGTCTATGCTCATCTTTCCATGGAGTTCGCTCTGGAATAGTTGTTAGGGGGATACCAACTGTAGGGCAGATCGGTGGTTTCTCTGCAGAGTCGTTTGGCCTGGTGGATAAAACTACTTCTTTTCAACCGCCCCATAGCTAGGTTTTCAAATCTGTTCTTCATAGGGTGGCCTGGCAAGCTGAGGAACTTTTCTGCTTGTATTAGTGTTTTCGTATCTCTGCGCTCACTCAGTGCTTGTGTCCTCCCCATCTTCTCCATTTCCACTATAGGGGTTGATCTCATCCCTCCTGTGGTGACTCTAAGTGCTTGATTTTGCACCTTGTCCAGCTCTTGTAGTGTGGTTTTTTATGCTGAAAACCATGCAGTTGACCCATATTCCAGGTGTGGTCGTATGCTCTGTTGGTAAACTTTGCTAAGTATTTTCCCACTGGCTCCCCATGTGGTTCCACTTAGCTTTCTCAGAATGGCTATTTTCCTTCTGGCTTTTGCTACTGATTTGTTGATGTACTTTCTCCATGTCAGCCTGCCATCAAATGTTACTCCAAGGTATGTTGGTTCTTTATCATCTCTTAGAGGTGTTCCATTTATCTGGATTATCCCTGCCTTTTGTTTTGGAGAGAGGGTAAATAGGATGGTGCTGCACTTGTCAGTGTTTATGCTGACACACCATCTATTTGCCCATGCAGCAAATGTATCTACAGCTCTTTGTAGCAATCTAGTGGCCACTGATGCATGTTCATTTGTGCTCTATAGAACCAGGTCATCGGCGTACATTGCCGCTTTAATTCCATGCGGTAGATTAGCAACAAGATCATTGATGAAGATTAGAAAAAGTGTGGGGGACAAGACTCCGCCCTGGGGAACACCGTGACGCAGTAGTACTTTCTTGCTCTTGAGTCCGTCTATCTGTACTCGGGCTCTTCTGTTGTGCAAGTATGCTTTCACCCATTTGTACATTCTTCCATTGACTTTGCAGTTTCTCAGTTTCTTCATCAGACCTTCTTTCCAGACTTTGTCAAAGGCTTTCTTCAAATCTATCCATGCCGCAAGCACCAGCTTCTTCTCTTGGAATGCATCCTCAATTTCTTGAGAGAGGTAGGTTGTCTGATCTTCCGTAGAGTAGCACTGCCTAAAGCCAGCCTGCTGTGGCACAAGGATGTTTTTACTTTCAATGTACCACTGCAATCTGTGATTAATGATGTGCTCCAGTGTTTTTGCAGAGACAGCTGGTGAGGCTAATTGGTCTGTAGCTAGAGGCAATGGAACCATCTTTCCCTGATTTTAGGAGGGATATCATGATTGCTTCTCTCCAGGCTTGTGGAACACTGCCTAAGGTCCAGCTGTTATTGAAGATCTGCAACAGCTTTGCTTTGGCCTCTGTTCCTAGGTTCCTGATCATTTCATTGGAGATACCATCAGCTCCTGGTGACTTTCTCATTTTCAGTTTTGATATGGCTAGCTCCAGTTCGCTGATTGTGATGGTTGCCTCCAGAACCTCATGTACTATTTCCTTCTGTCCTGTATGTTGTCGTTTCTCTTGAATCTCTTGTTGTTTCTCTGGACTAATTTTGATATTGTTATCTTGTGCGAATGAGTCCACAAAATGGTCAGCTGCTTGCTTTCTTGTTAAGATGTTTCCATCTTTATGTAGCGCAATTTTTGAGTTTCTCCCTGTGCCCTCGTCATTAAGTTGTTTTATTAGCTTCCAGGGACGCAGAGGTGTTTCCAAGGCACCAGGGCCGGGTTATATACTGGCCAAGACCTATTGACGCGTCCTCAGTCGAGCGTCCTGGGCAACAGGTCCCTTCGGGGTCCTGGCTAAAGTCAGTAGGATCGCCGATTCCTCCGAAGTCGGAGAGTGTCTAGCCTGTACGGCGAGGAACCACCAGTCTGCACACCAATAAGCCAGACATGGGACAACGGATACTCACGCAAAACTCAGGTCCTGTATGACATCACACTGATGTTGGACAACAGGATGCCTTCATCCGACATACAGGACTTTGTGTTGGAGCTCAAGCCAATGAACACAAGCAAGCAAGCATTAGCTTCCACAATTTCCTTGTGTCTCTTTCAAAGTTCAGAGACTCCGTTTTCTCCTGCCAGCTTTTCCGTCTAGCCTGCAGCTTTGCCCTCTGAAATTTGGCTTTTGCATGCTGGAATTTATTGTGGTGCTCTTGGCTGGGTGTGGCCTCTGCTTGCTTTCTACACACTTCCACATCGTTATGCAACTGTTCCAGTTCACTAGTGGATTTATGGGGGAGATAGACCTGGCTAATGAAGACACCTTTTTTTAAGGGGTGTCTAGTTGGTCATACGTCGAAGGAAACTTGTTCCTGCAGCTAGGCGCTGTTGTCATTTGGAGGTGATAGGTTCAAATACCGATTGGTGACCATAACTTTCCATTTTTATATTGTCTAGTGCGCCTTGTAGTCTCTATTTCTTTCCCCTGCTTCTATGGGCTCCGAAAAATACAAGTATGTTAATTTGTTTATTTACTTACTTTACTTGAGTGGGTGGCTGAGTGGCTAAGAATACTGGGTCCTCTCTCGGGAGACCTGGGTTTTAATCCTTGGTAAGATGTTGATCTTTTTCTGTCGGGGGTAAAACAAAATCCTATTCTGCACAGTTGGCGGTGACTGTACTAGCCAGACGGCCTTAATTCCTCAGGCTCAAGATGTCCCCCGCCCTACACTGCAAGGTACTATAGGCAGTAGAAGACAGATTGACTTATACATTAATATTAATTATACTATTAATATGATGAAGAGACTTTTTTATTTGAGAAAGTTTAATTACGCTAGATGCCCTAATAAAGTATATAAATCTGTTTGTGTGCATATGTGTGTTTCTTTGTTAATTTACTCAGACCTATATTCTCTCAGAGTGATCTGGAAAAGCTGGAGGGACTACCAGTGGCACCATTTATGGACAGGGAGAAGGTGTCAAAATCATCGTCTCAAATCGGTTTCATCAAGTTTGTGTTACTTCCATTATTCGAGACTGTCGGCAGGCTCTTTCCACAGTTGGAGGTAGTCTTTCTTTCTTTCTTTTTTCTTTCTTTCTTTATCTATATGTATTACCCTCCTGAAGTAAGTCATAATAAACAAACAAATAAAATGAGAAAACAAATTATCGAAGAACAACATTAACTTTATCATTAATTCTACTACAACTAATGTTGTTATTAATGGTTGTAGATTGCAAAAGTATGCCTGAGTCATTTTGGTAAATGATACTAGCAACAGTTTTATAGACCAATCGGTTATCCAACTGGTGATGTTATCAGTGTCATATCAGCCACAGGTAGTGGGTTGTGAACATCATTTAATTCTTCGAGCTAAAATCACTACACAGCACATGATACAGTCGCTATAGAACACAATATAAAATCACTATACAATACCAAATGAAATCATTATACAACAAAAGATAATACCACACAAAATAAAATCACCAAACAACACTGGATCAGATCACTATACCACACACACACACAATTACTACACAACACTAAAATAATGCCCTTATCAGACAAGATCAGATCACCATAGAACTCTTGATTAATCAGTATGCTACACAAGAAAAATCACCATACAACACAAGACAAAATAACAAAACAACACAAGATTAAATAACAGTACAACACAAGATTAAATAATAACACAACACAAGATAAAATAACTATAGAACACAAGATAAAATCACTATAGAACACAAGATAAATCACAATAATACACAAAATAAATTCAGAATATAATCAAAGATAAAATAACTTTACAAAATAAGATATAATCACTGTACAAAACACCATAAAATAACTATACAAGATATTATCACTATAAAATACTAGAATAATCACCATACAACACATAAAATCATATGCAACACTTGATAAATAACTACACAAGATAAAATCAATAAAACAAAAGACATAATCACTTTAAAATACAAGATTAAATCACCATTCAATATAAGATAAAATTACTATATCACTATCATCATGTGCCATGCTGATATACATGAACGGTCAAGGTTTGTCATCTCACATGATTACCTGTCTTGGATCAAGTCTGTCTTCTTGTCCTGATCATGCTATATTGCAAGGCCATACATGTATTGCCCTCATTACCTTTCCCTTGTTCTTTTTCCATCGTTGTTGACAATTGTCACTAAGTTTTCAAGTTAATTTCTTTTCTTAATATGCCTAAGAAATTGTGACTGTCTACGTCTAATTTCTCTCATCAATTTACAGTTTTCATTTGCTTAGTGAACATCCTAATTCTGTTGATTGTGCACCCATGGTATTCTTTGCATTGTCCTCAGAAACCATATGTCCACTCCCATTTGATGTTTCTCAGATTGCCTGTTTATTGTCCATGTTTCTCAGCTTGTCTGCTTATTGTCCATGTTTCTCAGCTTGTCTGCTTATTGTCCATGTTTCTCAGCTTGTCTACTTATTGTCCATGTTTCTCAGCTTGTCTACTTATTGTCCATGTTTCTCAGCTTGTCTACTTATTGTCCATGTTTCTCAGCTTGTCTACTTATTGTCCATGTTTCTCAGCTTGTCTGCTTATTGTCCATGTTTCTCAGCTTGCTACTTATTGTCCATGTTTCTCAGCTTGCCTGCTTATTGTCCATGTTTCTCAGCTTGTCTACCTATTGTCCATGTTTCTCAGCTTGTCTGTTTATTGTCCATGTTTCTCAGCTTGTCTACCTATTGTCCATGTTTCTCAGCTTGTCTGTTTATTGTCCGTGTTTCTCAGCTTGTCTACTTATTGTCCATGTTTCTCAGCTTGTCTGCTTACTGTCCATGTTTTTCAGATTGCCTGTTTATTTGTCCATGTTTCTCAGATTGCTGCTTATTGTCCATGTTTCTCTGCTTGTCTACTTATTGTCCATGTTTCTCAGATTGCCTGCTTATTGTCCATATTTCTCAGTTTGTCTGTTTATTGTCCATAATTCTCAGCTTGTCTACCTATTGTTCATGTTTCTCAGCTTGTCTACCTATTGCCCATGTTTCTCAGCTTGTCTGTTTATTGTCCATGTTTCTCAGCTTGTCTACCTATTGTCCATGTTTCTCAGATTGCCTGCTTATTGTCCATGTTTCTCAGCTTGTCTCCCTATTGTCCATGTTTCTCAGCTTGTCTGTTTATTGTCCATGTTTCTCACCTTGTCTACCTATTGTCCATGTTTCTCAGCTTGTCTGTTTATTGTCCATGTTTCTCAGCTTGTCTACCTATTGTCCATGTTTCTCAGATTGCCTGCTTATTGTCCATGTTTCTCAGATTGCCTGCTTATTGTCCATGTTTCTCAGCTTGTCTGTTTATTGTCCATGTTTCTCAGCTTGTCTACCTATTGTCCATGTTTCTCAGATTGCCTGCTTATTGTCCATGTTTCTCAGATTGCCTGCTTATTGTCCATGTTTCTCAGCTTGTCTACCTATTGTCCAAATTTCTCAGCTTGTCTACCTATTGTCCATGTTTCTCAGATTGCCTGCTTATTGTCCATGTTTCTCAGCTTGTCTACCTATTGTCCAAATTGCTCAGCTTGTCTACCTATTGTCCATGTTTCTCAGATTGCCTGCTTATTGTCCATGTTTCTCAGATTGCCTGTTAGTTTCTATCAGTACATTAACACTCTTTTATAAAACATATGTAAACACTTAAGGAAAGTAAGAAAATAATGTGTAAATCACACATTTCCCACATTTCAGTTATGAAAACACTGGGACTATGAAGCGGCTTCACATGAAAACCTTAAAAAGTGTGACAGAAATTACATTAACCATGCTATTGCCTTGTAACCTGTCAATAATGTTGTTAAGGATGTCAAGAGTGTTGAGCACATGACATCACGGTGCAGCTGAACATGGTGAAGTCATAAGGACAGTATAAAGATGGCCGCCCCTTTTTTGACATGTACCAAAGAGGAGCAGCATTCTTTTATCTGTTTGTTGTTCAGTGAAGGGATAAAACCTATAGAAATTCACTGGCAAATGAAGGTCCAGTATGGTGAAACAGGCCCGTCAGTCCAGCAAGTGTATGAGTGGAGTAGGAAGTTTCAAATTCTTTTGGTCCGATGAAGAGCTACAGCAGATGGTGCATGAGTGGTTACACACGCGACCAAGAGACTTTTTTTTATAGGAATCTGGGCACTTTATCAGCACTGGAGGACTTTCATTAAACATAGTGGTGACTACATCGAAAAATGATACATTTGTTCTTTACTTTTTCAGAATATATTCACACACACAAAACAAAACATTTAAGGTTTTCATTTGAAGCCCCTTCGTATATGAATAGATCCTATTGAACATCTTCTGAGAGAGACAGATCATCATTAGACATGTTCTGAGTGATATGATGTCAGTGTTTGGTGATAATTTGTCAGGGACAAAACAACATATAACATTTTAAAATGTAGCAGGAAATTAAAATTACACCCAATTAAAGTGATAATAATCAGTCAGTTCTCACACAAACACCAGTCTTAGATCTGTGTTCTTGTCACTATTATGCCATAAGGTCAAGCCATGCAGGTATTATTCTCTTTGCCTTCCCCTTTCTCTTTTTCTATGAAGTTTGCCAATTGTTGCTAAATTTTGGAGTTTATTTCTTTTAGGTAAACAGCAACTAACAAATATCTGTCCTCCGTGTTCTTAAATATGTCACTGCATAAATCCAACTTTGTGATTCCCCATACACATTTCCTTGGATATTGATTGTGGTGTTTTCCCTGGCCTTGCTATTTTCTAATATTTATTTTAGTATATTTTATATTATCCACAGACTGCCATTATTGAGCCAGTACGAGATGCTCTGGCCTATTACACAGACATGCAAAGAGCGTTAGAGGAAGAAAAATCCAAAAAAAGACTCCATGATTGAAAGTAGCGATGGTGACAAGAACGGTATATTGCATTCAAACAAAGCAGGTCCAAGCAGCGGCGGTTTCAGCAGCAGTAGCAGCAGCAGTGGTGATGAAAAACTATCAGGACACAGTCTTATGTTGTCAAAAGTCAACTCTTTATCACTCAGAAGAGGCAGTACAACAAGACTAACATCGAAGCATCCACTTGAACTCGACTCTTCATCTTCCTCATGACTGTTGTTCAAATGCCCAAAGAGAACAGTAAAGAAACATGTCATGCCCAAGAAATGAACACTTAGCGCTCAACTTGGTTGTGCATGTCCAGAATTACCTGGACAACCTCTTCATAGAGCATAATAATACCTCCATATACAGAAGAGCTAGACCAGCATACAATCGATATGTTGGGTTCAGAACATTCTGGCATCTTTTGTTTTTCAAACATGTTTATATTTCATTACTTACCAGATACATGGTAAAAGCTGCATGGATTAATATTTCAAACTCATCTTATGTGTTGGCGTTTAAGGATATAGAGTGTGCAGGAACTCACATACAGTATCTACATTTAGAGAAGCAGAAGACTTGGTTGTATTTGAGATGTTGAAAGATGAGAAATCATCTTATTTATCCAAGGGGATGCTATTTGCATAAAACTCTTATTTATCTAGAATGATAAAGAATATGAAAGACAGTTCATATGATATGGTGATGTTATGTGAATCAGTTGTGATACATAAACATGAAAAACTCAAAAGTGTGTCCAAAGCTGCACACACACAAAAACTCATCTTGTGTAACATGTCAAGCCGTAAAGAATACAGTAAAACTCACCATATAGACTTGTGTCTGAGATGATATGAGTGCAAAGAATTTCTTGTGTTAAAGATTGTGACTACAAAAACTTACATTATCTTTTATGTGACATGATAATAGGTATACAGATGCTCACTGCGCTGTTGATGTCTGAGTTGGAAGATAATAAAAACTCACCATATAACATGCATATGAGGTGATGCTTAATGCAGAAACTCATTGTGTTGAAAACTGACCCCAGAGATGAAGATATGCTCACCTTCTGTGTGGCTGTCTATTGAGATGCAAGATATAGAAACTCAACATACAAGTATATGATGTTGTGACTGGAGTAATACAATTCTGGATACATGTTTTATTCAAAAGGATAAACTAAGCCAGAAATCATTTATCAGTTAAATAGCCAATGATATTGGATGTTGGAGAATTCTGATTTTATTTAGGTAAAAAGGATGCAAATAAACTCATGTGTATGTTGCATCAGCTGATGATACATGATACCTGAGTCATAATTTTGTCTCATATGATTCAGGATGCATCTTACATATGTGTTTCAAGTTATAGCAGATCTAGAAAACTCAGATTTTCTATTGGAAGTGAAAAACAATATGTGGAAAAATTTCATGTCCAAATATGATATGCAGTGCATAACAACTTATATGTTGTGATATCATATTGTATTTCAAGTTTGGTTCTAGGTACAAGAAATTCATATGTTATATACTGGATGACGACAACTTCAGTAAACTCACTGTGTATGTTGTATGTGACGTGATAAATAAGATGCATATGAAAACTCATCCTGAATTATCTGTATGTGGTGGTACACAATGCAGAAAATATATGTTGTACTTTTAGGTGATGAATTGGCAATTAATGTGTCAATGGTGATAAAAGATACTAGAAAACTCATATTTAAAGATATATGTGAGGCTGTGTAACATAGAAACAACTCAATATAACTTATGTGAATCATTGATAAAAGGGGAACAGAATAACTCTGTGTCTGTTATAGTGCTGCTGTGTCTACTAATGCAAGATTTAGGAAAACACATGTTTAAAGACACATATTCTCCACATACAAAAGACAAAAAGTTTGATATAAATTATATGAATCCATGATAAAATGGGCACAGACTAATTTGTGCTGTCATGTCTTTACTAATGCAAGATTCAGGAAAACTCATGTTTAAAGACATTTGTGGGGCACATAATATAGATAAAACTCAATATAAATAAAGTGAATCAGGGATAAAAAGGGCACAGAATAACTTGTGTTGTTGTATCTTTACTAATGCAAGATTAAGGAAAACTCATATTATATGTTGTGTTAATGATGATGCAAGATACACATGTTCACGTACTTCCCTATATGTTGTGTATCCACTGATAAATGGATGTGGGAAAACTAATTTTTATGGTATGTCGATGATGCAAGATATACATGTGTACGTACTTCCCTACATATTATGTATCAACTGACAAAAGGATGTAGGAAGACTCATCTTATATGGTGTGTTGATGATGCAAGATAGTACACTTTCTATATGTTGTAATGAATTTATATATGATCTGCTTACAGATCCGTGCATTTTGAAACCATAAAGTACTATAATCATATTCAGATGCTGAAATCAAAGATGCATTTTTATTTTGAAACGTAATCTCCTAACAAATATGGATAAAATGTTATCCATTCTAAATTGTGTTTGTGTGTGTATCTATGTATGGTCTGGGCTGAAGTTATGTTAACGTATGAAGAAAACAATAAATTATCATGTCAAAGACCAAGACCTGTAATTGTGGAATCTCATGAGATTACAATCTTTTATGCTTGAAGTTTGAAAAAATCATGAATTGGCGATGAATCTTCCATTTTTGAAGTTTAAAGGGGAGTAAGAAAGCTTTCATGTTTGAAGTTTAAAGAAAATTCACTAATCTTCCATTCTATAAGTCTGAATGTGTATGCTATCCGATTCCTGTTGATAACACATTTGTTTTCATTAGAGTGGAATTATTACATTGCCTGGTGTATTAACAAACTGGTTTAAAACCCATACATCTTGTGTGTAGTGTGTATTAGGGCTTGTGAACTTAACTGTTTGCCTGCCAAACAAAAAAGTGGTCCTGACCAAACAGAAATTCAAGGCAGAAAATGGGAAGTAGGAGTGTGTCACAATAATGCTTTTAAAATTGTTAAAATGATAGCAGATATATTGTATTATATATCAAATTAAAGAGGATTGCACAGGGAACAAGACTGTGTTAATAATTAATTGATAGGTTAGAAATATTATGACAATAATGAGAGGTTTAGTAATAACAATTAAAATTAAAAAGGTAAAAAATATTTTAAAATTTCACTTACCAAGGCTTTATTTTGTATCCACAGCAGCTAATCCAGTTAAATTTGCTGAGTACTGTTACATACACCACTTTTGTTCAATAATATCACAAGAACTGCACCACAACACCAATAAAACATAATTAAAACATAATATTTTGAAGCACATAATGTTCACACAAAATGGAAAATGTCAGGAACACACCAGGCAGATTACTGAGGAGTAGAGTACTGAGAAACAATATAAACACTATTTTCTATTTAGTTATAATTATTATTCTTCTAAATTTAATTATTTAAATACTCCTTAAATACTTTGTGATAGGCAAAGAAAGTTTAGTGGCACAAGTGTGGCCCATTAGCGCAAGCATAAGTCGGCATTTGCCATCATAATATGAGGAACTTTCACTGTTAGATTTCTTTTGAAATTATGACCGTCTTCTAAATAATTAACTGACTACTGCACGTGGTATAAGTTTTAGAATCTTTCACAAAGTCCTTTACATCACAATAACTATAATATAAAATTGTTTAAACAGTAATTTTATTAAAATATATGAGGTCCAGAACCAGAAGGTATTGTCACTTCAAATTTCGAATCACAACAATTATTTTGAATCGCATCAAACTCATTTTCTCCTAAAAAAGAAATGGGGCCTAGCGTGCTCTTGCACACAGGCAGAAGTGAAATCTTTCGTTGTAAGCTTTAATTCAACGGGATACTAAAAATTGTGGACTAAAAAGGAGCAATGGATCAATTAAAGCACTAAATATACCGAACCGATAGGTCGGTTCGCGGGTGCCAAAACTGTTCTATGGAACCGACCTATCAGTCTGCGGCAGAGAATCAGTTAAATATTACAGAAAAGTTCTTAGAATACAATGGACCAAGACATTTCTACATGCCTCATAAACTGAACTAGTTTAGCCATATTAAGAATTACAGTGGTTTAGAAAGAACAGGTGGGGGAGGGCTGAGTGGTCTTGAGATATGGTGTCCGCCTCAAGTGCTGGAGGTCCCGGGTTCAAGCCCCGGTGAGGGCCAGGTTTTTTTCACGAGGACTTCTAGTAACAAAATTTTCCCTGGTCTCTGGGTAGTTAGATTGGATGCCCATGTGTATTGTTGCACACGTAAAACATCCCTTGGCAGTTGGAAATCGAAAAAGAGTAGCCTAATGGCACTGCTCGGGCAAAATTTTAAGTTAAAAATCTACCCAAAGTATTTCAGGATTCTTGCCGGTGCTAAGGAGTTAATGTACTGAGCTGAGATTCTCCGGACTCAGGCTTGAGTTAGGAGTAGAGCAGAACACTTATGGGTTACACCCGTGTGCCGTGATGATGATCCATCGACTAAACTAAAACAGAAAGAACAGTGATGGAGGGCATAAATCCTGGATGAAGAAGAGTCTGGGGTTGAGCAGCACAAATAGGGACATAGAATATTACAGACACTGCGGTCATGAAGGTCCTGGAGACTGGTAGAGGAACTAGAAGTCATGAGAATCTTTTCCATAGGCTGTGATGAGGATGGATGTTCTGCAAACTGGTGTTTGTCCATCAAGAATGACAATAATCATTCTTTTCATCAAGTGGGGTTGAAAATTTTGAGCCGTTAGTTCTAAGTTTGCTGGTAAGATCTATTTTGGCTCAAAATGTTCTTTGACAATGTGGACAAAGAATGCTTGATGTTCCAGGAGGAGGATCTCCTACAGTGATTTTTCTGTCCAGCCTTTTTTATTCACAGCTCTTGCAGTCCTGTTTGCATCACAAGTGACTACATCTTTGCGTAATGATGTATGCCATGAATTTCGGTCTTTGGCAACAGTCTCCCAAGTGTTGTGATTAATTCCAAAAGCTTTTAGTTTGAACCTCAGAGTCTCTTTAAAGCATTTCCTCTGGCCGCATTGGGCGTTTACCACAGCACAGCTCATCATAAAAAATGTGTTTAGGGAGCCTGTGATCTGGCATGCGAGTCAAGTGACCAGATGCAAACTACCACCTACATGATGATCACCATCATGACCACTAGGGCAGCTGGCGTGGGCATTCATGTCTGTCTTCAGATCTTGGTGCTCTGATCAAGTCTGCTAATAATAACCCTCCATGCCACTGTCCCAGTCCATCTAGCATAATGATGAGTGAGTATGTAACTACAAGGATAGTTATGCTTTTCAAGTGGCTTTCCTACAAGAGGCAAAGGAAAGCCACAAACTGATGAGAGAAATTAGATGTAGACAATGTAATATTTTTGGGCACGCTATGAGAAGAAATAAACTAGAGAAGTTAGTGAAAAGTGACAAAATATTAGGGGAAAAGAACAAGTGGAAGGCAGAGAAGTAAATATCTGGATGGTTTCATCATATGCCATGGTCAGGACAAGAACACAGAGCTGATCCACGACTCAGGTGATTGTGTGAAATGGCGAACCATGACCGCCCACGCTTATCTGCATGGCACATGATGAATGAATGCTTTTCAAATACTGCAGATAACTTGTACACATTTTCTGTATACAGTATAAAACCCATGTCTTTGTTAACTCTTATCAATCTCAGAAGGTTTAACAGTAGTTGAATAATGGGAGACTGTCATCTGTCACTGTCATCTACTGGCTTTTGCACCTTGTGGTGTAGGAATTAAGGCTGCCTGGCTAGTGCAATCACCGTGAACTGTGCAGGTTAGGGTTTTCTTCCCCCCAAACCTACCTTTTGGTCGAGAGATCAGAATGTCTACCTTACACATCTTAGGACGTGTGTTTGATCCTGTGTAAGGTTTGAGGTCTTTAAGAAATGCTAACCTCTCCACTACTTGGTCGAGAGATCAGAATGTCTACCTTACACATCTTAGGACGTGTGTTTAATCCTGTGTAAGGCTTGAGGTCTTTAAGAAATGCTAACCTCTCCACTACTTGGTCGAGAGATCAGAATGTCTACCTTACTCATCTTAGGACGTGTGTTTAATCCTGTGTAAGGCTTGAGGTCTTTAAGAAATGCTAACCTCTCCACTACTTGGTCGAGAGATCAGAATGTCTACCTTACTCATCTTAGGACGTGTGTTTAATCCTGTGTAAGGCTTGAGGTCTTTAAGAAATGCTAACCTCTCCACTACTTGGTTGAGAGATCAGAATGTCTACCTTACACATCTTAGGACGTGGGTTTAATCCTGTGTAAGGTTTGAGGTCTTTAAGAAATGCTAACCTCTCCACTACTTGGTCGAGAGATCAGAATGTCTACCTTACACATCTTAGGACGTGGGTTTAATCCTGTGTAAGGCTTGAGGTCTTTAAGAAATGCTAACCTCTCCACTACTTGGTCGAGAGATCAGAATGTCTACCTTAAACACCTTAGGACGTGGGTTTAATCCTGTGTAAGGCTTGAGGTCTTTAAGAAATGCTAACCTCTCCACTACTTGGTCGAGAGATCAGAATGTCTACCTAACACACCTTAGGACATGGGTTTAATCCTGTGTAAGGCTTGAGGTCTTTAAGAAATGCTAACCTCTCCACTACTTGGTCGAGAGATCAGAATGTCTACCTTACACATCTTAGGACGTGTGTTTAATCCTGTGTAAGGCTTGAGGTCTTTAAGAAATGCTAACCTCTCCACTACTTGGTCGAGAGATCAGAATGTCTACCTTACTCACCTTAGGACGTGGGTTTAATCCTGTGTAAGGCTTGAGGTCTTTAAGAAATGCTAACCTCTCCACTACTTGGTCGAGAGATCAGAATGTCTACCTTACACACCTTAGGACGTGTGTTTAATCCTGTGTAAGTCTTGAGGTCTTTAAGAAATGCTAACCTCTCCACTACTTGGTCGAGAGATCAGAATGTCTACCTTACACACCTTAGGACGTGGGTTTAATCCTGTGTAAGGCTTGAGGTCTTTAAGAAATGCTAACCTCTCCACTACTTGGTCGAGAGATCAGAATGTCTACCTTACACATCTAGGACGTGTGTTTAATCCAGTGTAAGTCTTGAGGTCTTAAGAAATGCTAACCTCTCCACTACTTGGTTGAGAGATCAGAATGTCTACCTTACACACCTTAGGACGTGTGTTTAACCCTGTGTAAGGCTTGAGGTCTTTAAGAAATGCTAACCTCTCCACTACTTGGTCGAGAGATCAGAATGTCTACCTTACACACCTTCCTTAGGACGTGTGTTTAACCCTGTGTAAGGCTTGAGGTCTTTAAGAAATGCTAACCTCTCCACTACTTGGTCGAGAGATCAGAATGTCTACCTTACACATCTTAGGACGTGTGTTTAATCCTTTGTAAGGCTTGAGGTCTTTAAGAAATGCTAACCTCTCCACTACTTGGTCGAGAGATCAGAATGTCTACCTTACACACCTTAGGACGTGGGTTTAACCCTGTGTAAGGCTTGAGGTCTTTAAGAAATGCTAACCTCTCCACTACTTGGTTGAGAGATCAGAATGTCTACCTTACACACCTTAGGACGTGTGTTTAACCCTGTGTAAGGCTTGAGGTCTTTAAGAAATGCTAACCTCTCCACTACTTGGTTGAGAGATCAGAATGTCTACTCTTACACATCCTTAGGGACGTGTGTTTAACCCTGTGTAAGGCTTGAGGTCTTTAAGAAATGCTAACCTCTCCACTACTTGGTCGAGAGATCAGAATGTCTACCTTACACACCTTAGGACGTGTGTTTAATCCTGTGTAAGGCTTGAGGTCTTTAAGAAATGCTAACCTCTCCACTACTTGGTCGAGAGATCAGAATGTCTACCTTACACCTCTTAGGGACGTGTGTTTAATCCTGTGTAAGGCTTGAGGTCTTTAAGAAATGCTAACCTCTCCACTACTTGGTCGAGAGATCAGAATGTCTACCTTACACATCTTAGGACGTGTGTTTAATCCTGTGTAAGGCTTGAGGTCTTTAAGAAATGCTAACCTCTCCACTACTTGGTCGAGAGATCAGAATGTCTACCTTACACACCTTAGGACGTGGGTTTAATCCTGTGTAAGGCTTGAGGTCTTTAAGAAATGCTAACCTCTCCACTACTTGGTTCGAGAGATCAGAATGTCTACCTTACACACCTTAGGACGTGGGTTTAATCCTGTGTAAGGCTTGAGGTCTTTAAGAAATGCTAACCTCTCCACTACTTGGTCGAGAGATCAGAATGTCTACCTTACACATCTTAGGACGTGTGTTTAATCCTGTGTAAGTCTTGAGGTCTTTAAGAAATGCTAACCTCTCCACTACTTGGTCGAGAGATCAGAATGTCTACCTTACACACCTTAGGACGTGTGTGTAACCCTGTGTAAGGCTTGAGGTCTTTAAGAAATGCTAACCTCTCCACTACTTGGTCGAGAGATCAGAATGTCTACCTTACACACCTTCCTTAGGACGTGGGTTTAATCCTGTGTAAGGCTTGAGGTCTTTAAGAAATGCTAACCTCTCCACTACTTGGTCGAGAGATCAGAATGTCTACCTTACACATCTTAGGACGTGTGTTTAATCCTTTGTAAGGCTTGAGGTCTTTAAGAAATGCTAACCTCTCCACTACTTGGTTGAGAGATCAGAATGTCTACCTTACACACCTTAGGACGTGGGTTTAACCCTGTGTAAGGCTTGAGGTCTTTAAGAAATGCTAACCTCTCCACTACTTGGTTGAGAGATCAGAATGTCTACCTTACACACCTTAGGACGTGTGTTTAACCCTGTGTAAGGCTTGAGGTCTTTAAGAAACGCTAACCTCTCCACTACTTGGTCGAGAGATCAGAATGTCTACCTTACACACCTTAGGACGTGGGTGTAATCCTGTGTAAGGCTTGAGGTCTTTAAGAAATGCTAACCTCTCCACTACTTGGTTGAGAGATCAGAATGTCTCTCTTACACATCTTAGGACGTGTGTTTAACCCTGTGTAAGGCTTGAGGTCTTTAAGAAATGCTAACCTCTCCACTACTTGGTCGAGAGATCAGAATGTCTCTCTTACACATCTTAGGACGTGTGTTTAATCCTATGTAAGGCTTGAGGTCTTTAAGAAATGCTAACCTCTCCACTACTTGGTCGAGAGATCAGAATGTCTACCTTACACATCTTAGGACGTGTGTTTAATCCTGTGTAAGGCTTGAGGTCTTTAAGAAATGCTAACCTCTCCACTACCTGGGTAAATAGCCTTTATTGTTTGCTCACTCACTTTGAACTCGAGCGTTGTCCATACACACTACTTCTAGTATTACTCGAATGAATTTTGCATGTGGATTAGTTTTCCCTGTTACCAGTGCCCCTTGCCATCAGGCACAAACCCACTCTGACTTAAGAAGTACTTGAAATTTACGTCCCCAATTCAAGGGTAAGTCAACATTTTAGTCCAACCGTCCGTTGTAGGGATTGAATCTGCTACTTCAGTATCAGCACACCAGATGTTTAAGAATGAGTGGTCTTATCCATTCAGCCATGCTGACCTCTGGTAAATGGCTTTGATTCCTTGGCCTGGATAACAACTTCCTTGGTGCACACCACCAAAGCCACTGAGGCCTTATAAGACACTGATGGGCGGCCATAAGATAGAAGAGAAAGAAGAGGATTAAGTAGAAGCTGATATTTCTGTGAAAAATATGTGATTTATGTCGTGAATATTTGAAAACAGTAATATGTAATCCATACATTTGAGTCACAGACCATTTTGCAGTCACTACAGAAGAAAATCACAACTTTTGAATTTAAGTGTTACAGAAAATTTCATAGAATACTGTAGACTAAGAAGAGGAACAATACCGACCTTTTACAAATAACTCATGATTGTGGCATGTTTTGGAAGCTGAAATACAGGGTGTATTTTTAATGACTGTGCAGTGTTTGAAAATATTGCCGGTCCAAGTTTTGTATTTACCTATTATGTTGCATGAATTTTTCAGAGGGTGAATACAAAACTCGGACCGGCAATATTTTAAAATACTGCACAATCATTAAAAATACACCCTGTACTTTGGCCATATTAAATGTCATAGTGGCTTGGAAAGAACGGTGATGGAAGGCGTGTTTGCCGGAAGAAGAAGTGTGGAGTCGACCACATGAAGATGGACACAGGATATTGCAGATACCTTGGCATGAGGGAATATAGGGCAAGTCACATGAAGATGGACACAGGATATTGCAGACACCTTGGCATGAGGGAATATAGGGCAAGTCGCATGAAGATGGACACAGGATATTGCAGACACCTTGGCATGAGGGAATATAGGGCAAGAAAACTGGCTTCATGATTAACTGATTCAGTGCCAAACCTAAAAAAGTATGAGGGGAAGTCAATAAGTAAGTCATAAATGGCTGTAAAAAAATAACTAAATATGTAACAACTTGAAACCAGTTTATTTTTATACATACATTGTCCCTTTATTTCTCAACATAATTTCCACCAACATTGATGCACTTATACCATCGTTTTATCAGTCCTCCCAAACCGGCTGCATCGAACTGAGTGCTCTGTTTTCTAAACCACGTTTTCACTTCACATTCAACTTCAGCATCATTCGTGTCCCTGAGAAAAATTTTCTACCCAGCTATGCACCGCTATACGGGACAAACATTTGTCAGCATAAACAGGAAGCATTTCCTTATGAATGTCCTTTGCAGGCAGTCCTTTTGCCAACGAAAAAAAACAACTCACAACAGCACATTTCTCTTTGGTTGTGCACTTCATAAGTACAGTCACCATTTTGTTTATGCACTGTGCATGCGCATGAGACACCTAACACCACCTGACGAATGGGACTATAAAGTTCGATGTTGCTGTCACCTAATGACACCTGTAGAAAACACCAACTACATTTACCTGCCATCCCACAGAACTGTGTGACTTACTTATTGACTCGCCCTCGTAGGTTTTGACCAAACATAGCACACAATCAAATGAAGCAGTATTACAATGTAGATTTCTGTTCACAAAGCATTGAAATTGAGGAAGATACTTGAAACGAAACAAATAGCATAATGACCCTAGTGTGGCAATATTTTGTCCTTCTGTCCAAACCTGAGGTCATATGTGGCAATATAATATTGTTTGGTAGTGAATAAGTTAAGAAACTTGTTGGCGGTTCGTGGTGAGTGCGACATGTTGCTAAGAACCTACTACAGCATGTATTTTTAATGACTGTGCAGTGTTTGAAAATATTGCCAGTCCAAGTTTTGTATTTACCTATTATGTTGCATGAACTTTACAGAGGGTGAATACAAAACTTGGACTGGCAATATTTTATAACACTGCAGTCATTAAACATACACCCTATACATAATGATGAACTTATGATTATTTCCTACTTGCAGGGGTTCAGCATGGCCGAATGGATAAGATCACATGTTCTTAATCATCCGCTGAGAGCTAAGGTAAGGGGTTCATCCCCTAGACTGGACAGTTGGACTAAAATGTTGACTTCTTGTCCTTGACTTGGGGATGTAAATAACAAGTACCTCTGAAGTTGGAGTGGGTTCGCCTGATGGCGAGGGATACTGGTAATAGGGAAAGCAAAATTCAAGACAACGCTTGAATTCAAAGTGAGCAAGCACAAAAAACAAAAACAAACAACAAATTTCCTATTACTAATTACAAAACATTTATCTGATAATTTCTTCATTTCCACTATGTTATTTTACCATGCTCAGATTGTGTAAATACAATTCTAAAGATTTATAGTTTAAGAAGTAATGTCATATAGCCCTTTTTATACCTCTACTGTGCATCCATAAGACAGAAAATGTGAAATGGTTTTACTGTTTTATAAGTAAAATGTGTTATAGTGTTAATCCAGGATTACTTTTTACTGTGGTTTAATGGCCGTATTACGGTGATGTTTGTTTACTTGATGGCCAGATGCATAATCAACATACTCATATTCTGCTAACAAGTGGTTACGCTCAAATATACTATAATTGTTTTACAAGATAGTAGTTCAGCTAGTGTTTATTGTTTACTGTTCATAGAAGTACCATCGCACTTATAAGTATCAGTCTCCAGCCATGAATATCAAAGGATCAGCTGGACGTTATGCTAGTACTGTTCATAATTTGTCTTTTCATGTTAAACTCACAGCGAACAGGATGTCAGCTGATGTATCTGTGAAATATTGCATATGTATGTAATCACTGCTTTGGTTTAGTGTTTTATGTTCCCTGCAGAGTATATGGCTTTTGCAGTTGTTTTATAGTGGTTTCTTGTTATGAGATGATGTAGTTGTTGTCTAGTTGATGGTTCTTAAGGCCCTGCTTTTTAAAAATTAATGTTGTGATCTCATAACTACTTCTTTTACCTCATCTTTGATTATTTTTATCTTTTGGTAACATGCATTAGTCGTTAATTGAAAAAAAGGTGGAGCTGTGGCAAAGGGATTACGAGCGAAATTCAGAATCCTGCATACTACGTTTGAAACACAAATTTGGGAGCCTTGTGCTGGTTTTCATAAATAGTAGGAGAGACTGGGGAGAAATGGACCAGCAATTTTGTAGTTTTCAATTTTTGCTCATCACCGGAACAGATTTTATCGAAACATAACAAAACCATGACTAAAATGTTGTACATTCATTTATTTTAAAAGGGGAAAACATTTAGCAATCTATTTATATATGTTTCTTTACAAAATGCATTTCAAAAATGTATATGAACATGGGGAGAAATTTACCACCATTGGGGTGAAATGGACCAGCACGTGGGGAGCAATGGACCATAGTGGGGAGAAATTGACCTTTTTTAAAAAGAAGCAGCAACAACTCATCCATATTGCTATAAGAAATAAATAATCGTTAAAAGGATATTTGCAGTTTTCTTAAATTATTTTAAGCGACAGTAAAAAAAAGTTTAATATGATATATTAATCTAATATAAAGTTTTATCGAACATTTATGCCTGCAAGACTTTCTTTGAAGACATAGCCATCTTTGGTCCTAGAAGTGGTTCCAGTGATTGTAGATCTAGTAAGCTGTGCTTTAATACATGTAATTGAGACACTGGCGACATCTTCTACCTTAGGCTTAACAAATTTACCAGCAACCTTCTCACTCTTGCGCAAGAACTCTACCTCAACATCACCATCATCATCAATGTCTCCCCTTACAATTCCTACATAGTAAACACAAGTCTTCTTTGTTCCATATTCACATAGCACACACTGGCCTTCAAAAACCTCACGCACACCAGTCAAGCTAACCGTACACTCCTCATTTTCACCAAATGAAACATCAGAATCTGTGTCATCACAAAACGAAATGTCAGTTTCTGGATCTGAATCAACATCAAGTTCTTTCAGCAGCTGTCTCTTTGCCTTTTTGGGTGGAACTTTTGCTGCCTTTTCTTTCATCACCGCTCTTTCCCTAATTCGATCCATTTCTGGCGTAGAAGTAGCCAGCATAGTTTTTCCTCTTTTCCTCATATTATTTGAATCTTTTCGCGGACCAGCTTTTGGTAGTCCTCTGAAAATATGAGGCGAAGTAAAGGAAGAAGTAGCTTTATGTTGAAGACTCCCTGATATTTCCTGCAAGTCATCTACAAGGTTCTCAACATTACACTCTTTCTGATTTTCATGAAATTCTTGTGCAGTTTGATCTGTGCTGGTACCACAATGTGGAGATGCTGATCCTGTCTGTTCATTGCTTTCTAAAGTGGCATTTTCACTGTCCTTGCTGATGGGCCTGTTCGTTATTTCTGAAGGCATAAAATCATCTTCTGTAAAAACGTCTTCGTTAAAGGGCCAAATACCTGACACTGCAAAGCCTGATTGAATGTTAATGGGAGTTGCCGCTTTAAGAAAAGCGTGGCCTCCTAGATTTGCAACTTGATAGATTGTCAGTGGTGTCCCAACATTTTTCATCATCCATGAATCACACGCATTGTTGTAGACCGACTTCATGGGTCCAAAAACTGAACGATCCAAGGGCTGAGTTTTAGATGAGGTGTGTGGTGGCAACGTGATCACATGAATGTTGTTTTTCTTGCACAGTTCAAGTGATTCAAATGAAATGTGGGAATCGTGATTGTCCAAGATCAAAATCAAAGGGAAGTCTTTGGAAGGTCTTGAATGCTTAATGAAGTGATTTATAACTTTGACGAAATTATCGCGGGTCATCCAACCTGATTCATTTACAAGGCCAAGGGAACCTTCAGGTGCTCCAGCAAGCATAAAATTCTTAAAAAAATTTTCTGGGAAACACAAAAACTGGAGGGATAATGTGACCCGCAGCTGACACAATGCAACAGATTGTGACCAGTTCTCCTCTTTCTCTGGATGTCACCTGACCTATTTGCTTCACTCCTCGTGGGGCAATTACTTTTGGCACTTTCTGTACAGTGGTCAGACCTGACTCATCCAAATTGTAGATTTGAGCTCCACTCACATTTAGTTTTGTAATGGTTTCCTTCACAATGTTGAAGAAGGTGCAAATATTATGTTTGTTGAAAGCTGTAGCTCTAGCCAGAGATGTTGCCTCAGGTTGCCTTATGGTCAGCTCGGGATTCCGTCGCAAAAATCCACAAAGCCAGTCATTCCCTGCCATCATTTGCTCATCCCAGGTTAAAGGATGTGCAATGTTATTGACTTTCGCCATCTCGTACGCCAAAATACGAACGTTTTTAGTTGTGAGTCCATGGAACATTCTTGCACAATCTTTCAAGTAACTAGCAAAATCAGCTTCTTGCTTAGCTGTGAAAACAAGGCTATGCCTATAATTTGGTACGTGTCTAGTAGGCAGACCATTTCCTTCTCTGTCTTTTGTAAGATTGTTATTGAGGGTAGAGCGAGCAATGCCGTACTCCCTTGCAGCTTTCCTCACTTTCATTCCATTTTTCACAGCATTAACAGCTTCTCTCATACGTTCCTCCGTAACGAGACCCTTGTTGGTGTTTCTGATGTACAATCTTGGCATCTGAAACAAAAGAGTGACAGAATTATATAGCATTTAGAATGGTAGGCCTATCATTTGCAAAGAAATACTGATCATAACACGAATGGCGTGCATCTTTAATAAATCACTGAAATCAGATTTGTTAACAGTTTTATTGGTCTAGATTTAGACCCCAGTATTAAAAAGAATCAATAATGCTGATATTCGAATGCAATCTTCAACACTTTTAATAACAACAGACTGTCTTGTCAATTTCTTCTATGGGGAGAAATGAACCATGGGGAGAAATGAACCGGTCCATTTCTCCCCCAACAATGTATTAAACTATTCAGCCATAAAGTCTCTTAAATCTAATATTATATGCTATATCTTTTATATGAGCTCTTAAATAACAAGTAAATAACGATATTAACGTAATTACCTTGTCCTGATTCCTGACTATGCGTCTGCTTTACGATGGTGTCTGGAACTGGAAAAAGAAACTTTAGTGCAGAAAATTTTTCAAACTTTGCGTGGGAACGACCTGTGCGGGAAGTCGATGGCAAATGAAAAATTCGGACTATGTTTGATGTGGAAAACAAACTTATTATGGTTTCACTTTCATTGCATCACAGCCAGGGGCCAGAGAGAGGGTGGTCCATTTCTCCCCTATGTCCATTTCTCCCCAGTCTCCCCTATGAGTGCCAGTCATTCAGAAAGCAATGGCAAACTGCTGAACGCAAACTTGCTGAGAGATCCATCCATCATGTGCCATGCCGGTAAGCGTAGGCGGTCATGTTCTGCCATCTCACTCGATCACCAGAGTCGTGGATCAGCTCCGTGTTTCTGTCTCGACCATGCCACAAGGCCAAGCCATCCAGGTACTTGCTTCTAGGTCTGAGAGATCACAAATAGCAATAAATGCTGGGGTTCACTGTGACATCATGTGAAAGGATATGCAACTAATTAAAGTCTGGCCATATAAACAATTACCACTCCTTGTTAGGGGATATGACGAAGGTGAAGCATGGAAGAGGAAGATAATCCACATGGAGGTGATCAATATCAAGAGAAGGCCTAAGAGAGGTCAGTGTGAATGCACTGTGAATACCTAGGTCAGAGGGTGTTTGAGTTGAGACTGCAAAGCTGAATAGTGTTGAGATGGCACTTATGATGAAGATGATGATGAAAAAAACAGAAATTTACTGGTCCGAAATTCAATCTGATTGGTCAATTACTACTACTTCCTGGGGACAGCTATTCTTACGAATGCACTAAAGTTAAGACGATGAACTAACGTTGAGCCCATCCTCTATTGTGCTTGAGTTGTTTAATCCAGACTTAAACAACCCACATAGTGTTAGTTTCCACTCAACGGAAGTTCATCGATGTTTATGTGAATTCATCACTGTATGCACATGCTATATTTTTGCATTGGTCCTACGTAGTCTCTGACTGCCTGGTTGTGTGAGTGTCTCTTCCTCTCTCTCTGTTTCTCTTTTATAGTCTCTTTCTCAATATATCTCTCACCATCCCTCTCTTTCTTGCCTTTTTCTGATTCTGTTTTTCATTTTCTCACCCTCTGTCTCTCTCACTCTGTCTCTCTATGTCTGTCTCTCTGTGCCTCTCTCTGTCTCACTGTCTGTCTGTCTATCTCTCTCTGCCTCTGTCTGTCTCTGTCTCTCTTATCTGTTTCTTTGTCCGTCTATCTGTCTGTTTGCTCTCTCTCTCTCTCTCTCTCCCTCTCTCTCTCTCTCTCTCTCTCTCTCTCTCTCTGTCTCTCTCTTTCTCTCTCTCTCTCTCTCTCTCTCTCTCTCTCTCTCTCTCTCTCTCTCTCTCTCTCATCTCTCAATAAGGGACTTTTTTTTTTTTTTAAATTCTAATTACAGAACTAATCTTACATTCTTTTCATCTTCTATCTCCTCTATCCACATTGCACCTTTATGCTTTTAGTTTTTTTCACTTTGTGTCTACTGCCCCCGTATATTGTTTAATGGTATGCCTAGAATTTCCTTGTCCACAGTTGTGATAATATTTTGTCTTCTGTCTCTTTATGTTTTCTCATTTTGTGCATACAATGTTATACCCACATAGCTCTGATATTAATTGTCTTTGGTGTCCGTAAGCTGCTTATTTCATACCCAAGATTTCATTTTCAAATAATTGGATCATATTTCATCTTCTGTCCATATACTGTTAATTTCCTACCACGAATTTCATCTCGCATAGTGCTGATTGTATCTGATCTTAAATGTCCAGATGTAAATTGTATGCCTTAGAATTAATCCCATCAAATGGTGATAATTTTTTGTTGTATGTTTCCCTTTTGTTTACCTCATATTGTGAAAGGCTGCCATTTTTGTTGCCAATGGCAGACTAAGTGTTGACCCATAAATACATAAATCCACACACATTTATTCTTGAGGTTTGATGAACTCTTAATTACAGCAACAAACAAGCAGAGATCTTGACTTCTTGTTTATACATTGCTAAACAAGAACAACAAAGAAGAAGAGGAAGGTGGAGGAGAAGAACAATAAGAAGAAGAAGTTTGATTTCTACATAGGTCTGCACGCATTCTGTCTTCTATGGCCATATGATGTTTCTTTCAAACACCAGATTTCATTTCCACATAGCCCTGTTTTCATTTTGTCATATATATATATATATATATATATATATATATATATATATATATATATATATATATATATATATATATATATATATATATGAGGGGACTTCAAATCAAAACCTTTAAGTTGTTATAGAAATTACAATAAACATGCCAGTGTCTTGTAACCTGTTAATATTGTTGTTAAGGGTGTCAAGAGTGCTTATCATGTGACATCACAGTGCAGAGGAACACAGTGATGTCATAAGGCCGTCTTTATGATGGCTGCCCCACTTTTGACATGCACCAAAGAGGAGCAACTTTCTGTTGTTCGTTTTTTTTTTTTAATCAGTGAAGGGGTGAAACCTATAGAAATTCATCGGCCAATAAAGGTCCTCTACGGTGATGCTTGCCTGTCAGTCCAGCTAGTGTATGAGTGCAGTAGGAAGTTGAAAAGTTGTCAGTCTGATGAAGAGGTACAGCAGGTGGTGCATGAGTGGTTACACACGTGACAAAGAGAAATTTTTTTCTACATGAATCCAAGCCCTTTATCAGCTCTGGAGTATTTGCATTGAACGCAGTGGTGACTACATCGAAAAATGATGCATTTGTTCTGTACTTTTTCAGAATATATCCACACATACACACAGAACATTTAAGGTTTTCATTTGAAGCACCCTCATGTGTATGTATGTACGTTATTATATTATATATATTATATATATATATATATATATATATATATATATATATATATATATATATATATATATATATATATATATATATATATATATATATATAATACCCAGATTATCGTGGAAAGAACAAAAACAATACCAATAAATCAAAAGGTAAACAAAAGACACAGTTGCTGGATATGTCACACATTGAGAACCCCTGAGAATAGTATAATTAGAAGCAGCTAGAACAAACAGAGCAAACAAAACAAAGGAAGACCTAAACACATACAGAAAAGAGAAATGGACACAAAAATTTAATATATGAGGCTATGGACGCAGCTGGAAGGGATAGCTAAGAAAATCTGGGCTTTGACTGAATAGGCTTCTGCCTCAATGAAGGTTGCCGGGCGACAGGAGGTGGTAGTTCATACATAATTTGGTCTTGTTCTTTCTCATGGTCTTTTGCACAGCACAATCTCTCTAACAAATATGTGTCTACTCTCAGGGTATATGTCACGGTTATTCTGCTTATTGATATTTGTAGATTTGAAGTCATAGTAACACTATTATACCTTTTAATTGTAAGCATTTACTGTCTGTTTGTATATATTTTCTAATCTCTTCAAGGTATTTAACATTAAAAATACGCTGTTTGTTTTTATAAACATTCAAATGTTGTTTGAGTGGTTTTTACATCAGTAAAAAACATGTTTCTGTGCCATGGTATTAGATTTTTTTATTTTGTTCTTCCATTATACCACGACCCCCACCCCGTTCAACCTCAGAAGAGAAGTTATATTAGGGTCCATCACCTGGTTCAGATTAACAGATGCCATACAAAAAGTAGATTTGGACCCAACAAAAATGGATGGCTGAAAATGGGAAGTGTCACAATTATTACGTAAAAGTTGTTAATATGATAGCAGACATGTTGTAATATATATCAAATTAAAGGGGGTTGCTTAGGGAAAACTACAGTATTGATATTGTAATTGAGACAAGATTTTGGAATGACAAAATTGCAGCCATATATACCATGGCACAAATAGTAAGTCACTTAAGGTGATTGATTGATTGATTGATTGATTGATTGATTTATGAATCGACATCACAGCATTTGGGGCATTCCCATAAGTGCTCCGTCCCCATCCTCAGCAGCCAGCGAAGAGTTCCAACACTAATAGTACCAGTAGCATCTAATTATAAGTCCGTCTCGCCTTTCCTCTGAGCATTGAGCGTCAGCCAGATCCCTTCGTCACTCCTTGTTGTCTCATTCTTGCCAGACCATGGTAATCCATTTGCTCCTCCGAGGTGTGCACGTGCTCCCACAAGGCCGCAACCACGTCTGCCTTGTCATGTATCAATACTCCACCAAGTTCTGCAGAGCCAGCCAATCTGTCCGCCTGTTCATTTCCCAGCACACCAGCATGCCCCGGTGTGCTGGGAAATCACTTAAGGCGATTAATCAGTTAATAATCCTGTGACCGAGTCAGCCACAAATAGGATATTACTTTGAAGGTGATTGTTATCCAAAAAGGTCTTCTTCATCTGCTGCTTATAGTCCATGCTGTGTGGTGTTGGTGATCATATCTGTCCATCGTGATCAGAGCTGTCCACCGTACTTGGTTTTGTATGCTGCCAAGCATGTCTGCTCATGCCATAATGTTCTCCAATGCTCTCTTATCATCACATGACTAAAGAAAGCTGTTTGTCTCTTTATTCTTGTTGTATATAATGTTCTAGTTTCATTAGCCTGTATCAGGCAATCATTGTTAGTTACTATGGCAGTCCAAGGAATTTGCAACATTCCTCTCAGGAACCACATCTCTGTTGCTTCTAATTTCTTTTTAATTTGTTCATTTACATTCCACGATTCACTGCCATACAGCAAAACTGGTTCTACATAGCATTTCAACATTCTTTTTCTTACATTCAGTGATAGTGACTTATTGCATAAGATACTCTTCATTTTCTGAAATGCATCTTTTACTTGCCCTATTCTGCTCTTAATCTCTATTGTACGAGGGTAAGTTAATAAGTAAGTCACAAATGCCTGTAGAAAAATAAGTACACATGATAACAATTTGAAACCAGTTTATTTTTCTACATTCATTGTCCCTTTATTTCTCAACATAATTTCCACCAACATTGATGCACTTATCCCATCGTTTTATCAGTCCTCCCAAAACGACTGCTTATAACTGTGTGCTCTGTTTTCTAAACCACGTTTTCACTTCCCATTCAACTTCGGTGTCATTCGCGAAATGTCTCCCGCCAAGGTGGGTTGTCAGTGTTTATGCTGACAAATATGTGTCCCGTAAAGCGGGACATAGCTGGGTAGAAAAAGTTACAAGGGAGAGTCAATAAGTAAGTCACACAGTTCTGTGGGATGGCAGGTAAATGAAAACAAAGCACGCAGTTCTATGCGGCCGGTTTGGGAGGACAGATAAAATGATGGGATAAGTGCATCAATGTTCGTGGAAATTATGTTGAGAAATAAAGGGACAATGTATTATAAAAATAAATTGGTTTCAAGTTGTTATCATGTGTAGTTATTTTTCTACAGCCATTTGTGACTTACTTATTAATTTACCCTCCTACATCTTCCATCTGATGTTATAAATGTCCCTAGGTATTTAACCCTGTATTATGCTTCGGTCATGAGTCAGGTACCTTGTGATGTCGAGGTGAAGCTGTCGAGGTGGCTGTTTATGAATTGTATATATCGAGATTCCCGTGTACTCTATTATTCCCTATGTCCATTGTTTAATGGTCGGCTTCTTCTTCTGGTTCCATTTGTTAAGCACACCAAATCCGATCTCCACCTGCTGGTTATTCCCCGCTAGCTAGCTAGTTAGTTAATAGCTAGTTAGTTGGTTGGTTGGTTAGTTTCTTAGTTAGCTAGCTAGCTAAGTTTATGAAATGGAAACAAATAGGTATTTTAAATTCCTGCGAGAAAAAAACGAACTAAACATTAACAAACGTTGCACATACCTTACAAGGAGATCCACGTGTCGCGAAATACAGGTGAAAAATCCGAAATCAGAAGCACTCAATAAATATAATAAAAATGAATAATAAAATAAGATAAAATACACACGAACGCATACAATAGACACACAGACGTTTCGATTCTAAGAATCTTTGTCAATGACAACACAGATAAACAACGACAGAAACACAAGCTAAGTTTAGTTTACTTTATTTTAGTGCAGTTTGGTGAAGTTTAGTCAGTCGGTCAGTCGTCAGATTATCATCACTGCGCATCGACCATTCAATCCATAAATACTTGAATCCCATCCTCAGTGTCTCCCTCATGGTTAGTAATGGTTAGTTAGTTGATTAGTTAGTTGATTAGTTAGTTAGTTGGTTAGTTAGTTAGTTAGTTAGTTAGTTGGTTGGTTGGTTAGTTAGTTGGTTGGTTAGTTAGTTAGTTAGTTTAGTTTAGTTAGTTTAGTTTAGTTTAGTTAGTTTAGTTTAGTTAGTTAATTTAGTTGGTTCGTTCGCTCGCTAGCTAGTTATGTAAGTTTAGTTGACTGTTTTTTTTTTTTCGTTCGCTTTGAACTAAAGCGTAGTCCATACACAATACTTCTAGTTCGCTTTACCTATTAACAGTGTCTCTCTCCATCAGGCGAACTTACTCCGACTTTAGAGGTACTTGTAATTAACGTCCTCAATTCAAAGACGATAGGTCAACATTTTAGTCCAACTGTCCAGTGTAGGGAATGAACCCCTTACCTTGGCAGCAGCACACTGGCTGTTTAAGAACACGCGTTCTTATCCATTCGGCCATGCTAACCTACATTTTAGTTTAGTGCAGTTAAGTGAAGTTTAGTTCAGTCAGTCATGGGATTATCCTCACTGCACATCGACCATTCAATCCATAAATACATGAATCCCCTCCTAACTATCTCCCCATTGTGTAAGGGCCGACGACGCCAGTTCTGTGTTGATTTCCTATTCTTCTTTGGTCCCCTGCATACCACTCCTGTCTTGCTTCACCCCTTTTGTCTTGATATACTTGCAGTAAGGTTGCAGATTCAAGGTCGTAACTTATTTCGTTTAATCTCTCCGCCTCTCTTGTGTCATTTACTATATCAGCCCGGTCTATTGTTCATCCGCTATCAACAGCCACCATGCGCCTAAGTCTGTAAGCTTGTTGTATTTTCTTACACCCACGTGCGCTGGCATGCCTATCCAATCAGAATGAAAGAACTAAATATAGATTCCATTATGAGAGGGCCTATATTTACTTCCTTCATGATAATTGGTAAGACTAACTTTAAAAACCAGTTACGCGTAATAGGAGAGCAAGGCATTGAACTGCACACGCCATTTTATATTGTATTTGTGAACTATTGATCGATTATCATCATCATCATGTGCCATGCCGGTGAGCGTTGGCAGTCAATTTTCGCCATTTTACTCGATCACCAGAGTCGTGGAACAGCTATGTGTTCTTGTTTCGACCATGGCACATGGCCAAGCCATCCAGGTATTTACTTTCCTGCCATCTGCGTGTTATTTTCAACTCAAAATTGCCAGTTGCCATAAAGTTCTCTACTTTATTTCCTTTCATAACGTGCCCAAAAAATGCCACTGCCTACATTTAATTTCTCTAATCAGTTTGCAGTTTTCATTTGTCTCTAGTAGGACTTGCTTATTGCTTTTTCTGTCTGCCCATGGTATTCTTTGCATTTCCCTCAGAAACCACATTTCCACGGCATTAGATGTTTTTTCACCTTGTCCGCTCATCGGTCACGTTTCACATTCATACAAAAATACAGTTCTATGTAGCACTTCAACACTTTTTCTAGTTACAACTGATATCTTTTTATTAGTCAGTATGGTTTCCATTTTGCAAAAGGCTACATTCGCCATTAATTCGTAATGAATCCCACTGGAAATTAATGAGACTCAATGGGATCTCACGGAAAACCATAAACTAAATACGGGCAGTGTGTACAAGACATACGAGCAGGGTATGCCGTATACAGACATAAGGGCGGGCGTACTTGCGAAGTTGATAGCGAGCTGCGTGGGTAACGTCATGGGCACGATCGAACGCGGGTTCGAGGCCTGGGCTCGTTGCTTGCCAAAGTGAGGGAGATATTGGCCACCTATTCCTCCTTGCTCTCGAGCATACAAAATGTCATAGCGCTATCACATCATAGACCCGTAGCAGGAAACTGATTTGGGGCAATTTGTTATTTCTTATTGTGACAAAACGGCAAGTCATTTGGGCCTTGTCGAGCGATTCTCCACTTTATTCGGCGTCATCCGGGACTTTCCCGTCTATAAATAGATCGGGGATAGCCCAGTAGGAATTTTCCATCTGGAAGGTTCGAGAACCACCTGGATTTGGAGGTCCAAGGTGGCTCAGTACAACACTAACTTCCCGTGCTGTTAGAACCTAGAATTCCACTGTGGAAAAGAGTTTCACGTGGAGTTGCCACACTTCGTGCAGCACTTCTTTCTCGAGCGCATTCGTCCGCACGAGGGAGAAATGTGGCTGGCACAGCTCATTCACTGCTTTTGGGTAGCAGTGAACCCACTTCTTCACCCACAACCAAGTTACAGCGGACTGTCATTTCACGACCTGCTAGCGTAAGATAGTCATTGAAGCTGACTGGAAACAATCAACCGGTTCAGGTATGCATTGTAGCAATTAATTTAACGTTGTAAAGTGAGCAGAAAGTGTGATCGTTCATAGCTAATTAAATATGCGAGCGTCTAGCATAGATAATGACTTCACCGATCGATAACCCAGTGAGAAAGAGGGCATCGCACAGCGGTGTGTATACTTGTGTTTACAAGCCGTCGTGAACAGCTGTTTTGTCAACTGCTTAGAACGAAAAGTCCATTAAAATTGGCAACTTGTGTTACAATGTTATTGATTGTTTATAGTTCGTAGTTGCATATACTATGTTTGCTGTACTGTAGTAGGGAACAGTAAACTATGTTATAGTATGAACTTACTTGATGCCAGTCAGTAATTACGTTAGCTGAGCGCTGAAAGTAGACAAGGTAAGTTGGTAGCTGAAGAGTGAGCTAGTGAAGCACTCATGTGATAGGGAAATAGAGCACGTACGTGATTACCTCTAAGAAGTGATGTAGCTATTTTGTGTGTGAACTAAATAGTGAATACATGCGAGGAACTGGGAATTCATACGAAGGTAAGTTCTTCAGTGGTGCTAGAGAGATATACGATGTTATTACGTATATACTAGGTCATGTTGAGTACTACTTCTATGAATAATGTACCCGGGAAGGTTAACCCGGTCAACAAATGCCCGCAGAAGTCGGATGTGTCGGCCTAACGGCGCAAGAACGCAGCTCTGCTGTAAACAGGCACAACGCAATCACATCCGAAAAAAAACTCCGGATGAACGAAGAAGAAGAATAATGTACCGACCGCCGAAGTGGTTCGACGTGAGATAACATGGCATTACCGTCGCGATGTACAGGCGTTCTTCATGCTATTCTTTCCTGTCTCATTCTATCCATACTTGCGTGGGTACGTCAGTGTTGATGTGAGGAAAGTATGGAGGAACAAATGGAGGACGAATGAGATTCGGGGACGAATGGAATATGAGGGCTGCGTGTGAGTTATTCTTGTATGAGACTGGTATAACCAGGCCAGTGAAGTTCGGCCACGGCCAAAGCTAATCCTCTTGGAAAGGCAGAACTGGGGAGAACCTTGAACATGCGGGGAGCATGTTTTCGCTGGAAAGACTTCTTGAATCTAGGGAAGAGTCTAACAAGAAGAGTTTCGCTATAGAGTGGGCAGGAGGTCCCACTAGCGAAATGGAAACTGTAGATATGTTATATGGTCTGGTATTGTTACTATATCCCAAGTGATGGTGCCTTGATCATTGTTGGTTTATGATTAGATGTATATTGAAAAAGGGGGGGGGGGGGGTCCAGGGACACCTTACCTTGATGTTTAGTTCCAGTTAACTCTTGAACAACTACTGAATGACTTTAGCTACAACTGTTATGTGAATAGGGATAGGTGAAACGTTGGATCAGACTCGCCATTCTTGATTCTCAATCTGTTTGACGGGCAGTTCTCTGAAAGGCCAGCTGACATTGGACTGAGCTTGATGCATTAATACTATCAACTTAGAGATGTTGCTCTACTTAGTTGTATAACTAGGTAGCTAGACTGAAGGTTGATTTTTCAGGGTTTTGATGCACATGAGCCAATGTTTGGGCCGAATACTTTCACCGATCGCTCTTACTTTCAGGTGTTGCCTGTTAGAACCAGCCTATTACTAAGTTGCCGGAAACCACTACGTGATCCATGGCGAAGGGTCACAATACCTACTTTACCACGCCTGACTGTGCTACATTATGCAAGAGGGAGAATCACCATGCATGACTCATACTCACCACGTGATTCTAGAACCCTGCAACAGCACTAGTGGAACTAGATGGTTTGTTTTTCCATATTAGAACTGTGATTAAGACTATTTCAGAATATAGGTCATCTACCAGAGCAATCTTGCCGGTGTATAATGAAGGTTGATTTACTACGGAGCTATGATGGCAGGCTCACTCCAGAGAGACTTACCAAGGTGGGGTAGGCGCAGCTCTGGGAGCTCATCAAGTCCAAATCAATGTGTTTCCGCCTAAACGTGGGACCGACCAGGCAAGGATTGGCCCAAACCAAAGGGGCTGTAACTACGTTGGCACGAGTGTTCGGTCATGAGTAGACCCACACCAGCTTGCGTATTTTTTTTTACTCGAACTCGAGGTGGTAGACAGGTAAACTCATCCTGACCTTTACGAACTTTGTATGCTGAATATGAAATAGGTCTTGCTCAATCATTCGAACAACCGAGTCATCGAATTAGAGACCATGTGTTTTGTTACCAAGCTCAACCCTGTTTCAAGATGTGTGCAGGACTCTGAGGGAGTCTGAACATGCGACTGTGTAGTGAATAGTGAACTCAGTTACCGGAACATTAGTGTTTTTCTAGTGACTGTGTGGACTTGTTGCAGTGCTGATTCATTACCCAATCAGGGTTATACAATTCTACTACGGGACCATTAGGTTAGTCATGTGTTACGTCTAGAGAAACCTAGAGATCAACTGGGGTCGCCTCAAGGAAGAGGGTCTCCATACCAGGCTGTACTTTGATAACTGTGAAAGTTGGTCACAGCGATTCAGTGGGACAGAGCAGAGAAGTTCATCCAGCAGTCGGTGATCCGAAGAGGTAGTTCCTGTGACATCTGATCTTAGCTCTGGGGACGGAGTGGTCTCCAAAGGTTCCAGTCATCAGTCTGGAAGAGAGCCGGGTGAGTGTCGGACCGACTGGACGGATCATCTGTCTCAAACCTGCACGTCAGCCTCGTGATGAGATACGAAGCATCTCTATCTCTGATTCTGTCTCTAACCTATCTTCTGCTATTGTAAATAGTTTATACTATCAGGGTGTTCATATCCTACCTATTGTCTTTAGGGTAGAATAAACTTTGTTGATGTTGACTGATTCTTTGTACAGTGATTGAGTGTGGTCTCGGACGATACCTCAATGTTCATTGTCCCAAGGGAAAAGGTAGAGAGTGGGGGTCTAGAATCTGGAGGGGCTTGTAGACTTATTTATACCATTTGAGGGCAACCACAGGGTAAACAGTGTATCTGCCCATCCATCCCCTGGGGTTAGAATACACGGGAGTGCTAAGGACCCCTTGGGCTTGGTTAACTCTCAATACCCAAGGCAAACCTGTCACATGAAAGATATGAAATGCAGATTTTTTACGCAAAGGGAAGCTAACGGGTGTAATTGAAGTAAGTACAAGAGTACGGCAGGGATACCTATTGCCAACTGTATTGTTCTTACTAAGCTGAACAGCGCATAAATGTCTTTGAATATAAATGTTATAGGGGATCTAAGAATATCTTGGATAAAGAAAATAGCAAATGCATCAATATGACAATATTTGAATATTGAAGAAGGTTGGCTACCAAAGACGATAAAACAAAGAAAATTGAAATATATTGGTCACTTGAAACGTCATGAAAGTTTGGAGGGAACAGTAATGGAGGGGTATATGCCTGGGAAGAGAGGAAGAGGAAGACCAAGGAGAAGATGGTGCAGGATGTGACAGATGATTTCCAGATGGGTGTGTCGGACTCGAGACATCTTGCTTATGACCGAGAAGTTTCCCGGAAGGTTGTTATGCGAGCGAGGTTCTGCAAAAGGCATGCTACTGAATGAATCAATGAATTGTTCTAACTGGATTAGGATCGGCAGTAGACCAGTGGCAAGGTCACTTATCTACGAACCAAGCGGTTTGAATTCAAGTAGAGGCGGATTTATTTTAATGGACCTAGTCTGCCAGGTCGACGCAGCCTTAACTGGTTTCCTGGAGATGTCCTGGGAATTAAAGGCGACCGGCCTGGTATTTCCCACATCACACACCAAATGCCGATTGGTTGATTAAAATAGTCTTAGCACCATATACCCAATGCGCTTAAAGGTGCGTAAAAGAGTGCTTGACTTGACTTATTTCCTGGATTATAAGTTGAGTTGAGCTAAGAACCGACATCACCTCACTCAGGACATTCCCATTTGCTCTCCATCCCCTCGTTCAACAGCCAGCGAAAAGTTATACTACTAATCGTTCCCAATGCTATCTGATTGAAAGTTCTCCTGGTCTTCCCTCTAAGTTTTAAGATTCTTCCAGAACCCCTGCCGATCCACTGCAACATCATACTTTCTATAATATACGGGGTCTTAATCTGTTTCCCAGCCTTCTCCACCTGGTCCTACAGGCGCACGACTACCTATCCCTTGTCCATAGGTCATTGTTCTAGGAAATTTGTGACAGCCAACATAAATTAAATCTAGTATCAAATTAAGAATCTTAACGCTAGCAGTATATCAGAAACATAGAGAATGGTAAAACATCATCTCATCTCATCTGATCTCATCTGATCTCATCTCATCTCATCTTATCATGTTCCCCGTGTTCCTTATGGTGTCGAGGTGAAGTATAAACAGAGTGCCCGTTTATTGTTTGTTTGTTTGTTTGTTTGTTTTTATTTCAGATTCTGGTGTTGGCTAAAACAATGACAAATAAACTACAAAAATTCATTAACTGGTACCTGCAGAGCATAAAAGAAGCTTGTGGTGAGACCTAGAGTCCAGCCAATCAAGAAGTGAGGAGAAGACGCTGAGGCAAGATACGACACACATTCAGAAAACCGGATAATAATGTAACTAAAAAATCCCTTTTCTGTAACGCATGGGGTAAAGGAAAGAGAGAGATACCTAACATCACACGGAGGAAATAATTTGTGACAGCAACGAGTAACATGGAGAGAAATGTATGAGACACCAAAAGATAAGGCGTGAGTTGGTTGACGGCCTGTGCTACAGGATGAGATACAAGAAAGAAGGAGGAGGAAAAGCAGAAGAACCACAAGAACAAGAGAACTGTATTATATAGGGTGTATTTTTTAATGACTGTGGGGAGTTAGAAAATATTGCAGTTCGAAGTTTTGTATTCACCCTCAATGGAGTTTAGTTTAGTTTAGTTAGAGTTCATAGGTAAATACAAAAGTTGGAGCGGCAATATTTTCAAAAACCTTACAGACATTTAAAAATACACCTTATATAATCTCTTTATGTTGTATCTGAGAACTTGGTGACAACTGGCAAAATGGAGGGGGAGGGGAATAAGGATGGGAAGGCAGAGAAGTAAATATTTGGATGGCTTGGGCACATCACATGGTTGAGACAAGAACACAGAGCTGGTCCACGACTCTGGTGATAGTGTGTTTCAGAAGTCGGGGTGCCCCACCGGCTAGATGAAAGTCTTATTCACTGGCGAGCAACCCCAAATAGTCAGAAACTGACTAGGGACAAAATCTATATGGCTGAACTATAGATTAGGCCCATGAATATCCAACGTACAGCTCTAAGTGGCTCGTTACAAAATTGAAATGAACTGAGCTGAATATTCGCCAAGGAATAGGAAAGAGAAGGTTAGCTAAGATAGACTTTTAAGTCTGAATTAAAGTTTAAGGACAACTATCCTAGTACAGGTTTTTCTCCCTGACTGCTCCTTTCCTTGGTGTGTAAGTGAACCCCCACCAATGTACACACACAACACGTATGCACAATTGGAAAAAAATATAATGACAGAACTATGAGTTACAATACTACAACATTTATTTGCTAATCATAACAATAGACATCGGATGATTGTCAATATGAGGATGATAAAATCATATAACATATTGTGATGAGAAACATTACGTAACTTTACTTGTTACTTCATCTATCTGGAACTGTGGTCCAGATCCCCACTCTCCAGTAGACTCAAAAAAGAGAACAGCTTGCCGGTATTCTGACGTCTGCCAGTCCTGGCTCTACCTAGTCAGTAATCTCTAGTCTTGAGATCTATAACATAGGTGCTCCTTGTGAGAGCTGTTCAGAGATTTTTTCGTTTCTAACATGACCAGAGCTAGGGACCCTTATTTAAGCTGAGTCCAGCAGACCCTATTATCTCCTTGGCACCTTTCTGTCTGGTATGACAGAAACCTGCTGACCTCCTAAGGTAATTAATTATATTCAAGTGTGGGGCCAGTTCACACCTCTTTTCTCATGCAGACTGACTTATCTCCCCCTGGCAGTCATAAATCTATTCTGAACCACTAACCCTCACCATAGTGTCACACCTGGATGGTTTTGAGTTGCCAGCCCCAGATCAGTTTCACAGTCTGCCCTACAGTGGGGGTAATTGTCAGTTTGACCTGTAACACCTTTAAGCTGGACTGCCTGGTTTTACAACCCTAGTCTGATGGTCTGTGTGATTTCATTCTGGGTTTATTGCAATTCCCACCATCCTGTTTTAGTAGCCAGCAGCCATCTGTTCTGACACTTCACAGTTGAATGGGTTCCTTTTGCTACCACATTTTATGCCTCTATGTGTGCCGGCCTGATTGTTCTGTCTTCCATTTCTCCTCCTTTATTATAGAGAATTGCATTTGTTCTTCTGTAACTTCTCTACATGGTGAACCGAAACTTGTTCTGGGAAGTAAAGGCTGCCAATTCGTGACAGTGTGAGAAGGCTAAATATGACCGCCCACGCTTATCGGCATGGAACATGATGATGATATTTCATTTCTGCAGCGTAGACTACTGCTGCTTAACATTATATAGGGTGTATTTTTAATGACTGTGCAGTGTTTGAAAATATTGCAGGTCCAAGTTTTGTATTCTCCCTCTGTAAAGTTCATTCAACATAATAGGTAAATACAAACCTTGGACCGGAAATATTTTCAAACACTGCACAGCCATTAAGAATGCACCCTGGTACGTTATGCTTTCTATGAATGCTAATCATCATCATCATCATCATGTGTCATGCCGTTAAACATGGGTCATCCATAGTTCGCTATCTCACACGTTCAACAGTCTTGGACCAGGTCAGTGTCTTGTCCCACTTGTAACACGTAACCAGGCCAGATATTGATCTCTTTGCTTTTCAAAAAACCCATGGGAACTGTTCAAAACGTAGACGTGGGCTTAAGACGTAGACTGGTCATGGTCTTGCAGACTGCTACTAGTGCTGTTAGTATTGGGACTCTTCGCTGATACTGAAGATGAGGATGGAGCACGCATGGGAATGCCCCGAGTGCTGTGATATCGGTTCTTGACTCAACTCAACTCAAGTCTTGCAGAGACTCATCATCATTATCTGCCATACAGATATAATCGTGGGCGGTCATGTTTCGTCATCTTAACACGATCACCAGAGTCGTGGATCAGCTCTGTGTTCTTGTCTCTATCATATAAGATAGCCAAGTCATCCAGATACACACTTCTCTGTCTTCCCCTTGTTCTTTTCCCTCAATCTGGCCCCTTGTCATCAACTTCTCCGGTTTATTTCCTCATATAACGTGCACAGAAAACCATGTTTCTGAATAATCTAAAGGCGAGAGTTGTTGGAGGCTGCTGGGGTTACTACCGTCGATCTGTGGACGGACGGCAAGATGGCAGGATTGCTGGTTGGATGGATGAACCGGTGGATAGGTGGGTAGATCGATTGATGGATGAACGGATGGATGGGTGGGCGGCGATACATGCAAATAGTTGGAAAGACACACAGAAAGACAGACAGGCAGGCAGAATGAAGAGCGGATAGAATGTATGTGGGTGGAAGAATGTATGGAGACAGACAGAGTTTTAAAAATATAAAAACACGCACTCATACACTCAAATGCAGAGGTCCCAGAAAAAACTGGGAATGAAGAGTGAGTTGATGAAAGAAATAAAGAGGAGACAAGTGAAATATTTTGGTCACGTTAAAAGACATGATACTCTTATAAAAACCATACCGGAAGGCAAGGTTGAGGGCAAGCGAGCAAGAGGTAGACAACGATGCAAGTGGGAGGATAATATCAAGAGATGGACGAACATCAGCCTGACAGAATGTACAGTCAAGGCAAGAGACAGACAGTGTTGCAGATCCATTGCAGCCAACCTTCATTGTGGAGACGGCACCTGATTGATTGATTGACTCATACACTATTCAAATAACAATCGTAAAGACTTGATCACCCTCGCTTTTAGTACAGTTTAAATCCTGCTCACGGCCAGGCACCGCTCGGACACTCGCCAAACCCACACTTACTTAATACCAGGAGACGATCAATAATTTCCAACAATCCGGTAAGTTAAAGATCCCGCATGAGTTCCATGTCTGCACCCTAGTTTACTTTAACGCCCTGGTACAGCCCTCACGAGGCTTGGCAACTTAAGAAGATACACCCCAGTCGCGTGACAAAATACACCGCTCTCATTTCAAGCACTCAAGCTGGAAAAGAAAATTTACAACTCTGGGAGTTTTCATACAAACGGAAACATTAGTATATACTACAACAGGCGGGCTGCGTGAATTACTTAATATTTCTAATATCAGGAATGAACATAACCAAACAGGATATATAACTTGTGATAGTTTGTGTAGAAATATGAAGGAAATGTTAAAGGTCGGTTCTAATTTTTCCAAGGACAACGCTAGGGTTGGTAAGTATTCGTTGCATTTCCTCACTCTCACGTGATAGTTATTTTATCACGTGAGGCTATGAAGTTAGTTCATAGTTAAGTGGGTTGGATGTATTTGTGTGTTTGGTATTTGACCAATGTTAGATTATAGATATTTCTTTAAAGAATCTTCCTTTTCGGATGCCTGGTTTGGAACCGATATATACGACCATGTCTCTTGAAATGTAAATAATTCGAAAAACCGATAAGTTGAAGGTGTTTATTTTTTTAAAGTTGCGTATCCCTTACGGGACGTTGCAGTCAACACCTGCTTTTTTCAGCTGCTGTTGATGTACTAGGCAAGTGTTACGTTCATTAGTTTGCCATTGCTTTCTGAACGACCGGCTCCTATCCCAGCACGTTATAACACAACGCGACACGGTCTGCTGCACAAATCGGTGGCAGCTGAGCTTCGAACGCCTGGCACCCGGTTCACGAACCACGTCCGCAAGCCTATAGCCACGGAGCCGGCTTGAGCCGAGTTGAAGGTTAGCGGCATAGTAATATAATCATAACGGATGACGTTGCAGGGATAAGCCTTCATTAGTAAGCTACAATAATAGACAGACCACAGCAACGTTGTTTGTTATTGTTTTGTGTTGCTGTGACGTATATTGCGGGATTGTTTTCTTTTGGCACCGACTTTTCACGCTTTGTGTTTTCCCATTTGGGAAAAAACGGTTAAACATAGCAATGGTTAAAATAAATTATCTAACAACAGTGGGCAGGGGAGAGGGAATTAAGACACAGAGATTCAACTGTCTGTATGTATGTCTGTCCGTGCTTGCGTGCGTACATCCGTGTGCGTTAGTAGTAGTAGTAGTAGTAGTAGTAGTAGTAGTAGTAGTAGTAGTAGTAGTAGTAGTAGTAGTAGTAGTAGTAGTAGTAGTAGTAGTAGTAGTAGTAGCTTTTGTTAGCGCCGAATGTTGGGCGACGCTTACTTATTAACCCGACACTCCACATTGTGCCTACGGCTTCAGGCAGAGGAGCGCAACTGGGAGGGTACAAGCCTTCTCCTAGTGCGAAGAAATGCAACCTAAAGACTGGCAACTGGTCTAGGATCGAAGCTCCGACAGGCGGACAGTTAAAGCATTGCTTTGCTGATCCGGCAGCTTCTGCAGTTTGTCTTGTTCCAGACGTATTGATGTTACCTTTCCTCTGGAGTACACTAGACAGGACGAGAGAGGGATCATGTTGCATGGGCAACACATGGTCTCTAAACTCAGCCCAGGCTTTGTGTTATGGAGAGGTATAACTCCATTTTACAAACTATCGTCTGTCAAGACGGCAAGGTGCCAGTAAGTCAGTCAGTCAGTGCAGTAGTAGTCGTAGTAATAGTAGTAGTAGTAGTAGTAGTAGTAGCAGTAACAGTGCAGTAGTAGTAGTAGTAGTAGTAGTAGTAGTAGTAGTAGTAACAGTGCAGTAGTAGTAGTAGTAGTAGTAACAGTGCAGTAGCAGTAGTAGTAGTTGTAGTAGTAGTAGTAGTAGTAGTAGTAGTAGTAGTAGTAGTAGCAGTAGTAGTAGTAGTAGCAGTAGTAGTAGTAGTAGTAGTAGTAGTAGCAGTAGCAGTAGTAGTAGTAGTAGTAGTAGTAGTAGTAGTAGTAGTAGTAGTAGTAGTAACAGTGCAGTAGCAGTAGTAGTAGTAGTTGTAGTAGTAGTAGTAGTAGTAGTAGTAGTAGTAGTAGTAGTAGTAGTAGCAGTAGTAGTAGTAGTAGTAGTAGTAGTAGTAGTAGTAGTAGTAGCAGTAGTAGTAGTAGTAGTAGTAGTAGTAGTAGTAGTAGTAGTAGTAGCAGTAGTAGTAGTAGTAGTAGTAGTAGTAGTAGTAGTAGTAGTAGTATTAGTAGTAGTAGTAGTAGTAGTAGCAGTAGTAGTAGCAGTAGTAGTAGTAGTAGTAGTAGTAGTAGTAGTAGTAGTAGCAGTAGTAGTAGTAGTAGTAGTAGCAGTAGTAGTAGTAGTAGCTAGTAGTAGTAGTAGCAGTAGTAGTAGTAGTAGTAGTAGTAGTAGTAGTAGTAGTAGTAGTAGTAGTAGTAGTAGTAGTAGTAGTAGTAGTAGTAGTAGTAGTAGTAGTAGTAGCAGTAGTAGTAGTAGTAGTAGTAGTAGTAGTAGTAGTAGTAGTAGTAGTAGTAGTAGTAGTAGTAGTAGTAGTAGTAGTAGTAGTAGTAGTAGCAGTAGTAGTAGTAGTAGCAGTAGTAGTAGTAGTAGTAGTAGTAGTAGTAGTAGTAGTAGTAGTAGTAGTAGTAGTAGTAGTAGTAGTAGTAGTAGTAGTAGTAGTAGTATTAGGAGCAGCTGCAACTGCAGCATCAAGTATATGAAATGAAAAGGTGACACCACCATTGTTTTTTTTTTTTATTTGGTCTTATTGACCAGGTAGGAACAGCGCTGGCGCGTAGGCGAAGTTGATAGCGAACCACTCTGATAATGTCATGAGCTCGGACTGACAAGGGTGCGACGCATGGGTTCTTCGCCTGCTAATTGAGGATGAAATGAGGGTGAAATGTCCGCCTATCCCTCCGCGCATACTTTTGCGATGGCCCCTGTCACACCGCACACCCTTATTTGGAAACTGCTCCGCGATAGATTTTTGTTTAGACAGGGAAAAGGCACCATGTGATATTTAACGTATAGTTCACCTTCAGATCAGCAACACTTACAAAATGAATCCAGCACGGTTTCACTGGCTCATTATCAGCATCATGTGCCATGCCGATAAACGTAGGCGGTCACGAGTCCCACTCTCATGCGATCACCTGAGTCTGCCATATATCACTGTCTACCATATATGCGTGTGTGAGTGCGTGCGTGCGTGCGTGTGTGTGTGTGTGTGCGAGCGCGTGTGTGTATGTGTGCGTCAAGACATTTTTGCAAGATCATAAACTAACCCAAATGGTCACAACTAAAATTGTACGAGAGTAAATTAATAAGTAAATCACAAATGGCTGTAGAAAAATAACTAAATATGATAACAACTTGAAACCAGTTTATTTTTATACATACATTGTCCCTTTATTTCTCAACATAATTTCCACCAGCATCGATGCACTTATCCCACCGTTTTATCAGTCCTCCCAAACCGGCTGCATAGAACTGCGTGCTCTGTTTTCATTTACCTGTCATCCCACAGAACTGTGTTACTTACTTATTGAGGTTGGGGAGAAAGAAGAAGAAGATCATTACCATTTTTTTTTCAATTTACAAACCATTCTGCTTTTTTTTTTTTGTTGAAATTAATTGATACTCCGTTTTCTGTTTCTGTGTTTCTCTATGTGTGTCTTTTTATCTTTATTTGTCCATATCACTTTATTTCTCTCTATATATTGCCCTATCTCTCTCTATTTCTCATTTCCCCCATCTCTTCATCTTCACGTGTTTCTATCGCTCTCTCTATTTCTCCGCACCTTTCAATATTTCTCTTTAGCTTTTTCTATTACTCTATCTCTATTTTTATTGCCCAGTTTCTTTATATGTCACTGTTTTTCCTCTTCTCTCTCTCTCTTTGTCTCTTTGTCTCTCTCTCTCTCTCTCACCCCTCTCTCCCTCTCTCTGTCTCTGTCTCTGTCTGTCTGTCTGTCTCTCTCTCTCTTTCTCTCTCTCTCTCTCTCTATCTCTCTCACCCCTCTCTCCCTCTCTCTGTCTCTCTCTCTCTGTCTGTCTGTCTCTCTCTCTCTGTCTGTCTGTCTCTCTCTCTCTTTCTCTCTCTCTCTCTCTCTCTATCTCTCTCACCCCTCTCTCCCTCTCTCTGTCTCTCTCTCTCTCTGTCTCTCTCTCTCTCTCTCTCTCACCCCCCCCCCTCTCTCTCTCTCTCTCTCTCTCTCTCTGTCTCTCTCTCTTTCTCTCTCTCTCTCTCTCTCTGTCTCTCTCTCTCTCTCTCTCTCACCCCCCCCCCTCTCTCTCTCTCTCTCTCTCTCTCTCTCTCTCTGTCTCTCTCTCTTTCTCTCTCTGTCTCTCTCTCTCTCTCTCTCTCTCTCTCTCTCTCTGTCTCTCTCTCTCTGTCTCTCTCTCTCTCTCTCTCTCTCTCTCTCTCACCCCCCCCCCCCCCCCCCCTCTCTCTCTCTCTCTCTCTCTCTCTCTCTCTCTCTCTCTCTCTCTCTCTCTCTCTCTCTCTCTCTCTCTCTCTCTCTCTCTCTCTCTCTCGCTCTCTCCAAGCTGTCTTTATCAATCTAGTTGCATATTTTACCGTTTCTCCCAACGCCACCTAATATTACACAAGTCAACCCATCAGCTATACTTCTTTCTATATAGTTTTCCAATTACTTGACGCTCCTGGATACAAACCCCACTTCTCATTAACTCACGCCACTAAGATTCTCTTCCTACACCAAGACATTTATAAAAGTGTCTGGTTTTCTCCTGTCATGGCGCAAAAGAATGGTAATGCGAGTTCGGGGACAAATATATATTCTCTGGTGTATTATCGATCAGTAGTCTTCAGCATTCCAACTGCCCTTTTCTGTCCAGGCTACGAAAATAAAATCTATTTTTAGCAAAAATCCTGTTCATTTCTATAAATATGTTATGGCGTCTTCAATAGCAACTGGGACCCTTTTTTTTTTAAATTCTATAAATAAACTGTGTTGACGTCATGTGCACAAACGATGGCTCTTCTGGGAGTGGTCCAGGAGGTCAATAGCCGTTTGACCGGAAGGGGTACGTCTTCATTCTTCATTTTTTTGGTGGAGCATAACAGAATGGGTTTTTTCCCCCCGCATATCCTTTACAGGACATCGCTGTCAACATCAGCATCTTTCAGCTGATTAGTTTGCCATTGCTTTCTGAGCGACCGGCTCACATACACCTAAGTCACCGACGCGGAGAGAACCGCTACCAATTCTCGCGCACGTCATGTTATTCACGGGAGTATACAGGATTACGGAGAAAGTCGTGTAACGCCTAGACCAGGGAGACCGACAACAGAATGGGTACGCACGAGAAATTAGTTAACAGGTATTTATAAACACTCACATGAGTTAAGGAAAGGAAAAGAGATTAGAGGGCATACTACTAGAAAGAAAGAAACGATTGCTTGTCCTTTTCAGGACGTTGTAATTAACCCTAACCCCAGGTCGATTTTAAAGGTGATTTTACGTTGAGTAGATTGCCATTAGCCATTAGACATCTTTAACATACACTATTCACATTAAATACACCATTCTGTTTACGAAGAAGAAAAGAGCGAGAAAATAGACGGAAATCTAAAGGGAGAGAATCTAATACATATAGCACTGCATTCTGTTATGTTTCGCAAAGATAGATAACTCGCAATAGAGCACCAGAAACGGTTCTTTGTCCCAGTTGACAAAGAACATTAAATATATGGATAGACCGCTCATAAGTTTTGTTAAACCTGTAGCATAGCATACATGAGTATTGACATTTGCGACAGATTTAAGATTTTGAATAATAAACTGTGTGCAGTCATTGAGCAAGCACTAAAGGAATCTTACTGCATCTGCAATTGAAGTCACATGTTCACATTTGATACGCGTATTCACCTGGCACGTGAGCTACCATGATCAGTACGGTGGTGCTGGTTTCTCTTCACAACGTAGGAAGCTTTCTACACATTTGATGCAATATTCGTCCATGATTGATGACATTGACCATTCATTGACGATGACCATTCATTACACTACATCTTTTGATTTGATGAGGAACGAATGACTTGCGCTTTGGTTTTGTATAGCGAGGAAGTGGTCGCGCAAAACCTTCGCCCCCGCTCCCTCGTCTGTGTCCGTCTGGCTCCAGTGGCGAGCATGGCAAGACGACTGGAAGACGGACACAGATGCAGTGGACGTTAGGCTGCCACGGGCCAGTTATCCCTGTGTATATTGGCTCTCGAGAGCCTCGTGCAGACTTCCGCCAATTCCTTTAGTTTTCAGTTTTAAGACAAGCGTAGCGACAAGCAATGAGCGTATGATTACTTATAGGATCAACAAGATTTCCTTCGCCGAAGACGGACTGACCGCCAGAACGGACCACACATACGAGAGGCGAGAAGCTGCCCACAGAAGATACTGCTCGTCTAGGATGCGAGCAGATCTCCCGATTTACGGTTGAGCCTCAGCAGCGCACAAGTGCACATGGCGACTGACAGACCAGACGTTCACGCACACCTTGTACCTTGATGGCTGTTTTCTTCAGTGGTATGATGATTGGTCGCTTCTCGGCCTTTTGGCTAAGATGAAAATGTAGTTCCTGCACTTGATCTTTCCAGGGGCCGAGATGACCACCAAGACACACAAGGACGCGGGACTTAGTGGGGTGGCTCTTGCCCCTCTGGCAACCGTGAGCCCTTCTTTAAAAAAGAAAAAAGAAGGTTGTTCTCCCAGGTTGAGGCCCTTCCATGGCACTTCGGTTGGGTTGACGCCTACGATCACCCCAAATGTGGGTGACTCGAGTGCGTAATTTTTTTCGAAAGGGGGACTGCGATCGCGCTATCCCCTCAACATGAAAGTGAAAAAGTAATGAATTTTAAGTTTCGATTATGTTATGCACGCAGATTTTATTTCACACGTGTCCAGTCCGCAAGGAGACTTGAAGTCAAGGTCTATGTTTCCACTTCATCATGTAGCGGGCTTGAATACACGTGACATTCAACATGCCACAATTTCTGTTTTAGTGATATTTATTTAAACACAAGTATTTATTACTTGCCGGTCACCCTGGCATAGGTTTAGCGACTTTCTCCATAATCCCGTTTATCCCCGTGAGCAAATGCAGTTGCACGAGAATTGGTAGCGGTTTTCGCCGCGCCAGTTGCTTACGTATATGTGAGCCGGCCACTCAGAAAGCAATGGCAAACTACTGTGCGTAATCTTGACAAGAAATCAACAACAGCGGTGAATGCTGGTGTTGACAGCGATGTCCTGTAATAGGATATGCAAAAAAAAAAAGTGTGCCATTGCTTTCTGAGTGAGTAGCCAACGTTGAGGTACAACCGACTGGCGTAAGGGTTCATTTAGCTATTCCTCCGTCAGCGCACGGGAAGTTTAAGAGGTTGGAAGGTCTGCTGCAATGATTCTCTTCACCCTCTACCTTGTCTTTCATCGTGCTGTCATCTAGTCTTCCGTCATCCCTTCTTTTGATGTTATCAGTCTACACAAGGGAGAGATGGGACCAGGTAGAGAAAACGGTGGAACAGACTGAGAACCCGTATGTAGAGAGGATGATATGGTGGGGAATCGGCAGTCGTTGTGTACGAATCTCAAAATTGAGAGAGAAGACCAGGCGAACTTTTAATCAGATGGCGGTTGAAACGATTAGTAGTATGACTCTTCGCTGGCTGTTGAACTATGGGACTGTGGGAATGTCCTGAGTGCAGTGAAGTCGGGTCTTAGCTCATAACTCATATCCAACCACCATAAAAATTTGTCTTATTCTCTGCAATCACCGTGGGCATAACAATACTCCGTATTGGAACAGTATCAATGACTTTTAATGTTATGTATTTTGGCTAAAATATGATTTATCTGTTCACTGCATCTTGCAATGTAAATGAACAAAATAGGAAGAATTTGGAGGCAACAGAAATGTGGTTCGTGAGACAAATGTAGCAAATCTCTTAGACTGCCAGAGTAACTAACGACGAGCGCCTGACAGAGGATAATGAAACTAGAACATTATTTTATATACAACAATAAGAATGAGACAAACAGCTTTATTTGATCATGTGATGAGAAGAGAAACATTGGGGAACATCGTGACGACTGGAAAGATCAAAGGGAAGAGAGGCAGAGACAAACCAAGAGAAATGATGCTGGATGGATTGAGACGGTGGCATTGAGGGAAATCGGCCGCAGAGTTGATCCTGAACACCAAATATCGAGATATTTGGAGAGACATACACGCCTGAGCCAGTTGGCTAGGCACTTGATGACGATGATGATTCACTTCATATGAACGCCTACGCCCGTCAGTTGGACTAAAATACTGACTTCTCGTCCTTGACTTAGGGACGTAAAAGAAAGTACCTCTGAAATCGGAGTCGGCTCACCTGATAGTGAGGGGCACTGGTAATAAGGGAAGCTAATCTACACTCAAAAAGTAGTCCACTGCAGTAAGATTAATAGCAGGTTAATGCGAACCCACTGTGGAGCATACTTTTAGATGACGCCATCTACTTCATTTATCAAATTTGTTCTACATACAAAGTGTAGTGAGACTTTTCACACATCCGAAAGATGTCCTTCGAACAAGGATGGTATTCGTATCATACATACTGTGGACTTTCTTAATACGTATACGGTACTGTTAAGTTTCCTTTTCTTTTCTTTTTTTTAATATTTTGTAGCTTGCTTTCTCTTGCAATTAAAGGTCTTTGTATTTACGACATTCACTAACACACTTAAACCTACTTGTATTATAACTTACTTGTGTGATTCTCAAGGTAGAGGTTATTGTTCTTGAAATTCATCGCTTAACCCTCCTTTGTATTTTCCAGAGCTATTTATGTTTTAGGTGTTTTACAACATGCTGTAGGTTCGTTGACTTGGTTCGGATATTCTATTTGTGGTATCTTTTGTTCAAAACAACGTATGTCCTTTTTTCTTTTTTTTTTGTTTGTTCAGATATCCTTTGCAGGACATCGCTGTCAACATCAGTATCTTTTCAGCTGATTGTTGATTTCTTGGCAAGATTTCGCTCAGTAGTTTGCCATTACTTTCTGAGCGACCGGCTCACATACCCCATAAGTTACCGACGCGGAGAAAACCAATACCGATTCTCGCGCACGTCACGCTACTCACGAGAGTATACGGTATTACGGAGAAAGTCGTGTAACACCTAGACCAGGGAGACCGGCACGTATGTCCTTAGTGAAAGTGAACACATACCCCACAAATAATAGGCTGTACGATTTATTTGTCTGGGATATTTCGCTATACCTGGGAGACTCCGTGGCGAAGTCATCAAGCCGTCTGCCTCGCGCTCCGAGGGCTGTGGGTTCGATTCCGGACTTCTTCTTTCTGTTCACGGGTGCATTTTCTCGAATATTCCTGGGGGTCGTCGCTGGAGCTACGGTGTTCGTGCTTTGTGCGACGTCTTCGGAAAGTCGCCATGTGGAAAGAGATAGAACTATATGGGATCAAACCCGGCCAATGAAGTCTTGACTTAATCTTCTTTACTTTTTATCTTTTTTTTTTTTATGTCGATGTATCTTGTCAAGTGCACACTGTAGAGATATAGATAATATGGGGTGATTAAGATCATGTGAGATTAGATGAGTTCTTGGTCATATAATGAGAAGAGAGACAAATTATACTTTTATAAATTGTACATATTGGCTGAAATACTTGCCGCCTATGTGGCGAAAGTTTTACGGACGCATTTCGTAATCCCGCATACCGCGTTCGAAACAGCTGCGGGGGATTTGCATGCGGGCCGCCTTGTGTTGGTTTTTATAAAACGGTATGAGTGCCTCCCTCATCGAAGGTTGTACATCAAGGTGCAAGAGGAACATGATGAGATGAGATGAGATGAGTGCCTCGCGCATCGAAGGTTGTACATCAAGGTGCAAGAGGAACATGATGAGATGAAATGAGTGCCTCGCGCATCGAAGGTTGTACATCAAGGTGCAAGAGGAACATGATGAGATGAGATAAGATGAATGCCTCGCGCATCGAAGGATGTACATCAAGGTGCAAGAGGAACATGATGAGATGAGATGAGTGCCTCGCGCATCGAAGGTTGTACATCAAGGTGCAAGAGGAACATGATGAGATGAGATGAGTGCCTCGCGCATCGAAGGTTTGTACATCAAGGTGCAAGAGGAACATGATGAGATGAGATGAGATGAGTGCCTCGCGCATCGAAGGTTGTACATCAAGGTGCAAGAGGAACATGATGAGATGAGATGAGTGCCTCGCGCATCGAAGGTTGTACATCAAGGTGCAAGAGGAACATGATGAGATGAGATGAGATGAGTGCCTCGCGCATCGAAGGTTGTACATCAAGGTGCAAGAGGAACATGATGAGATGAGATGAGATGAGTGCCTCGCGCATCGAAGGTTGTACATCAAGGTGCAAGAGGAACAGGATGAGATGAGATGATGAGTGCCTCGCGCATCGAAGATTGTACATCAAGGTGCAAGAGGAACAGGATAAGATGAGATTAGATGAGTGCCTCGCGTTATCGAAGGTTGTACATCAAGGTGCAAGAGGAACATGATGAGATGAGATAAGATGAGTGCCTCGCGCATCGAAGGTTGTACATCAAGGTGCAAGAGGAACATGATGAGATGAGATAAGATGAGTGCCTCGCGCATCAAAGGTTATACATCAAGGTACAAGAGGAACATGATGAGATTAGATGAGATGAGTGCCTCGCGCATCGAAGATTGTACATCAAGGTACAAGACGAACATGATGAGATGAGATGAGATGAGATGAGATGAGATGAGTGCAGGCTGTTCAGAAAGCAATGTCAAACTACTTAACATGAACTTGCCAAGAAATTACAAACACTGTTGGGGTTGACTACGACGTCTTATAAAGGATATGCAACCAACTGTAATACTTAAAGCACATAGTTATTGATATTGTTCGAATGCCGAGCACAGTGATTTTCTTGTACTGTGTACAAAGAGTTTCTGATACTGTATATACGAACAATAAAAGATTGCTCAGATATACCGAGGCTTTGGCAATTAAGCTGTTCAAACCAATTTTGTGCACAGAGACTTTGTTTTAAATTTGCGATTTAAAAAAAAGTTGCATATTCTTTACGTGACTTTGCAGTAAACACCAGTAATTTTTGCTGTTGTGATCTCTTGGCAAGTTTACGTTCAGTAGTTTGCCATTGCGTTCTTAACGACGGCACTCATACCAATCCGTTTTTTAAAAAAACAATGCAACGCGGTCTGTTGCTAAATCGCGCGCAGCTGTGTTTCGAACGCAGGTATGCGGGATTACGAACAGCGTCCCTAACCCCATCACCAGGGAAAATTTGCCATTACTGTGGGGATAACATAGAACAAGAATGTGGGGACACAGTTGTTTCCCCTATGCATGTTTTCTCAGCGACTCCATGAGTATAGTAAGAAACATCGAGATGAGCTGGGGCAGAAGGCTAGTGGCTTGAATCTCCGAGAAGTTCAAGACTGACTCGCTCGTTCGTTCGTTTAAGAAAACACCTCAGTTCAACCTGCCTTATGCGGCGTTGGTTGTAATTGACGTACGGGTTTTGCGGTCCAATATTCTTTCTTTTTGCGTTGTTTAAATGCAGTTTTCTATTGTGGTAGATTTCATGCCTGTTACGTCAACAGGTGCGGTTTCCTCTTTGCTTTTCAGTCTGTCAGTTACGGGTCCATGTGGCCCCGGGCTAATATCTGTTTCATTTGTGTACTAGGGCATGCGGATGTAAGAGGAAACAAACGAGCAGATAGGTTTGTGGGCTTGACTGTTAGGGGAGTGGATAAGCAATGGACAAGGCTGACATCCTGGACGCCCTTAGTGAGGCAGTAGGAGTAAATTACTCAAGGGATGATTGTGATTCTGCTATGTGCATAAAGAGATTGTACATCTGTTAAAAAGCACTGCACACAAAAGACAATGTACATAAAAGGTGGTGTACAAACAAGATATTGTACATAGAAGATAGTGTACATTAAAGTCATTGTACACATAGACAGTGTATGTAAAAGACATTGTACATAGTAGTAGTAGTAGTAGTAGTAGTAGTAGTAGTAGTAGTAGTAGTAGTAGTAGTAGCAGCAGCAGTAGTAGTAGTAGTAGTAGTAGTAGTAGTAGTAGTAGTAGTAGTAGTAGTAGTAGTAGTAGTAGTAGTAGCAGCAGTAGTAGTAGTAGCAGTAGTAGTAGTAGTAGTAGTAGTAGTAGTAGTAGTAGTAGTAGTAGTAGTAGTAGTAGTAGTAGTAGTAGTAGTAGTAGTAGCAGTAGCAGTAGTAGTAGTAGTAGCAGTAGCAGTAGTAGTAGTAGTAGTAGTAGTAGTAGTAGTAGTAGTAGTAGTAGTAGTAGTAGTAGTAGTAATAGTAGAAGTAGTAGTAGTAGTAGTAGTAGTAGTAGTAGCAGCAGTAGTAGTAGTAGTAGTAGTAGTAGTAGTAGTAGTAGTAGTAGTAGTAGTAGTAGTAGTAGTAGTAGTAGTAGTAGTAGTAGTAGTAGTAGCAGTAGTAGTAGTAGTAGTAGTAGCAGTAGTAGTAGTAATAGTAGAAGTAGTAGTAGAAGTAGTAGCAGCAGCAGTAGTAGTAGTAGTAGTAGTAGTAGTAGTAGTAGTAGTAGTAGTAGTAGTAGTAGTAGTAGTAGTAGTAGTAGTAGTAGTAGTAGTAGTAGTAGTAGTAGTAGTAGTAGTAGTAGTAGTAGTAGTAGTAGTAATAGTAGAAGTTGTAGTAGCAGTGGCAGTGGTTGTGGTAGTGGTAGTGGTAGTGGCAGTGCGCACGCATGCAAGCATAAGGCTGCTGCCAGAATGCCAATACCAGCAGTCTACCTCTAGAATTCAGTGCATCGTCAATGGAAGCAGCAGTCACTATAAAAACCAGCAGTTGCACAAACATTACTGCATATGGCAAACTAGCTAGCATGGCAAACGGCCACCCACCATTTTTTTTTTCTGAACATGCAGTTCACAACACAAACCACAGAGGATAGACATTTTTTTTTTTTTTTTGCTTTTAAATAAGGACTTGGGATTTCCAAAAGAGTCAGAGCTCCCCCTATCAGGTCCCCCACGACTCTGTGTGTCATTCGCATGACAGCCTCTGCTGGTGGCCCTGGCAAGTTCCAGTGCAGATACTACACTTTGATCTTAGAACAAAGAATTCCACGTGAAATCCACAGCTTACAGTGGCGCACCAGGCACTCAGCTCAACACATGGGCGACGGACCCATGTACTGCAAGTCCAAATAAGAAAAATGCATAAGAAAACTGTGGCCAGAAGCAAACAACACTCCAGTGTCTTAACGGGTCGCCTTTTTAGCTGCCATACTGGACCAGAAGTCCCTCTGTACTTTTAAAATCAGTTTGATGTTGCCAAAGTATTGTAGTTTCCGAGGCATGGTGGTATTTAAGAGTCAGTGCTCTGTACAGATCTTGCAGTACGTCATCGCAGTTGTTCAGACTAACCCAATGTATTCTAATGATGTTTCCACAGTTAAGTCAATAATTTCATGATCATTGTCGTAATATCAGTGGGGTGGGCTGAACTATTACTTTACTGTATACTTCTGGATAGGTTCTGGGCTTAGGTATAGGTGCACTCAGGCTACCAACCCCTCGAGTCCCTGGACCCTGCTTTCTCTCAGTCTCTCAACCTAGGGCTCAATCGAGACAACATGACTCAACTCTGGTTTCGTTAAAAGAATGATGCATACATGTATTATGTACAATAGCAGAGTAGGAGACAGGTATAGATCAAGGTGAGAAGTTTCTCAGCTAGACAGACACAGGATCAGCAGTATAGGATCAAGGTAATCATCCTCGGGCAACGCCAGTAACGTAAACACTATCCACTGTTTTAGTCACCTCACCAGGCTTCGGCAGATCCTCCATCGACTGGACTTGCATATCTGCTAGACTCGGGTCTCGCCCTTCTGAAAACAAAGTCAGTTCCTGGCAACCCACACTAATGACCTCTCTAGGGAGTAGAATGCTGTGACTGAAGAGTTCATAACTGGGCTGGGCCCAATGTTCATGTTGCCCATTCTAACATCTTACAACAAAACACTGTCACTGAAAAGTCAATGTATGACTATGGTACTGATCGGGTCAAGACTGTTTACACAAGTTCAGAAACCTGGATACTATCGTAGGAGCTCTACGGCTCAATTTCTCAGCAAAGTCTCTGGGCCTCAGTGGCCTGATACTGCACATAATATGTCAGCTTTACCTTGGAAGGCGATGCAGGTAATATGTGACCGATGACTGGTAAGTGTCAGGTACTGGAAGAACTTTCTGGCCGGAGCATAATCTGGTCGACGGGAACTTCTTAGGCGAAAAGACAGAGCGCTGCTTCAACTCTGGTGAGTTCGCGCAGTTACAGGTATTGAGTTTGCGCCATGTTCCTCCGTCAGTTTCCGGGCCTAGGATATCTTTTTCAGCACAATCCAAGGTAGGTTTTGCAATGAGAGGAAATAGTGAAAGTATCCTTCAATGGCTTAGGGCGCCAAGACAATAACGGAGTCTCTAATCACCCAGCAATGGTATATATTATATATATATATATATATATATATATATATATATATATATATATATATATATATATATATATATATATATATATATATATATATATACATATACATATACATATATATATATATATATATATATATATATATATATATATATATATATTATATATATATATATATATTGAGTTGAGTTGAGTTGAGTTAAGAATCGACATCACTGCACTCAGGACATTCCCGTACGTGCTCCTTCCCCTCATTCAACGGCCAGTGAAGATTCACACTACTAATCGTTTTCACCGCTATCTGATGAAAAGTTCTCGTGGTCTTCCTTCTCAGTTTTGAGATTCTTCCAGAACCCCTGCCGATCCCCCGCAATCTCATTCTTTCCACATATGGGTTCTCAATCTGTTCCTCCGCCTTCTCCACCTGGTCCCACAAGCGCACGACCACCTCCCCCTTGTCCATAGGCAATCTGCCACCAAGAGGTGCATTCCCTGCTAGCCTATCAGCCTGTTCATTCCCCCGTACCCCCGCATGGCCAGGGCAAAATATCCATACAATTCTCACAATCTGTGACCTCTGAAGCGACAAGAGCCATTCCACACGAAACATTCCTTTCTCCACCTTACTAAGCATACTCTTTGAATCCGTAATGAATACAACGTGTGTTGCAGTAGTCTCCTCTAGCCAACGGAATGCCGCTGTTACTGCTTCCACCTCCATTCTCATACTGTAGGTCGTAGTCTCACATGCCAGACTCTCCTTTTTCAAGACTCGTCCATTAGCCTTTGCAATAAAGCCCCAATCAGTACGTTTGTTTCTCACCACTGACCCATCGGTGTAGATGACTATGTCACCTTGATGTGTGTTTCTCTGGATCAGCTGTTGCATTTCAAACTCAGTGCAGCCCAATGCCCATTCTCTGCACTCACGACCCAGTGTTATTATTACATTTTGCCAGTCCGTCATGTCTTCCGGAACTTCAACCCACTCTCTTCCACGATTGATGGTCCCTAGATCACACATGTGACGTATAGAAAGTTCCGCCTGTGCCATCAAGGACCTGCCTCGTCTTAGTCTATGATCCTTGACCATATCAATGGCTGCATGCAGCGGGTGATCCCTATCTGCAGCAACTTTCAGGTACCATTTGGCCTGAAGGACCCTATGCCTATCCGTCATTGTTGGTAGCGCCAGGGTATGCCTCATGCATATAATTGGCGTGTCCTTTGTGCACCCCAGGATTAATCGCATGGCGGCATTTTGTACGCGCTCCAACCTTTCAAGCTGGCTCTTTGATACTGTCAGCAGCCCCAAACTATACTCAATGACATAAATTATTAACTGCTGAAAGAGCCTGTAAAGCATCCTCTGGTCTACCCCGGTTGCTGCCATAGCCCTCAATGCATTAAGTCCCCTACCAGCCTTCACCACCAAAGCCTCCACATGATCCTTAAAAGACAAACACATGTCAAAGGTGATACCCAAGTACTTCAATTTACTCTCTCGCCTAAGAGGACATCCATTCAACATAATTCCTGGGACATCTGCCTTGACGATCCGGTTATCAAGGAGTACCACACAACCGATGCCTTGTCTGGGCTTATAATGGCCCCTGCGTCCCTGGGCCACTCCGCCACCCTGTCTACCGCCACCTGTAAGTCTTTCGCCAGACTGACCCTGTCTCTGCCCTGTCTGTACACCAGCACATCATCTGCAAATGTCACGATTTTACCCACACCTGGTGTCTCAATAGCTGCGATTTTGCTGGTGTAGACATTAAACAGCACCGGGGACAAGGCAGATCCCTGTGGCAACCCAGGTGTAATAGTACGTGGATCAGAAGTCCAGGAACCCATGCGCAGTGCAACCTTACGCTCATAAAGGACCGCCGCAACCCATCTAACAAGGCAAGCGCAGACCTCCATGTCCAACAGTGTGTATATCAACCGATCATACCTGACTCTGTTATACGCATCCTCCAGGTCAAGAGCTACCGCCACTGTCTCTTGTTTATCCTGGAATCCCTCTTAGACATGAAAAGTAATAGTTGCAGCATTGGTTCAGGAGTCCTTTCCAGGCCGGTAACTCCCGAGTACTTGGGGAAGCAGATGACTTTCCAAATGTCGCTGGAGTCTGCATGCTACTATCTTTTCGAGAACTTTGCCATACGTGTTTCGCAGAGTTATGATCCATTAAGTCTGGAGTGATCCTTACCTGGCTTTTGGAGGGGGACAAGGTAGCTATGCAGCCAATCGTGGGGTATTTCTGCCGTATAGATGCTTAGGTTGAAACAAAGAGCCATCTCCTCCAAGTCCCCATCATTTATGGTAGTCATATGGGAGTACCTCACCCCATCCGGACCTGGCGCTGTGTCTTTAGCCCGCTTCAGTACCCGTCTAATAACCTCCACTTCATGTCACAGTCCTCCTTTCTAGTGACCCGTGATAAGGCTTCTCTGACGTTATCTCTAATAGCTCTATCTTGCTGATCCGTCTGTTTCACAAATGTTGCAAGAAAAACATCACCTTTGTCCTCGTCAGTTGTTATCATCATAAACGGTACCATGTGTACCAGACATCGCCTGTCTCTTCATCTGCCGGTGCAGCCTCCTGAATTTTCACAATGTCACATCCCCACCGACTTTATTGATAAACTGTACCCACTTAATCCGTTTTGCCTCAGCTGCCTGGAGTTTTAAATCCTGCACCTCAACTTTAGTATTCCTCATCTGCATGAGTATTGACTATAGTGATAATGGGTCTCTCATCTGTCAGGCTGCTCCTGGAAACGCTTCGTCAGCGAAGACCTAGGTTGCAGCTCGGACAGGTCCGATCGTTTAGTCACAGGTGTCTACTGGAACTCACCTGTAAAACTCTCAGTCTTTCTCACTTCTTTCATTCATCTGTAACAGCGCAGGCGGACTAAGGTAGGCCCGATCAGACAAGTGGTAATAACTCACAGGACCGCAATCTCCACATCAACAACGCAAGCCGGTGTTAATAAAAGGTTCAGGTTTATTCTGGATTCTTTCAAAAGGCATAGCCACATTTCATAAAAGGTGACTCGGTTCTATTTGATAACACACATTTATGATGGAGACTTCATATAACTTCAACCTCACCAGCTGGCGGTCAAGCTCTCACTGTTTTTGTTGTCATCTAACAACCCCCATGGTTACCCTTAGCTATGGTGCTCAAGCGTGCATTATTAGCTAATGCATCTTTAGATCTTTAGCTTGCGCACCATCCCCAAAACCAACCTTATAACAGGTACTCTGTTATATTCCTTCTCTCCCCACAACCAAGACTTTTCCTTAAAAAGTCTTATAACCCAAAACCTACTTTAACATACTCAAACCATAACCTCTAAATTCTAAAAACACAGCCAAAAAAAAAAATCTAAGTAACATATAACCTGGGACTTTTTATAAGCCCCTACAATTTCTTATCACCGGAGTTTTCCTGACTCTTCCTATCTTCATTAATTGCTACCCCATCATTACTTAACTTCCCCTGAGATCCATAGCCATCCGCTACCATCACCCACAACACAACTTTACTCAACCACTCATGGGTTGGTCCTATAACTATCTGCCATCACCCCCTATCACTACTTAAGCCTTAAAAACTTCTTCTTCTCTTCCATAAGCAATCCGCTTAAACCCTCATTAAATTCTAATTTTACCTCTATTGTCATCATGTACATGTATATCTGATCTCAATCATAAAAATTCAAAATGCCATACTCTTCTGAAAACACTTCACACTCTCTATCATCATCATCAACATGTCTACGCCAATAATCATTATCTCAGCATTACTAATTCTCCAAATTCAACCATCTTGAAGCCATTCATACTAACACACGATAGGAAGACAAAAATCGGTGGCCACCGGAGAGTAAAGAACAAGAACTCTTCCTCGCAAAACCATACTCACATTTACCCCACTGACATATGCCTGGGTCATTGACATTGAGGTGAGTGACCGTTGTAGCGGGACTACGAGAAAAACAACCAGCCATGAGAAATAATGGTGAGGGTGAGTGGAGACCCCCAGGGTGGATGGGGAGAGAGACAGTTTTAGGCTGGGGTGAAATGTTGTGGGGAGCCCAGGGAGGGGCTACACAGCAGGGTTAAAAAGACAGTGGAAAACTTTGACTGGGGAGTGGAAGCTGGGACCGACTGAGAGTCGGGTCGCTGGAGGACAGATGATGTTTTGGCGCCGAGCGGATCGGTGGTCGAAGAAGGGGGAGCTTAGACTGACTGCGGGTCAGATCTTTTGTTGTGTTGTTCTCCCAGTTGTGAATGCAGGCCTAAAACCCAGTGGGGGTTGGATAGTTAATGGAGGCCTGACCCCAGAGTGGGTTGAATAGGTGGTGGAGGCTAGACCCAGTGTGTGGGTGTATTGTGTGAGATCCAGCCGTGGATAGTAGCAGGATTATCTGTCTTGTGGATTTGATATGAAGCAGGCTTGAGAAGGCAGTGATGTGTGCTGGTTAAGTTGTGAGGAGGATATTTATATTCTATGGATTATATTGTTTCTGGATATAGAGTTGTGTTCCGTTTGTCCGTGTTCTTTCTGCAATAAAGGATTATGTGCGCCAACTCAATCTTGTTTAATGACTGGTGAATGTGCACTGCGGGGGTGAGTTATATTGTAAGACAGTGAGATAGCTCAACTGACACACCAGGAGCATCGTTACCTAGACAACGACCATATCACGCACTTATCATCAAGAACATCGTGATACCCACCATGTCGCTCTGAAACTTTATGCAGTAAAGTCTAAAAAACAAATACATATCTCTCACAACTCAAATATACTACTTATTATGGCAACACTTCTACCAGCTTTCTTATCATATCCCCGAAACTCACCTAATTTATGTATATTACTTAATCTCTGCCTACTACAGTTTGTGCTGATATCCACAGCACCAAACACAAAAATATCATCAATGCTCCTTCTATTAACCACCTCATCATGGCTCTGAACGTTTAACCTATCTCTCCCAGTTACTTTAGGTTATGCCGTCACCCACAGCAACCTAGCAATCCGAAACCACCCCTAAATGTCCATTTATTACAGACACCACTGATATTATGGCTCTGAACGTTACCTCAGCCACAGCAACCTCGAAATGTAATGTCAACCACAAAACACATCCCGAGGACGCAATCAAAAGGTCCATTATGGGCCTTACTACTCAAAACCTCCTCCATCATTATAAACATCACCTACTAAAAATATTCACATAACCTAATCTCTGACCATTACACACACCACTCCAGCAACTCAGGGATACACTTCATATCAGCTTCCTCATCATATCTCTGAAGCTCGCTTAATCCATGACACTCAAGGCATAAGCCGAAAATCTCAGCAACCTAATAATACTATCAATGTCCATTTGTTATGGGCATTACCTACTAAAACCTCTAACTCCTCAATTTATGCCGTTATCTACAGCAACAAAAATACCGCCACTAACCTCATGTCTGTGAACCTTTACCCTGTCTACCCCATATTATACCTGTCTATCTATTATAGACATTCCATTATTACCCACACTTCATGGCTCTTAATCCATGTCCATTCCATTATGGGAATCATCTCTACCGGACCACTAACTAAATGGCACTCAATCTCTGTCTACCCCTCTATCTGTCCTCTCCCTAAGACCCGAACACTATACATGCCGTCAACCACGGTATCCCCGCAACCCGAAGCCACCAGAAAATGTCTATTTACTATAGACATCATTAATATGATGGCTACCTGAACGTAATAATGCGCTGAAAACCAAGCCCGGACGCAATTAATATGTCCATTTATCACATCTTAATAACTCAACGTGCGAATCAAGCAAATAAAGCAAGATTACTTCGAACCAAATTCAAGGCTGGTCAACAAATCATACAAATTACGGAGTTAAATTTACAACTCAATTATAAGGACCAAAATAATTAACTCTTTTTCAAACTGAGAATTCATCATTGGCACCTTGCCGTCTTGACAGACGATAGTTTGTGCTTTAAAAAGGCATAATAACTTTTAACTATGGCGGTAGCGAGTGTGACTGATAAGGCCAATTTGCGCTGTAAATGTCCGTTCACAGTGGGTGCATGTGAACACGTGGTCATTTCCACCATCATGCACCATCTTACGTCTCAAACGCTTGGTGTGTGACTTTTCTGCAATAATTTTCTCCTTTGACTTTATTCCATTTCTGATATTTGCCCTCCATGCAACACGTTCAGCGGCGACTTGCTCCCAATGTGCATTATCAATGCCTGTATCAATCATGTCCCGCTTACACACATCTTTGTATCGTAGTAGAGGCCGACCCTGAGATCTCTTACCCATCTGTAATTCACCAAAAAAGATATCCTTTGGTATTCTACCATCATCCATCCTCCTAAGATGTCCTATCCATCTAAGTCTACGAAGACTGAGCATGGAATAAACTGTCACACAACCTGATCTTTCCAATACTTCAGTATTTGTGATTTTGTCTTGCCACTTAATACCAAGAATTCTTCGCAGACACCGCATATGAAAGCTGTTTAAATTCTTCTCTTGGTGTGAGTAAGTTGTCCAGGTTTCACTGCCATAGAGAAGAGTACTAAGGACACAGGCTTGGTAGACGAGGACTTTTGTTTTGGCAGTAAGCTTCCTGTTCTCCCAGACTCTTTTTCTTAACCTGTTCATTGTTGTTGCTGCCTTACCAATCCGGATGCTGATTTCCTGATCTAGGGATAATTTGCTATTTACCACTGATCCTAGATATGTAAAATGGTCTACTATCTCTAGTTCGGCGTCGTCAATAAAGATTGATGGTACCCCATGTGCACCTTGTGACATAATCTGTGTCTTCTTTTTGCTAATTGTTAAACCAAATTCAGAACAAGCATTGGAGAATGCAGATAGTAGACATTGCAATTCTTCCTCAGAGTGGGTCGTAACTGCAGCATCATCTGCAAAAAGCAACTCTCTGATCAGTACCCTCCTAATTTTGGTCTTAGCCTTCAATCTCTGAGCATTGTAGAGGCCGCCATCTGAGCGTGAGTGAATGTATATACCACCATCCTGATCACGAAATGCATATTTCAGTAGAAGTGAAAAGTATATTCCAAAGAGGGTGGGACCTAGTACACAACCTTGCTTAACTCCACTCTTGATTTCAAATTCTTCAGAAGTTGCACCATCAAACTTTATTATACCCTTCATGCCTGTGTGGAACGATTCCACAATGGACAGAAGAGTTGGTGGGCAGCCAATCTTCTTTAGTGCCTTGAACAGACCCTCACGACTGACCAAATCAAATGCCTTTGTGAGGTCGATGAAGGCAATAAACAGTGGTTGATTCTGTTCACAGCATTTTTCTTGCATTTGTCGCAATGAGAATATCATATCAGTGGTAGACCGGTTCTGTCGAAAGCCACACTGTGATTCGGGGTAGACTTGATCTCCTAGGACTTGAAGTCTGCGCAGAACAATTCTGGCAAATACTTTTCCAACAATACACAGAAGTGAGATACCCCTATAGTTGTTGCAGTCGCTCCGATCGCCCTTGTTCTTGTACAGTGTTATGATGCTTGAATCTTTGAAATCCTGTGGGACTTGTCCTTCTCGCCAGCATAGCTCTATTAGCTGGTGGATCTGTATAGTGAGTGTGTCTTGCCCACTCCTGATAACCTCTATTGGAATCCCATCCTTACCTGGAGCCTTGCCAGATGCAAGTTCATTTATAGCACACTTAACTTCTGTTATGGTGGGAAGTGTGTCCAGGTGGTCAAGAGTTGGTAGAGCCTCTATGGCGTTGAGGGCATCATCCGCTAGTTTGGTCTCACTTGAGTAAAGCTCCAAATAGTGCTCTACCCATCTGTCCATCTGCTGTTTCTTATCAGTGATGACTTCTCCAGTCAAGGTTTTCAATGGTGCACTTCTTTTGATCACTGGACCACAGGCTTTCTTTATTCCTTCATACATGCTTCTTATGTCTCCCTTATCACTTGCGATTTGAATGGACTCACATAACTTGATCCAATAATCATTTGCACACTGCCTGGCAGCCTTTTGCACATCCTTCCTTAGCTTGCCTTAGCTCACTCAGAGTGTTACGCGTTGGTCTTTCCTTGTTTCTTAAGAGAGCTTTCTTCTTCTTATCAATCAAGGGCTGCAGAGTCTCGCTGTTGGCCGCAAACCAGTCCTGCCTCTTATGATCCACAGTGCCGTAAACCCCTACGGCAGTTTTATAAAGAGTTTCCTTAATTTGACCCCACTTTTCATTTACTGTACAATTTTCTGGTGTATCAGTGAAAGCGTCTTCAAGTTGCTGTTGAAACTGAAAGCACTTTTCAGGATCATGAGTGTTAATAATATTAATCCTGGGGCTAGATTTGTGTTTAGCTGTGTAGATTCTCTTTGGTCTCAGTCTAACCCTTGCAACAACCAAAGAATGATCCGTATCACAGTCAGCACTGTGGTAACTACGAGTCAATTATATATGGTTCAGATATTGTCTCCGTGTGATGATGAAGTCCAGCTGGTGCCAATGGCCGGATCTTGGATGTTTCCATGTGACCTTATGCATCTCTTTTGTTTTAAAAAAAGAGTTTGTAATACATAGGTCATTACTGGTGCAATGCTCCAGTAGCCTTTGCCCATTTTCATTCATGCGAGCGATGTTGTATTTTCCAAGGCACACTGGCCATGAACTCGAGTCCTTGCCCACACGAGCATTGAAATCACCGAGCATATAAATGTAGTCAGATTTTGGAACTGCCTTGATCACGGAGTCTAACTCCTCATAGAACAAATCCTTCACATCATCAGAAGAATCGAGTGTCGGTGCATATGCAGTAATAATGGTGGCAAACCCACAAGAGGTTGCCAAGCGCAGGGATAATAGTCTTTCATTTCCTCCTGCTGGAATTTCAAGTCATTCCCAGTAGCGAATTCTTCACTGCAAAGCCCACACCATGTTGCCTTTTTTCTGCCTGCCCTTTACCCTTCCAGAAAAAGGTGTAGTTGTTTTCCCTGAGTGACCCTTCCTCAGCGAGGCGAGTCTCCTGCAGGCCAGCAATATCAATGTTAAGACGATTGAGTTCGGCATCAATCACAGCCGTTTTTCCACATCGTCAATATTGGTCAAGTCAGTGGAAAATCCTGGACACATGGTTCTCACGTTCCAGGTTGCAAGCCGTAGCTTGAGGTTTCTATTTTTATTTTTGTTTGTACCTGGTGCATTGGTTTTACAGCCTGCGATTCAGATTTTGTCCTAGCCCCAAGCACCCATTGAAGCAGGCAGGCTGTGGCGGATCAGCACCCAATTGGCTGGGGGCTGCCCAGCTTGAGGCGGGCGGTAGCTGATCAGTGACACCTATAGGTGTCTCCCACCGTCAGAGGCAACGCGTGGCGCCCCATGTCTACGCCAACTGACAAGGACTTATAACCCGTAACAGTTGCCTCTCGCTTTGATTCCGAGACCAGTTAAGACCAGGGATGGAGTTATTGCCTCTCCATAGCACAAAGCCTGGGCTAAAATATAGAGATCATGTGTTGCCCATGCAGCATGATCCCTCTCTCGGCCTGCCTAGTTCACTCCAGAGGAAAGGTAACACCCCTACATCTGGAACAAGACAAGCTGCAGAAGCTGCCGGATCAGCAAAGCAATGCTCTAACTGTCCGCCTGTCGGAGCTTCGATCCTAGACCAGTCGCCAACCAAGGCTTAGGGCCTGGTCTGCCCTGCCATGACAATTTTGTCTTTAGCTTGCATTTCCTCGCACCAGGGTAAGGCTTGTACCCTCCCAATTGCGCTCTTCCGCCCGAAGCCGTTGGCACAATGTGGGGTGTCGGGTTTGGTAAGCGCCGCCCAACGTTCGGCGCTAACAGAAACCAGGTAGTACCGTCTACTGTTATACGGTAGCTCAGTCATATCTGACTAAGACCTGACACCATTTTCAAACTGAGAATTACAAGTCACAATAATTGGTCAAACTAATATGCTAATATTAAACAAATCAAAAGGACTATTCAAAACACGACACCCCTTTCTCCCCAATATTTGTCACTTGTATGGACTCATATATCCCCCAACATAATATAACATATGTATAGAACTGATAACACAGTAATTACTAATAACCAAATAATAACCAAATCAACAATTTAAAAACACCCGTTTTCCTTCGAATTCTGTCGCTTTTAAGGACAGAATTCCCCAACATAATGTACCATTCGTGTGAAACCCAATACACTATAAAAACTAAATCATAGCAACACCACAGTATTTGAAATCTAACAGCCAATAATTCAAAGCAATTACTGTTAACTACAGCTCAGATTGCTCAATTTTTCACTAACTAGTATGGCTATTTCAACGTACAACGATTTCTTGGAAGCTCATCCACCTAATAAGGGTAAATGTAACTCAGCCCATTTATTTTCTCACTTATTTTCTAATCTAGTTGTTTCCCCTGAATTTGTACCAACAACTATTACAACTTCCACTTCAGAAGGACATTCTCTCAATTCAACTCTCTCGTCCACCCGACGCAACCAACGTTGATTCTCCCGCATCACTATATTACTATTCACTGGTTTTTCTCAATCTAAGCTCGTAACCAACATTCCATTCCAAATTGCTTCCTCTCTCTCCAAACAACAACTTTCTCAGAGTCAGTTACCTCTTCTTTCTCCGCAATCACCACTTAATTACTTCATACCCATCAAGCAACAACTCGCATTCTTCAACCATCACCTTCCACAGTTTTCTACTCACCTCATCTGGCTATTTTACACAGGCTAAACAATTCCTCATCAATCTCCCTCTCTTCATCAACTTCTCATCTCTCATCTAACACATTGGTTCATTCATATGTCTTCTCGCTCTAACTCACGTTTCTCGGACCACGTTCGGAAACAGCATCCAAATACGCATACGGCTAATGATCAGCTCAACACGGACAACCTATCACAGTACTGTCTATCTCCCTTACACACTAACCATCAAATTTATCAACAGCTCCTCACGACAAACCTCATTCCGACGAGACATACTAATCACGTCCTCGCTATATTCTCTCATTCCTCTGCATCAGGCAATCTCACCTCAGCATACTTCCGCCAACGATATTGAATTTGCTTCATAAAACGTCCACTAAGACGTTTATTCAATATCTGTCATCATGTCGTAAAATGCTCCAATTACTCCCTTATTTAAGTTTTTCTCAACCATTCATTCCTCTTTCAAATACTCTGAGTTAACCCGGCTCAGACAACACATTAACTCTAGTAATCAACATTCATAATAAGCTTACATCTGTCCGTGTCAACTTTACATTACATCAACTACTCCAGCACACATCACTCAACGTGAGCACCCCACTCCATCCGACCATTCCGGACAAGGGATAATTCAAACTCCCATTCGTCCACTCTCCACTCATCACAACCAAACACATTATACCCTCTATGCACGCAAGAACACCCTTTGCACCCGTAACTCTCTATAGCGCAACTACGCAGACCACTCTGATGCTCAACACTCCGAACATGCATTCTATACCTTCCATCTTGTCTCTTTGCTCACACTACTCAATCTGTCACAATTCTATGACTGATTCATGTCTCCTTACGCTCGCTCCTCTATACCTCAAGACAACTTATACAACACAAGACAACACTACATCAGTTCTCAACATCACACATCACTTGCTGTGATTGTCTACCGCTATTCACTCTAATCCTCTCTGCACCCAACACAACATTTGTGCTAGTATAACTATACCATATACCTGTCGTTTGTCGTCCCTGGAGGAAAGTGGACTCAACAAGCACACCTTAAATATCCTTATACTTGGGAATTATTGACAGACTTTTGACTCCACTCCTCCGTTCTGTCTTCCATTCTCTCTCTCTCTCTCTCTCTCTCTCTCTCTCTCTCTCTCTCTCTCTCTCTCTCTCTCTCTCTCTCTCTCTCTCTCTCTCTCTCTCTCTCTCTCTCTCTCTCTCTCTCTCTCTCTCTCTCTCTCTCTCTTAATCCTTCATAACATACCCTGACAACAGTTTCCTCCAACAATTAATAAAATATTTATTGCTGAAAAAACTATGTCAGTTGTATGTATTGAATGTGTATATGTAGTTGGTAGTGTCTGCTAGTGTGAGTGCAAGATAGGACTCTGAATGTCTAATCTCCGTATCGCATCTCGCCTCGTCATACGGCCAAGCCACAGGACATCACACATATAAATGGACATCTCTCACCCTGGATGCTCTCCTCCTGCTTGAGTCTGGACGTAATCCAATTCTTGAAAACAAATGTTCAATGTCTTATCACCCGAAAATAATGCGATTAAGGTAAGTCACTGAAATCCACATATTTCCTGTTTTTTGAAGGTAGTACAGTCCATCACGGAATACACATCGCCACTATCCAACATTGTCTAGTGCTAATATAAATGTTCTACACACTGTCTCTAGTTAGTAAAGTTTTATATTTATCCACAGTGCAAATGCATGCAGTTTTAGGTCTCCCGGCTTGCCACAGGTTAACGTCTTTTTCATTTACGTGCTTTACTTGTATATTATTTTGTGTATACAGAGTACTGTATTAGACGTTAGGTTATCTCTTCTCACTATTAGAACATGTCTATGTTCTTGGTGGTTCTAGGTAGGTACTTTATTTGCTCAAGTGAAGTAAACTTCATTTCTTCTCTGATTACAAGAGTGGTATTGGATCCTGTGGGAGATATATTTAATCAGGTGATATGAGTCTGCTTCATACTATTTCTTATGTGAGAGCCTTTCTCCAGCCGTACTGAGAAGCTTCCGAAAGATACTCTGACATAAGACAGATGAATTCACTAAAGTCTAAACTATTCGCTAATAGAAAGAAATGGTAAAAGCTAAGCACAAACACCTATTTCCCTAAGCCAGACTATTACGCTAAGGCTAGATTACCTTATATAAAATCTATGTTAATCCATGAATTGAAACACACAAATGCAGATGCGCTAATATCCCATCGCCTTTAAACAATAAGGGACGTATATTTCTTTCCTTGAAACGGACACATAGATAATCTCCGCCCAGTTTGGGAACACACACTAACTCCAAAACAAGTTTCCACCAATTTATACCGGTGTCCAATTCTCTGTTGTTTTTGATCCACAATCAAATTTGCCGTAATTCTCCACATCAAAAGTCTGTGAAGTCACGTATTCGTTAGTTTCCCGCTTCGTTCCGTTCCTCCGCTGGTTCCCGCGTTCCCCACTCGTCGCACATCAAAGCGTTCTAACTCTTTGATCACCGTCTTCGTGTGTTCCACAACCCGATGTCTCCTCGTCTCCGTTGCTCGTCCGATAAGATCGGCAGTCATTGACCCCTTATCACAACGGTATTTTTCTTCTTTATCATTCGGTCAATAACCCACACTTTGTCCTCGCTAAAGACTGAAGGCTCGATTGTTATTCTGACTCACGGTCCATAATTTTCCATTCTCATATATTGCAATTAAGTTTATATGTACGTTATCAGGGAATCACTAAACTCGCAGTATCCCGTGACAATACCACATACTGTGATACTATAACATGGCCTCAGTTCGTTTATTTTAGACAGTAACTCTCATCAAACTTGAATTACTCCAACCTCAATTACAAAATACTTAAATCCTCACGTATCAGTTAATTCTTATTTAAATATAACCATGGTCTTATCGATTTCATGAGACTTCTAAGTTTATCCTCCGCTTCAGTCTTCTGCTGTTTTTGTGTTCTACTTTCTATTAGACAAACATCTTTCTTTTTGAAAGTATCTTTTTCTCCCATCTTTGGAATTCGTCTCCTGGCTTTTGCTACTTTTCTGCCATATATACTGGTATATGATGAATCAGCAGTAACAGGTATAGTTTCTAGGTTACTGTCACATGTCCCATAGGAAGAATTAATTCCTCTCCACTCTGGATGCTCTTCTTTTAGCAATTTTCTTATTCCTTTTAAATTTAGTTAACTTATGGTCACGTACATTATCTTCAATATCTGCCAACCCGGCTAAACTTTCTTCTTCATTATCTGCATACAAATTTATTAACCTAGTATTCCGTACTACTGCTCCCTGGTTATCCGATGCCTCTGACGAATCATCCCCTATATTTACAAGCAAACTCGTTGCAGATCTAGCCTTGGCACTCTCTCTAATTTTTCTTTTGGTGTCTTTTGTCTTGGTCTGTCTAACCTCTGCACTGCCTGCCTGCCTAAATTTAACCGTGTCTCCCTTTGTCACTTTCAACTGAGTTGGTTTTATTTGAGTTTTCTTTTCCACTTTATCAATCTGTGTCTGAGTACTCTTCTCCACATTACTGACTGTCTGTGTCTGTGTCTCTTTTTCCTATCTGACACTAAAGACTGAAAACACTTTCTGACTACCTAAAGTTCCGTCTGTAGTTTTCTTCTCTGTTACTCAACCTTGCAACCGAATATCGCAACTGTCTGATCTGCAACCAGTTTTCTCGTAAAGCTCTTGCGTTTTCACTATTTGAAGGCCAAGACCACTGTTTCTTATAATAATTCCTTTTCTGGCCCTTACCAATTCTTAAATTTTTGTTTTGTCTCACTATATATCTCTGTGTCTCACTCTTATCTGCTTTCGTATTTATATAGCTAATAACTATTAGTATTGTTGCCGCACTGTTTATCATTCCTATCAACCGGCTGTCATCTATTGGACTTGCCTACACCATAATATCTCATACCTGTCTCGTGCGCCGTTCTTTCAAGCGTTTGCCTCTTTATCAATTCTATCATAGACGAAATTCTATCTACGTCCACTTTTAAGCTATCCATCAACTCTGTCACACGTCCTAGCTTCCTATAAAAGATTTCCATAGTAGCTCACCACGCCTTTATGATATAAATCCCTTGTTGTTTTCAATACTGTAGGCAGCTTTCCTATCGCTATCCCATACTCTGCAAAAGGTCACTCAAAGACAAATCTTTAAAAACATTCTTCAATTCTATCTTAAAATAAATAATTATACACACATGCCTACTCCTTAACTAATTTAAATTAAATTTCGCTTACTCAGCTAACATTGTCCTTCGTTTCCATACACTTCAAACAGACAAGCAATGACTTTCAGGGCCTCTCAGGATGCTCGAGCAAGAAACGTTCTCAAATCAGTGTCATTCCCTATCACACACTGGGCAGAGAGGCACGTTGAGAAAGAAAATCCAGCGACACGACGACCTCAAGTGCAGCAGCTCGGTTAATTCAGCCGCACAGCTCCAGTAAGTCCAGCAGTGACCTCACTTCAGGCAGCCAAGGTCAATCCAACGACACGATGACCTCAAGTTAACGGCTAGGTCAACAGCCCCGATAACACAGCAACCTCAAGGCAGGCAAGCATCTTGGTTTACAGCATAGTGACGCCCAAGGACACGATTGATGACAACTCCAACAAGCGGCCTAAGGTAACGATGGCAGCTCTAACCAGCAGCTCAGGATACGATGTATGGCGGCTCTGACAAGCAGCCCCAGGAAACAATGTATGGCGGCTCTGACAAGCAGCCCCAGGAAAACGATTTGCGGGTGTGACAAGCTGCTCTGTAAACGATTGATTGCGGCTTCTGGCGAAACGATTGACTGCGGCTTCTGACAAGGCCTGGAAACATTGACTGCGGCTTCTGACAAGGCCTGGAACAATTGACTGCGGCTTCTGACAAGTGCTGGAACAATTGACTGCGGCCTCTGACAAAACGATTGACTGCGGCTTCTGACAAAACGATTGCGGCTGTGACAATCTCTGGAAATCAATTGCTCCGCGACAACCAACCCAGATCAGAATCCTGGTCGTGGGCGACAGTTTAGACCCACCTGTAACAGCGCAGGCGGACTAAGGTAGGCCCGATCAGACAAGTGGTAGTAACTCACAGGACCGCATTCTCCACATCAACAACGCAAGCCGGTGTTAATAAAAGGTTCAGGTTTATTCTGGATTCTTTCAAAAGGCGTAGCCACATTTCATAAAAGGTGACTCGGTTCTATTTGATAACACACATTTATGATGGAGACTTCATATAACTTCAACCTCACCAGCTGGCGGTCAAGCTCTCACTGTTTTTGTTGTCATCTAACAACCCCCATGGCTACACTTAGCTATGGTGCTCAAGCGTGCATTATTAGCTAATGCATCTTTAGATCTTTAGCTTGCGCACCATCCCCAAAACCAACCTTATAACAGGTAGTCTGTTATACATCACATTAGAGGTTAGGTATTTCCGTGAGGCCTAGTGGCGCCTTGGAAAGGGGTATTCGTCTTCTCGACCTATCCCTCTTCATTCTCACTCCTGAGTTAGTTTCTTTCTGGACTCTCAATCCCAGATACCCGAGAAACAATTTAATGTATCCCCGCTTTCCTTTCTTAGTAAATGAGAGGTGTGCACATACTATAGTCCTTCGCCCTCTGGGTTCGAAGGCCAAGTGTAGTATGAATACATGGTTCTCTCCTCCATGTAGCAGGTGAATATCCAACCCCGTTCTATCATCTCATTCCTAATGGCGTGATCCATTACGGTGTAGTTGTTCGCTGGGATCAGCATTATCATTTATAAAAGGCTGTATTCCCCTCTGTTCTATATTTCCCTCTCTCCCCCATTGCGGAGAAAGAAGGTCCCCTACTATTGCTCATCCGTAAAGAATGATTACTGAACGGAACAATTAGAGGAAAGCAGAAGTAGAAAGATCAAAAGTCCATCACAAACTGGGGTGACGCACTCTCACTATCTGTCAATCGTATTATTACGATATGCGACACGGCCGATGCTCCATCTCGACACCTCACTATATCACCAGACGCTGTCGATTAAATTAACACGGTTGTACTCCTTTCCTGTCGTTCCGCTTGGATAGGCCGGTTTACTATGGCTCGACTCCGCTGTATGGATGTAAACAAGACACATAGCTTGCTTGCGCTGATGACTCATACAACACTCTTCGAACTAGTAATTTCGTGAAGATAGGTCATGCATGGACTCTTTTAACAGTGCATAAAGCCATGGGACTGTTAAATCCCCTTTTAAGTAGATATCTGATAGCTGCCCACGCGTAGGACGCCCGCACTTTAATAAATAATTTTAAAACCATCTATTACACGCACCAATTCAGCTGTCCCCGATCGATAATGCCTACTTAATATGCATGACCTCACTTGGCCCAACGCACGGCTAACAAGCTTCACTGACCGCAGTGATCGCGCACTGTTTCAACATTGTTATAATGTAATAGTAAATTAATTTACTTTCACAAAGAAACACATCCTGTCTAACCTGGGTCTAGAGCATGTCGAGAAACATCATTTTATATAAAGACACAATTAGCAGCTCTTCGAACGTCGTCTTGGTAGGGAAGATAACACACATCTGCTGAATGTTGACCACACAACCTTGCACCCCGTAGCCAATCTCGCGGACTCATCGAATTGCCACTTTTACGTGGGCCTCAACTTTCTTAAAGATGTCGTGCTCTCTTCACGAGAAAGTCGTATTCGTCTAAGTCTGATCGTGCCAACTAGAAAAGAACTCTTTAGAACTGACCTTCTAGACGATTTTAGAAAGCTACGGAAAGAGGATCTCCCTTCGGGGATTCTCCGGCTAAAAATGGTGCGATGATTTCCCGTCCTAAATAAGACGTGAGGCCAGCCTACTGTTTATCTCGTGACATTATGCCCCCTATTACGAAAGTCGACCCGGGTGACTTTCACCCGCTAGTAGTGCTGTACAAACAGACTCCTCTTCACATTCGGGTAACAGGTGCCTCGAAAGAAAATCGGCTCCCACATTCCTCTTTACTCAACCTAAAGTTATAGGGTTGCATGAGTAAAGACCAGAGCATTAGTCACGCAATCAGTTTCTAGGAGGTTGCCAGAAACATAAGTGGTTGATGGTCCGATTGCACTCGAAAAGTCACCCGATACAAATATGGATGGAACTTCTGGACCACCCACACAAGAGAGAGAGAGAGACATTTGTACTCGACGGTCGAGTAGTTTTGTTCTGCAGGTAAAGTTTTTGACTCACGTAGCCACACGACAGAAGACAGAAGGGTCATCCCTCCCCTCCTGTAAGAAAGTTGCCCAAATTCCATTATTACTCGCGTCCGTCCTCAGGACAAAGTTTTAATAGATCGGTCAGTTGAAGGATTGGTTTGCTGACTAAGGCCTCTTTCAACTTGTACGCACTCTCACAGTCGGCAGTCCAAACTATCTTGTCTGTAGCCCCTTTCTTGAGGGGCCCAGCTCGTTGAAATGCGGGATAAATTTCTGATAAAACCCGCAGAGAGATAAGGACTCTTTCTTAGTTTTAGGTTTCGGGGCTAACTTTACCTTTTCAAGGTGTTTAGCCTCCGGGACTATCTGCTCTGGTGTAATAGTGTGGCCTAGAAATTCCAGCGTTTGATAGCCTACCATACATTTGGATGGAATGGTAGTTAACCCTCAACTTCCCTCAACCTCTGAAAGACCCTATCCAATGTGGTTGGGTGTTCCTCCAAATTGTTGCTAGCTATAAGGATGTCATCCATGATAGATATTATGGCTGGATCCCTTAAGGGATCAAGCAATATCCACATCATGCGGGTAAACACACTGAGCGCATTGCTTAATCCAAAGGGCATCACATTGAACTTGTAGTGCCCACTAGGGGTACTAAATGCCAGTAGGGTCGGACTTCCGGTTTCACCTGAATCTGATAATATCCCTGACTCAAATCTACTTTCAGGAAATACTTCGCCTTGTGGACTCTAGCGAATAATTGAATTGGGTTGCGCAGGGTCTCTACCTGAAACTGCATACAGGAGCCTATAATCGATACATAAAAGGTGCTCCCCGCTAGGTTTTCGTAACAAGACACCCCAGGCGTTATAAGGAGGTGTCGACCGAGTTATCACATCATCTTTAAGCAATTTCTGGACTTCTGCTTCCTGTGCCTTCTCTTTCGAGAAAGGGACTGGATAAACCTATCAGCGGATGGGGTCTTGTGTAGTCAGAGTCATTTAAAACTCAACTAACCCCGTCCGACTAGGTTTGTCCTTAAGTATCTCACCATAGGACTCTAACAAACGAGTTATCTTCTCCCTTTTCCTGGGATCAAAATCAGAATTAACCTATACTTCCCTATAGGTTTCACTATGCAGTTAAATATATTCCCTACCTGCGTCAGGATCCGTGGGAGCCTCACCTCTGGACCTCTCTTCGTATTTCGTAAGAAGATTTATATGGAAAAATCTTCGACTTTTCCCGTATCCGGATTTCATAATTGGCCCCGGGACACTATCCATTCTACTTGGAAAGACCCTTGCTAAACAATTTCGAGCTTATTGTTCCCCGTTGGGAGTAACAATAGAACTATATCTCCCACCTGAAGAGACCTCTCTTTTGTCATCTGTTGTAGTGAGCCGCATGTCTCTTCCTGAACTTCGTCAAATTCTGAATCTGCAAAGCTCATCCCGTCCTGAGTTTCTTCTTCAACTCTTCAACGTACTTGTAGGGGAATATCATTTCTTCTGACGTTCCCTCTTCCGTCCAACACCTCAATAAGGCTTCCAAGGGACCCTTGATTGGCCGCCCAAACAACAGAGTAGCTGGTTGCAGATCTGTTGATCAATGTGGTATCTCCCGATAGGCAAACAATGCAGCGGGGATATACTCATCCCACCTATCGAGTTTTTCTTGAGCAAGCTTACGGAGCATGGTTTATTAACGTCCCGTTAAACCTCTCCACTTGCCAATTAGACTGAGGGTGGTATGGGCTAGTGTGTATGTGGTTTGAATGAAATATTCGGAAGACCTCTTCCATCAACTTACCACAGAACTGGGACCCATTATCGGTTAAGATGTGATTGGAGAATCCCAATCTGGTGAAGTAAATTTGGACCAAACAAAAATTGATTGCGGAAAATGGGAAGTAGGGGTGCGTCACAGTTATGACTTAAAAGTTGTTCATATGGACATGGTGTGGTGAATATAAAATTAATGGGGTTACATGGAAGGGGGGGGGGAGACTGTTGTATATAAACCCATGGCAGATACTGGAAGTCGCTTAAGACGTTTAATTTTCCCATGGCACTTAGTCAGTTGAAAGTATTAAATGATAGGCGTGGTAACATATAAACAAAAAGCAATGACACACTATTCACAATGTGCGGAAGGCATGTAAAAGTATTCTATTACTTGTTTACTTTACGTTAAGAATTTGTCCTTTGATCCCATTTCTGTTCAGCTAATTCTTTCCATCTACCGCTAACAACACATCTTAAAAGGTCCCTAGCTTCTTTCATCTCTTTAGTTTAAAGTCCGTATTTGACAGTCCTGTGGATATTTGGGCCCGATATACGCAGTGACTAATCGTTTCGGCAGTTTTAACATTGCTATTTTAGTATTTGGCGTTAGGAACTACAATTACAGAGGTTCTCAGAATAAGTGGACCCCAGCATACGAAAAACGCAAAAGCCAGTTGGCTTATTCTGTGTGCTATTACAGGTAATTAAGCCCTTTTTGAATATATGATTCTAGCGCTATAATTTTAGAGGTAGAAGATGTCGGTTCTTGTGGATCGCAAGAAATTAATCCCTTTAGTTGCCCCGAAACGTCATTTTGGCGACTGCATTACTTAACAGCTATGGTAAAAGGGGTGTCGGTTTGACCATGCGTCGATGTACACTTGTTCCTGTAGAGAGGCGCTATAGTCATTTGTATGTTATGTTATGTTATGTTATGTTATCACGATCGACATCCTCGTATACTGGGCCTTCCCAAACATGCTAAGTCCTCCGATACAGCAGCCACCTCCACTCACTCTCCTTTGCTCTAAGTATGTCTACTCACTGTTCCCAAGAGGAGTTGGTTTTAATGTTTCCTCTCGTCCCGGATAGCAACCTTCCTGCATTCTCGTTGGGTTGCTCACTGTCTGGTTGCATGGACCTCAGAGCCACATATTTTAACCCCGGGACTGCCACAGGGATCTGCAATCTCACCGGTGCTCTTTAACGTGTATACGAGCAAGATTCCAAACCTAGAAGAACCAGGGGTTGGTAGGATACTAACATTTGCAGATGATGTTCTTGCATATAGGCAGGGGAGAGATAGGGAGCAAACAGCCCATGAGCTACAGGTGAAAGTAGACAAAGTGATTAACTGGTGCACTGAAATGAGTGCTGTCATCCACCAGTAAAGGCAGCTGTTTTGTAGGTGCCCTCTGGACAACAGGATTGTGAGAGCTGATGTTCCAAGCCTCACGATAGATGATGGAAGCGTCAACAGAGAGAACAAACTGAAGTATCTGGGAATCACATTTGACAGGAGCCTGTCCTTCAAGGACCATGTGGAGAGGGTTGTGACAAGATCTCAAAAGGGACTCAATGCAATTAAAATTATGGCTGCAATGGACACAGAGCAGAGAATGCTTTTCACACTATACCAGCACTTGATCCTCTCAGTGATTGATTATTGACTATAACTGCTCTGTGATATACTTTATTTTCACAAACGTAACATGCTGTAGATATTTACCGTCGACAATTAAAGCATGAACACCGCAAAGGATTGTTTGTTCTACAATTGTACGATCCAAGATTTAATATAACTCATTGTCGGCGTAAAAACCGGAACTCGAACAGGCACCGTATAAATACGGCACGCTTAGCTGATGGGGCCTGTTTTGTTTACCAGCCCAAGCAAAGAAAGCAGGAGAGATTCGATGAGCGGAGGGAGTGATAGTCTCTTCAAAATCAACTTACCAAAGATAATTTAGTATAAGTTAGATAGATGAAGACAAACATCAGCACACGACATCGCATTGGAAAAATCTTAATCCTGGCGCCGAAGTGTGGAAAAGATTCATTTTACATGAAAGGTAAACAGAAATATTTATTTTAAATCTTAGATTAGTTTGTGAGTCTTTTCCCAGAAGAAGAGTTGGTAAGTCGTCTTGTTGTAAAACCATGTGGTAAGTTCTTAATAAATTAATTTAGTAGGAGACTAAAATATAATATATTTAATTGTTACAGTTTATATATTTAAACTGTACATTAAGAAAATCCATAGTGAGTTTTATTTTTCTCCTAAAGTAAACAACTGATTTAATGTACATTTATTTCTTAAGCAACTAAATCTACAATGATTTAGAATGGTGAGTTCTTAAGAATTTAATCTAGTAGAAACTAAATAATATTATACTCAGTTATCATAGTCATAAGATAAACTGTACATTGGGAGAAAACTACAGTGTTTTATTTTCTCCCAGCTAAACAACTTAGTTAATGTATAAACATTAGACACATGTTGTAAATTTTATTTTCTTAAGCATCAACCTCAATCTACAATGAATTAGAGTAACTTAAGTCTTAAGGAAACTCAGAATTCTTAGTACAGTGGTAAGTACATATGGTGCATGTACCCACAGAGGAAACTCATTTAAATGTGCCAGCACTGATAGAGAAATTAGTGTAATGTGTATAGTCAGTAGATTTATTTTTTTTGACATGAGCACATAGGCAAACAAATAGTTTTCTTATATTTCCTGAACACATAGGAACCAAAAAGAGTTCTATATGTATCATAATTTGTGTGATGTTAAAGCACACATGTGGTAAGGCAAATATATAGGCATGGCTCTCAAACCATGGGGAATAATAATATTTGTGCCACATAATAGTGCGTAATCAACCGCCATGCAAGAATTATTATAATTCATAATGCCTGAATGTGAATTGGAGTATATCACATAAATTGTATGTATTTGATGAGAGCATGTGGTGACTCATGGATTTCATCTTGCTAAATCCTGGGTGAATTTCATAAGTGTGCCTAATGATCACATGTCTATGTCATTGAAGAGCATGCTTGTGTCATGTGTGGTTCATCATTGTTAAACAGATGTGAATGTATCATTTGATAAAACCCCTCAGCATGCATGACTAAATATCATCCAGGAAATAGTATAATTTCTGATGAAGGATGAGATTTCCTTGTAATGTCATTCCTGTTGAATTTGTGAATGTATTCTGTGTAAAGCACCTACATAGGCATAATTGTCATTCCTACAAATAAGATGTGTATGATGAGTGATTGTGCAAGAAGATATGTTATTGTGATATCAATGATGGTAAACATGTTAAGTTATCATTGGGAAATCACATAAGAAAAAAAATATCTACCTTACATGCCAGTATGAAGGATGTGTGATGAATGATTCCAATATGATCACCCATACCGATATGAATGTGTCTATAGATTGAGTGAAATGATCATCCATACATAGGAATGATGTCTGAGATGAGTGAATTGACCCCACATGCCCAGAATGGATATGTTGACTGATGCATGAGGAGTTTGAGTGAGTGAGTGAAGTTACAGGCTGAGGGAAAGGGAGTATAAGCTAACAATCAGTCTCCTGATAGAAGGCGACTTGATGTGTAATGCCATGACTATTAACAGAGAACTTGTTCGGCGTAACCCATAAACTAAATAATAATTTAGTACACTCTGGCGCATAACAACACTTTGTATAAAATATCATTCATGCTACAATCATCTTTCAGACAATCGTTGTCAGTTACTCTAGTGGTCCAAAGTATTCGTAACATGCGTCTCAGAAACCACAAATTTGCCGCTTCCAGTGTCTTTCTAATTTGCTAATCAATATAGGTGAATTTATTTCCAAACTTACAGACGGACCCATAAAACATCGACCCAAAACGATCAAAAGCCAGTCCATGTTCTGGTATGCGTACGATTGCGTGCCAGTAGGTGTAACCCCTTGTGATAAACACATTGACAAACATGTCTAGATATCAGATGTACTCTGGTAGTGTAAGTCCCGCAATCGCACGACCGCATGAAGCAGAGTACGCCGATAAATGATTGTGATAAAACTGTCATTCTCAAGTACCACTCATGTAACCGATTTCGCTATTGCTAGACCTGATTACATAAAGGGTGTCTAAAAAAATTTTTGTATATTGTATTCGTTGAGTGTATGTTTCAAGGATTATCTTTATAGTCTCTGGGTGTCTCTGTGCGAAGTGGTTATATCGCATTACTTGCGTTCCGAAAGTTGTGGATTCGATTCTAGACTACAACATTGGGTTCGCGAGTGCAATTTTTGCTGAGGCTCCTGGGGGTTTTCACTGGAGCTAAGGAGTTTGTGCTTTGTGCGACGCCTTCGGCAGGCCGCTCGGCGGATAAAGGTCGAGCTATACCCCGGTGTAATTAAATCGATCCTTTCGCCTTTTTAACCCATTTTTAAAACCTTTGTAGCCCACACACAGATACATATTGCTCATATCTTCCCCCTTTTTCCCCTTAACATTTAGTTTAGCCTATTGACAAAGTGCCAGAGATGGGGTTACGGACGCAGTTCGTAATCCCGCATACCCGCTTTCGAAACACAGCTGTAGACGATTTGGCAGCAACCCCTCTCCCGTTGGATTTTTTTACAGTCGTTCAGGAAGCAATGGCAAACTACTTAACGTAACCTTGCCAAGAGATCACAACAGCAAACAACGCTGGATTTGACTGCGACGTCCTTGTGAAGGATATGCAACTAACATTTTTTGATAACTTTTATTAACAAAGTAGTTATAACCTCTATGGAGGAAATATTACTAAACTAGGCCTAATCACACGCTGCCTATTTGCTATGAAATTATGATCTTTGCAGATCTGAAGTCCCACAATGAGTCTTGCTAAATCAGTGGTTTCTGAGCTTGGAGAGGGGAAGGATGGCTCAGCACTACGGTTCCACTTGTGCTGGTAGTTTCGTGCCCGGTTAAGAGGAGTCTCAATACGATACTCCCTCCTTTGGATGCAAGCCCTTTACAAGAGAGTCAAATGACTTGAACGCCAGTGCAAATGACTTACAACTTAACCCGTAGTCTTTCAGAGATTTTCAAAAGTTAAAGAACCAATTAACCAGCCGACAAACCAGCCAGTCTCCAAACTAGCCAACCAACCACTCAACCAACCAACCAATCAACCAACCAATCAACCAATCAATCAAACAAACAATCAAACAACTAGCTAGCCGACGAACCACCCAGCCAGCAAGCTAACCAACTGCCCAGCCAAACAAAGAACTCTCTCAATCTTTCGACCACATTTGGAACACGAACAGACGGTTTAACAGTAACGCCACGGAGACCCCTTCTGTCTGGCTAGCAGTTTTTGATTAAACAATCTACCTGCAAGGCAGCAGGGCGGACTTTTGTGTATCACTTCCTTTGGACCTTCCATGAGGGTCGACCTATCCGACTTTTGAGAACATACCAGCAGCAACGCTACCAACGGCATAGCTTTTAGGGGCCATTGGGGCACGCAAGCCTCTCTAACGGTACGTAAGTTTACAACAGAGAGGGTCGATTTCATTGCACCGGTATATACCGCATATGGCTTGGTTTATCCCATATATTCCTTATATCAGACATAGAGGAAGAAGTGTGAGTAGATTCTTGATAGTCTTGTGTCATGGCACAGAAGGGAGTCAAAACACGAAGTGATCCATGACGTCGGAGATCGTAGTTTGTGGAGAGGCATGATCGCCCACGTCAGCCGGCAAGGCACTGGATGAATAGTCATATGGCCTAACGACAGCTTCGCACATAGTACAAATTCCGTAGCTCCAGAGACGACCCCCAAGAGTCCTCAGAGAAGATTGCATTCGTGAATCGAATGACCGGAAACTAACCTGCAACTTTCGGAGCCTGCGGGAAGCGCCTTAATCACTTTGTCACGAAAACTACAAAAGTGTTGACACGGAAGAAGAACCGTTACACGTGTATCTTGATTATCTCTTGACTCAAACCACCAACCCCTTCATCCTGCCACTCCAAGCCAGCGTTCCGCTGCACCGCTCAAAACTAAAAACCGACTGCTCCAGAAATCTGACATAGCTTATACATTTGTCAAGTGCGTTGTCACCTTCACACCGATCATGTATACTAGGCCTGCCAAACAGAATGTAAAAAATAGTGTCAACATGTATTGAATTTTACAGTTCATGAAAGGCAATGAGGACACATTTAAACTCAGTGGTTCTCAATATGTTTTACTGGTGACGACCGTTAAACTTCATTTAATTATGTGATCAGATGATGTGATCCCATGGGCGATGAGCAGACACGTCGAAAAACATTGAATGATAGTGAATATGTAGTTTCTGAAGAAAATGCAAAGAATACTATGGGCAGATAGAAAAATCAATGAGTCAAATGAGCACCGTCAACTGATTAGAGAACTGAACTGAATTGAATTGAATTGAATTTTAAAAGGGTTACAAATTGGGCACGTAGGCCCGTCTTACATTCGGTCCTTCCAATCACTCATCTTTCGTTCAACAACATTGCATGATACATTCACATAGGAAACAAAAAACATTGTCAAATTAATGTTGTAGAAATTAGACGTAGACAGTCGCATTTCCTTGGTCAAGTTTAGATAAGAAATAAACTGCAGAACAAAGTGACAACTCACAAGATTGAGGGGGAAAGAACAAGTGGAAGGCAGAGAAGTAAATATCTGGATGGCATGACATGGTCGGGACAAGAACAGAGAACTGATCCATGACTTAGGTGATCGTGTAAAATGGCGAAATATGACCGCCCATGCTTACCGGCATGTCACTGGATGAATGAATAATCATTATCTTCGTGGGCTATCATGTTCGCCATCTGAATCGATCACAAGAGTCGTGGATCAGCTCTGTATTCATGTCCCAATTTCACCATGTGGGTAAGCCATCCATAATTTTTTTTAATTGCATTCCCTTTGCTCTTTTCCCACCAATCTTGCCAGTTGTCACTATATTTTCCAGTTTATTTCTCCTCCAAACGTGCCCAAAAAATGTTCATGCAGGCCTAATTTCTCGAATCAATTAACGGTTTTCGTTTGTTTCTAGTAAGACTTGCTCATTGGTTTTTCTGTCTGTCCATGGTATTCCTTGCAATTTTCTCTGAAACCACAAATTCCGCTGCCCTTAGATGTTTCTCAGTTTGTCTGTTTATTGTCAATGTTCACATACATATAGCAGCATATGTTATATTAAGCATCTCAATACTCCTTTTCTCATTGCAGTTGACATCTTTTCGTTAGTCAGTATAGTCATATATATAAAAAAAACAACAACCAATGATCACTAGATTATTCTGCAGAAAACAGCAGACGCATACATTAATTTATTAAGCCCAACAAGATATTAAATAAAATTCCTAGTAATAAAATTCCTAGTAGTAAAATTCCTAGTTGTAAAATTTCTAGTAGTAAAATTTCTCCCGAAGTGAAACAAACAAAACTGGAAGTTTCCGATCGTCAGAAGGAGTCCCCCTTTTACGAATATTTCGGTCTCCTTATCTTCTTGACATTCTCTGAGGGATTGCCTACCTAAGTGATAATTTTCTTTTTCCTGTCGGACCTTTTTTCACGTCTTGGGACTTATGGGGTTAGTTGTTTGTGGCAAAGGTTCACCCTTATAATGCTCCATTCCTGTGCTAGCAAATATTATGCAAAATGCTCCTCACTTTCCCAAGTGAAAAGTGCAGCAGACAGCAGTCAAATAAAAAAAACACTACGCACATGCATATATGCATAAGCCCGCTGCCAGAATCCCAACATAACAGTTCACCACTAAATTTACAGTTCATCGTCAATGAAAGTGGCAGTCACTAGAAAACCAGCATTTGCACACACATTACTCCATAATGCAAATCCAGCTAGTTCAGCAACCGGCTGCCAGCCAGTTTTCTGAACATGCAGTTCACAATATAAACAACCACGGACAGATGCAAAGGCACTCCACAAGAAATCCACAGCTCACAGTGCAGCTCCACGGACTCATCTCAGTAACTGGGCAACGGAACCATGTACTGCCAGTCCAACATGACTAAAATGCGTAAGAAAATCGTCGCCAGCATTTTTTAAAAAAACACTCAAGAGGCCTTAACAGCTTAACAGCTTATCCACCTTCTTGGGTCGGATATAAGGTAAATGGTGCTAACCCAGAGTTTTAATGCACCGGCATTAAGAGTTACAAATCAAGTCTTACAGCGGATTTCACCCTTAACAAACCATATATTCCATCATGATACAACGACGATCTGAAAGTAGGTAGCGTTGCAACATCTCTCCTATGAGCCTATCCATCATGTCACCTCAGCCACTGACACGACACACGAGGTTGTCGGAGACAAGAAGATTTAGACAAGCGAAGCTTACTTCCGCTTCTCAGCTTCACATTCTACATTCATCACCATGCAGGAAATGTTTTGCAGAGCGTTGCTCTCATCGCGGCCCTAGGACTAGTTTCTCGATCTCCTCCAGTTTCCCATGCCTCATGTTCCCTCATGCCCAAAGTGTTTACAATGCCTAGTGCAATTTTTCGTAATTGTCGGTCTCTGCTTCTTCTTTCACCATGCTTTCCACCACTGGTTTTTCTAAGCCATTGCATTTTACATTATGACATCATCACCATGTGCCATGCCGATAAGCGTGGACGGTCACGCCCGTGTGTTGCCGGGGCCCATATGGAGGAGCAAAGAATAGTAACACTGTTGCCTACCATACACGTCGTAAGAGGCGACTAAGGAGGCTATGGTTCCGTCTCCCTGCTACTGAGTGAGTGCGTGGCGCGACACTGTGAGCTGTGAATTTCGCGTGGAATGCTTTTGCATCTGTCCGCGGTTGTTGTTTTTTTTTTTGCGTGAATTGCATGTTCGGAACGATGATGGCCGGCTGTTGCTTGATTGATTGGTTTGCCTTTGCGGTTCACGAGTGCATTTTTCAGGAGACTCCTGGGAGTCATCACTGTAGCTACGGAGTTCGTGCTTTGTGAGGCGCTTTTGGTGGGCCGCCCTGCAGAAAGAAACCGAGCCATATGGGATAAAACCCCGGTCTATGAAGTCTTTCTAGTAACTGTCGTTTTCATCGACGATGAACTGTATTTTTCGTGGAGGACTTTTGTGTAGGCATTCTGGAGGCGGCATTATTCACAGTGTACCTGTGCGGGCTGTTGGTTTGCCGACACTCCTGTCTATTCCATTGTTCACATGGAGCAGTGAGGAGCATTTGGTGATATTCACTGGCACAGGAACGGAGCAATATGGGGACGACCCGTTGCCGTGAAGTTAGAACCGCGACTAACTGACTAACTAACTAACTAACTAACTAACTAACGGTCACCTTTCGCCATCTTACACGATCACGAGAGTCATGGATCAGTTCTGTGTTCATGTCCTGCCCATGCCACGTGGCCAAGCCATCCAGATATTTAATTCCCTGCCTTCCACTTGTTCTTTTCCTCTCAATCTTGCCAGTTGTCACCAAGTTCTCTAGTTTATTACCTTTCATAACGTGCCAAAAATGTGACTGTCTAAGTTTAATTTATCTAATCAGTTTATGTCACATAAATTAATTTCCGGGTTAATTACCACAGAGGTCACTCACTAGCCGTCTTGACAGGCGATAGTTTGTTACATTGTGCTCCAAAAAAGGCAAAGTAACCAAGAGACCAAGTGATGCCCAAGCAGCATGATCCCTCTCTCGATCTGCCAAGTTTACTCCAGAGGAAAGGTAACACCAATATATCTGGAACTTCAAATACAAATTAATTCCTTGGAGATGTCATACACTGAACTATAAATACGTTTTAGTTTGATTAATTTCAACTGAATATCTTGGGACGCAGAGGTGTTTCCAAGGCACCAGGGCCGGGTTATATACTGACCAAGACCTATTGACGCGTCCTCGTCGAGCGTCCTGGGCAACAGGTCCCTTCGGGGTCCTGGCTAAGGTCAGTAGGATCGCCGATTCCTCCGAAGTCGGAGAGTGTCTGCCTGTACGGCGAGGAACCACCAGTCTGCACACCAATAAGCCAGACATGGGACAACGGATACTCACGCAAAACTCAGGTCCTGTATGACATCACACTGATGTTGGACAACAAGATGGCTTCATCCGACATACAGGACTTCGCGTTGGAGCTCAAGCCAACGAACACAAGCAAGCAAGCAACTGAATATCTTCAGTAGTCTTAAGATTATTTTTTATTGTTGGGCAAATCCTGTCAGCTCTAGGGAAACTGAAATAACTAAAAGGAATTCTGCGATTGTGAGGCATTCTTTAAGAAATGGTAATCTACAAATCTGCACTGCCAGTTTGGTTGCATTTCATCTTAAGTAATTCATCCAGACACTTTACAACTCACTGTGAGAGGCGAGGTTTCAGGAATTCAAAGCAATATAATCAAAGAAGCCATTGTGGTTTTTTCGAAAAAGGTATAGGGACCGGTCGTTCAGAAAGCAATGGCAAACCACTGAACGTAACACTTGCCTAGTACATCAACAGCAGCTGAAAATGCTGGTGTTGACTGCAATGTCCCGTAAGGGATATGCAACAACAAAAAAATAGTTGGCCGCATCTCGTAGTGCACATACTGCAGAGTTACACACACACACACGCGCGCGCGCGCATGCACGCACACACACACACACACACACACACACACACACATATATAGGCACTGACACCGTACGAATGCGGAGGATTTGTTATCCTCACGGTAATCGCATATTCACTATAAAGTCTTTCTGTCTGCACAAGGCTGATTTTAAACGCATAATGGTTTGCACTTTAAAATATTTAAATAAAGTTCAGTTTGTGCAAGCAAGAAGACATGATAGTTAGTTTAACATTACCATGGCAGGCAATTTAAATTACTGTGGAATGATTTATCGTATTACTTTAGTTTATGTTGTGTGAATTCTGCACCATACACCTATGCGACATGCAGCGAAAAATGTCAAGCAATAAAACGTGCAGTCTATTGTTTGTGTTGTCGTTATTCAAATTCAGTACGGGTAAACATTGTTTTGGAATAATATATCGTCTACACATCGGCGATATAAAACACGGATATTAGAGGATCTTATTTCTTCTAAGTGCACCATAAAGATATCCGCTAGAATGGAAACTATTGAGCCACCTATGGCCACTCCGTCAATATGGCTGCGTGCATCTTAGATAGCAAAGGAAAGAACATTATTGTAACACAGTCCCCATGGAGCAGTTACTTTGGTATAGAGTTGGGAGAGAACTCTGTGCGAGAACCTCGAGATTTGCAAATAATGCATTAATGCAAACGGGAAGGAGCATGGACAAGGCTGAAATAATCAGTGCAATACGGACTCAGGTTGGTGGATACTGAGAAGACACCGAACGCTAGCGCGGCTGCACTAAATCAGGAGTGTGGCCTGATCAAAGTCAGTGCCTCTTGTGGGAAAGAGAACAGATACCATATCCAACTCCTTATGGGAACAATGAGCAGACATACTTTGGGATGGCTACTGCATTCTAAGACTGAGCACGCAAGGGAATGTTCAGTGTGCTGTTACGTCTTTTCGACATAACATAACATGATATAACACAACATAACATGACATGCCATGACTAGACATAACATAACATGATATAACACAACATAACATGACATGACTAGACATAACATAACTCCGTTAGATATAAGCCCATTTCCGAGCATTGACGCCCTAACGTCAGCACATCGTACTTCAGAGTCAATACCCAGTCTTCCGTAGATGACACAACCAACCAACCAACCAGCTGATCTATTCTGATGTGCCTTTTAGACACTGCAAATCTTATCCATTTTCTCCATTCCAGCCTGTCACCTACCCCACCCCTTTCTCCCCACCACGAATTTGGCTTTTTGTTAACCTTCCTTTGTCAGTTCTTCTAAAGTTCATACAATGAGTTTAGCTATGTTATGTGTTTTAATGATGCTTTATGGTTGAGAGATTCTGTACTTTTATAAATTCGTGTTACCTCTGTGTGTTATTTTATTTTACTTACCGATGTCTAGCCTGCGTCAAGATCCATGGCCATTCAAGCGAGAAGGCAACATAAAGGACCCACCTGATCTGTATAGGCATGAACCTACTTTAGTAAATACGCCCTTTACGGTTTCCATTCAAACCTGCCTGTAGATGTTTCTCTTCTCCAAATTTCTGATCCCAGTCTTGTTACGATCTTGTCGCCGTTACTGGGTCACGCACTGAGACTAGTCCTTGGTCTTTGTAAGTCAACGTACAGCACAGGATCCTTTAACAAGACATTGCAGGCACTGGGTATATGTTAGTAAATATTAGAAGTCGGAGTGGGTTCCTGATGCGTGGGACACTGGAAATAGGGAAAGCTAATCAACACGAAAAACATCAGTCCGTTGTACTAGAAGTAGTAAACAATATACAATAACACAAAATAATGCAGCTTTACAAAACAGAATTACGAAACAATACAAAGACGTTGTAGGGACTAGCCTTCATCAGCACACAAATGCATACTCAAAACACAACATATAATCACTGAGAAGACTTTCCAGTGGCTTCATTACGGAATAAGAACGGGATAAGTAGAATAAAAAGATGAAAACGATGAAAAGAAAATGAAAATTTTGAGGAAACAAAATATCTGCAACTCATCTCAGAATCCCAGGCTGTAATATTGAAGTCGCATCACGTGTATAAACTACGCTTGAGTTTAAGAGAGCGAACGACAACAAAATAAATGTAAAATGAGCAAAGAGCGCCTGTACACGCCTTCAGCGCATTGGCGTGTGCATGTGGTGTAAAACAAAGTTAGTTTCATTTCAGGTAAGGACGCTGCAGTTATACCGAGCATTTATTGGCTATTTAGGACTTCATCACAAGTTTTACGTTCAATCCTTTGCCATTTGAAATATTTGAAATATGATGCAAGCCACGAATTTATACAGACCAATCGAACCTCGATGGGAAATATGGTCAATATCAAGCCGGCCGCCTTTGCTTTCGAGAACATTTCCTGGTACCCACTGGCGAACTAGGTATAGAAATATTGGTTGCCAGGATTACAAGATTTTATTCCCTTTTGAACAAGAATCACCTTCAAATTACATCCGTTTTGTGGCTGACTCGGTCACGGGATTATTAATCTGGGCCAAGCGATGGACCCTAATGGTATACTTGATGGGTTATCAGATCATAACTGTCACAATGCTGTCGACAGGTAGAAGTGGCTGTGATTGTGTCTAGGGTATATCAGTGTGAATATTGTGCCGGACTACTTATCAACAACTATGAGTCACTGTAGAACACCGGTTTGCACACACACACAAACTTTAATACTTATAAATATACATGATAAACACGCGCCATCCCAGGAATAATCATAAACGCGATAGATACTTCAGTTCCATGCGAAAACTAATGCTGCCTTTTACAGGCCTGTGTACATTAACTTGTCGCGCCGAAATCTTCCCCCGTGTGCGATAGATACATTAGTTCCATGCGAAAACTAATACTGCCTTTTACAGGTGTTTGTACATGGACTTGTCGCGCCGAACTCTTCCCCCGTATCCGAACGTAACCAACTCAACTCCACAGAGTCTATCTTTTGGGTCAAGTTTCCTCTAACTTGTCCACACTGAATGCCCCGGCAAAGTCTTCCCTAACTTCCCCAAAACTCCAATTGTCCCAGACCCATCAATTTCTTCTCTTTCTATCCGCTTCCTCGGGACCCCCTAAGAGACTCCTTTTCACCCTTGATCCCAATTACAAATTCCCATGAACATTACCTTTCTGGGTTGTCCTTTGTCTATCCGTCTAATAGCACGTTTTCTGCCTTTCAGTCGTGATTTAATCTTACTTGTGCGTGCTCTACAATAACACTGTCTTGGGGCTCCCCCATTAACTGGAGATTCTAATTAATCTACCTGGCCCCACCCCTGCCTTACTCTCACCTCACACCTGCAAACTTGCGTTGTTATTTTCAGATTCTTAACCCCCACATCCGCCGTACTTTGGACGTAATCATGCACGTTACAATAACATTTCAACACATTGTCAATGTCGAAGTGGGCTCACTTCATTAGAGGCCTAGAGGGCCCACCTTCCAAGACACCTTGGGCAGTCCGCCACTGCTGGTTCTCACTTTAGACTGCATCAGTTTTGTTTACATCCGTACTTGGAGGGGCATCCACAGACATGGCCACCGGACCGGGAAGCAAGCATAATAGACTGCTCCAAAATCTGACGCTTAAACTTTCATTTAATTATGTGATCAGATGATGAGCAATGATTCCCAATGCGGCGACCGTGACGCCAGACAACGTCGAAAAACATTGAATGATAGTGAATATGTAGTTTCTGAAGAAAATGCAAAGAATACTATGGGCAGATAGAAAAATCAATGAGTCAAATGAGCACCGTCAACTGATTAGAGAACTGAACTGAATTGAATTGAATTGAATTTTAAAAGGGTTACAAATTGGGCACGTAGGCCCGTCTTACATTCGGTCCTTCCAATCACTCATCTTTCGTTCAACAACATTGCATGATACATTCACATAGGAAACAAAAAACATTGTCAAATTAATGTTGTAGAAATTAGACGTAGACAGGTCGCATTTCCTTGGTCAAGTTTAGATAAGAAATAAACTGCAGAACAAAGTGACAACTCACAAGATTGAGGGGAAAGAACAAGTGGAAGGCAGAGAAGTAAATATCTGGATGGCATGACATGGTCGGGACAAGAACAGAGAACTGATCCATGACTTAGGTGATCGTGTAAAATGGCGAAATATGACCGCCCATGCTTACCGGCATGTCACTGGATGAATGAATAATCATTATCTTCGTGGGCTATCATGTTCGCCATCTGAATCGATCACAAGAGTCGTGGATCAGCTCTGTATTCATGTCCCAATTTCACCATGTGGGTAAGCCATCCATAATTTTTTTTAATTGCATTCCCTTTGCTCTTTTCCCACCAATCTTGCCAGTTGTCACTATATTTTCCAGTTTATTTCTCCTCCAAACGTGCCCAAAAATGTTCATGCAGGCCTAATTTCTCGAATCAATTAACGGTTTTCGTTTGTTTCTAGTAAGACTTGCTCATTGGTTTTTCTGTCTGTCCATGGTATTCCTTGCAATTTTCTCTGAAACCACAAATCCCGCTGCCCTTAGATGTTTCTCAGTTTGTCTGTTTATTGTCAATGTTCACATACATATAACAGCATAGATTATATTAAGCATCTCAATACTCCTTTTCTCATTGCAGTTGACATCTTTTCGTTAGTCAGTATAGTCATATATATAAAAGAAAACAACCAATGATCACTAGATTATTCTGCAGAAAACAGCAGACGCATACATTAATTTATTAAGCCCAACAAGATATTAAATAAAATTCCTAGTAATAAAACACCTAGTAGTAAAATTCCTAGTTGTAAAATTTCTAGTAGTAAATTTCTCCCGAAGTGAAACAAACAAAACTGGAAGTTTCCGATCGTCAGAAGGAGTCCCCCTTTTACGAATATTTCGGTCTCCTTATCTTCTTGACATTCTCTGAGGATTGCCTACCTAAGTGATATTTTCTTTTTCCTGTCGGACCTTTTTTCACGTCTTGGACTTATGGGTTAGTTGTTTGTGGCAAAGGTTCACCCTTATAATGCTCCATTCCTGTGCTAGCAAATATTATGCAAAATGCTCCTCACTTTCCCAAGTGAAAAGTGGAACAGACAGCAGTCCAATTAAATAAACACTACTCACATGCATATATGCATAAGCCCGCTGCCAGAATGCCAACATAAAAGTCCACAGCTAAAATTACAGTTCATCGTCAATGAAAGTGGCAGTCACTAGAAAACCAGCATTGCACACACATTACTCCATAATGCAAATCCAGCTAGTTCAGCAACCGGCTGCCAGCCAGTTTTCTGAACATGCAGTTCACAATATAAACAACCGTGGTCAGATGCAAAAGCACTCCACAAGAAATCCACAGCTCACAGTGCAGCTCCACGGACTCATCTCAGTAACTGGGCAACGGAACCATGTACTGCCAGTCCAACATGACTAAAATGCGTAAGAAAATCGTCGCCAGCATTTTTTAAAAAACACTCAAGAGGCCTTAACAGCTTAACAGCTTATCCACCTTCTTGGGTCGGATATAGGTAAATGGTGCCTAACCCAGAGTTTTAATGCACCGGCATTAAGAGTTACAAATCAAGTCTTACAGCGGATTTCACCCTTAACAAACCATATATTCCATCATGATACAACGACGATCTGAAAGTAGGTAGCGTTGCAACATCTCTCCTATGAGCCTATCCATCATGTCACCTCAGCCACTGACACGACACACGAGGTTGTCGGAGACAAGAAGATTTAGACAAGCGAAGCTTACTTCCGCTTCTCAGCTTCACATTCTACATTCATCACCATGCAGGAAATGTTTTGCAGAGCGTTGCTCTCATCGCGGCCCTAGGACTAGTTTCTCGATCTCCTCCAGTTTCCCATGCCTCATGTTCCCTCATGCCCAAAGTGTTTACAATGCCTAGTGCAATTTTTCGTAATTGTCGGTCTCTGCTTCTTCTTTCACCATGCTTTCCACCACTGGCTTCTCTAAGCCACTGCACTTTACATTATGACATCATCACCATGTGCCATGCCGATAAGCGTGGACGGTCACGCCCGTGTGTTGCCGGGGCCCATATGGAGGAGCAAAGAATAGTAACACTGTTGCCTACCATACACGTCGTAAGAGGCGACTAAGGAGGCTATGGTTCCGTCTCCCTGCTACTGAGTGAGTGCGTGGCGCGACACTGTGAGCTGTGAATTTCGCGTGGAATGCTTTTGCATCTGTCCGCGGTTGTTGTTTTTTTTTTTTGCGTGAATTGCATGTTCGGAACGATGATGGCCGGCTGTTGCTTGATTGATTGGTTTGCCTTTGCGGTTCACGAGTGCATTTTTCAGGAGACTCCTGGGAGTCATCACTGTAGCTACGGAGTTCGTGCTTTGTGAGGCGCTTTTGGTGGGCCGCCCTGCAGAAAGAAACCGAGCCATATGGGATAAAACCCCGGTCTATGAAGTCTTTCTAGTAACTGTCGTTTTCATCGACGATGAACTGTATTTTTCGTGGAGGACTTTTGTGTAGGCATTCTGGAGGCGGCATTATTCACAGTGTACCTGTGCGGGCTGTTGGTTTGCCGACACTCCTGTCTATTCCATTGTTCACATGGAGCAGTGAGGAGCATTTGGTGATATTCACTGGCACAGGAACGGAGCAATATGGGGACGACCCGTTGCCGTGAAGTTAGAACCCGCGACTAACTGACTAACTAACTAACTAACTAACTAACTAACGGTCACCTTTCGCCATCTTACACGATCACGAGAGTCATGGATCAGTTCTGTGTTCATGTCCTGCCCATGCCACGTGGCCAAGCCATCCAAATATTTAATTCCCTGCCTTCCACTTGTTCTTTTCCTCTCAATCTTGCCAGTTGTCACCAAGTTCTCTAGTTTATTACCTTTCATAACGTGCCAAAAATGTGACTGTCTAAGTTTAATTTATCTAATCAGTTTATGTCACATAAATTAATTTCCGGGTTAATTACCACAGAGGTCACTCACTAGCCGTCTTGACAGGCGATAGTTTGTTACATTGTGCTCCAAAAAAGGCAAAGTAACCAAGAGACCAAGTGATGCCCAAGCAGCATGATCCCTCTCTCGATCTGCCAAGTTTACTCCAGAGGAAAGGTAACACCAATATATCTGGAACTTCAAATACAAATTAATTCCTTGGAGATGTCATACACTGAACTATAAATACGTTTTAGTTTGATTAATTTCAACTGAATATCTTGGGACGCAGAGGTGTTTCCAAGGCACCAGGGCCGGGTTATATACTGACCAAGACCTATTGACGCGTCCTCGTCGAGCGTCCTGGGCAACAGGTCCCTTCGGGGTCCTGGCTAAGGTCAGTAGGATCGCCGATTCCTCCGAAGTCGGAGAGTGTCTGCCTGTACGGCGAGGAACCACCAGTCTGCACACCAATAAGCCAGACATGGGACAACGGATACTCACGCAAAACTCAGGTCCTGTATGACATCACACTGATGTTGGACAACAAGATGGCTTCATCCGACATACAGGACTTCGCGTTGGAGCTCAAGCCAACGAACACAAGCAAGCAAGCAACTGAATATCTTCAGTAGTCTTAAGATTATTTTTTATTGTTGGGCAAATCCTGTCAGCTCTAGGGAAACTGAAATAACTAAAAGGAATTCTGCCGATTGTGAGGCATTCTTTAAGAAATGGTAATCTACAAATCTGCACTGCCAGTTTGGTTGCATTTCATCTTAAGTAATTCATCCAGACACTTTACAACTCACTGTGAGAGGCGAGGTTTCAGGAATTCAAAGCAATATAAATCAAAGAAGCCATTGTGGTTTTTTCGAAAAAGGTATAGGGACCGGTCGTTCAGAAAGCAATGGCAAACCACTGAACGTAACACTTGCCTAGTACATCAACAGCAGCTGAAAATGCTGGTGTTGACTGCAATGTCCCGTAAGGGATATGCAACAACAAAAAAATAGTTGGCCGCATCTCGTAGTGCACATACTGCAGAGTTACACACACACACACGCGCGCGCGCGCATGCACGCACACACACACACACCACACACACACACACACATATATAGGCACTGACACCGTTCGAATGTGGAGGATTTGTTATCCTCACGGTAATCGCATATTCACTATAAAGTCTTTCTGTCTGCACAAGGCTGATTTTAAACGCATAATGGTTTGCACTTTAAAATATTTAAATAAAGTTCAGTTTGTGCAAGCAAGAAGACATGATAGTTAGTTTAACATTACCATGGCAGGCAATTTAAATTACTGTGGAATGATTTATCGTATTACTTTAGTTTATGTTGTGTGAATTCTGCACCATACACCTATGCGACATGCAGCGAAAAATGTCAAGCAATAAAACGTGCAGTCTATTGTTTGTGTTGTCGTTATTCAAATTCAGTACGGGTAAACATTGTTTTGGAATAATATATCGTCTACACATCGGCGATATAAAACACGGATATTAGAGGATCTTATTTCTTCTAAGTGCACCATAAAGATATCCGCTAGAATGGAAACTATTGAGCCACCTATGGCCACTCCGTCAATATGGCTGCGTGCATCTTAGATAGCAAAGGAAAGAACATTATTGTAACACAGTCCCCATGGAGCAGTTACTTTGGTATAGAGTTGGGAGAGAACTCTGTGCGAGAACCTCGAGATTTGCAAATAATGCATTAATGCAAACGGGAAGGAGCATGGACAAGGCTGAAATAATCAGTGCAATACGGACTCAGTTGGTGGATACTGAGAAGACACCGACGCTAGCGCGGCTGCACTAAATCGGAGTGTGGCCTGATCAAACACTCTTTGTGGGAAAGAGAACAGATACCATATCCAACTCCTTATGGGAACAATGAGCAGACATACTTTGGGATGGCTACTGCATTCTAAGACTGAGCACGCAAGGGAATGTTCAGTGTGCTGTTACGTCTTTCGACATAACATAACATGATATAACACAACATAACATGACATGCCATGACTAGACATAACATAACATGATATAACACAACATAACATGACATGACTAGACATAACATAACTCCGTTAGATATAAGCCCATTTCCGAGCATTGACGCCCTAACGTCAGCACATCGTACTTCAGAGTCAATACCCAGTCTTCCGTAGATGACACAACCAACCAACCAACCAGCTGATCTATTCTGATGTGCCTTTTAGACACTGCAAATCTTATCCATTTTCTCCATTCCAGCCTGTCACCTACCCCACCCCTTTCTCCCCACCACGAATTTGGCTTTTTGTTAACCTTCCTTTGTCAGTTCTTCTAAAGTTCATACAATGAGTTTAGCTATGTTATGTGTTTTAATGATGTTTTATGGTTGAGAGATTCTGTACTTTTATAAATTCGTGTTACCTCTGTGTGTTATTTTATTTTACTTACCGATGTCTAGCCTGCGTCAAGATCCATGGCCATTCAAGCGAGAAGGTAACATAAAGGACCCACCTGATCTGTATAGGCATAAACCTACTTTAGTAAATACGCCCTTAACGGTTTCCATTCAAACTTGTCTGTAGATGTTTCTCTTCTCCAAATTTCTGATCCCAGTCTTGTTACGATCTTGTCGCCGTTACTGGGTCACGCACTGAGACTAGTCCTTGGTCTTTGTAAGTCAACGTACAGCACAGGATCCTTTAACAAGACATTGCAGGCACTGGGTATATGTTAGTAAATATTAGAAGTCGGAGTGGGTTCCTGATGCGTGGGACACTGGAAATAGGGAAAGCTAATCAACACGAAAACATCAGTCCGGTGAACTAGAAGTAGTAAACAATATACAATAACACAAAGTAATGCAGCTTTACACAACAGAATTACGAAACAATACAAAGACTTGCGGGGACTAGCCTTCATCAGCACACAAATGCATACTCAAAACACAACATATAATCACTGAGAAGACTTTCCAGTGGCTTCATTACGGAATAAGAACGGGATAAGTAGAATAAAAAGATGAAAACGATGAAAAGAAAATGAAAATTTTGAGAAACAAAATATCTGCAACTCATCTCAGAATCCCAGGCTGTAATATTGAAGTCGCATCACGTGTATAAACTACGCTTGAGTTTAAAGAGAGCGAACGACAACAAAATAAATGTAAAATGAGCAAAGAGCGCCTGTACACGCCTTCAGCGCATTGGCGTGTGCATGTGGTGTAAAACAAAGTTAGTTTCATTTCAGGTAAGGACGCTGCAGTTATACCGAGCATTTATTGGCTATTTAGGACTTCATCACAAGTTTTACGTTCAATCCTTTGCCATTTGAAATATTTGAAATATGATGCAAGCCACGAATTTATACAGACCAATCGAACCTCGATGGGAAATATAGTCAATATCAAGCCGGCCGCCTTTGCTTTCGAGAACATTTCCTGGTACCCACTGGCGAACTAGGTATAGAAATATTGGTTGCCAGGATTACAAGATTTTATTCCCTTTTGGACAAGAATCACCTTCAAATTACATCCGTTTTGTGGCTGAATCGGTCGCGGGATTATTAATCTGGGCCAGACGATGGACCCTAATGGTATACTTGATGGGTTATCAGATAACTGTCACAATGCTGTCGACAGGTAGAAATGGCCGTGATTGTGTCTAGGGTATATCAGTGTGAATATTGTGCCGGACTACTTATCAACAACTACGAGTCACTGTAGAACACCGGTTTGCACACACACACAAACTTTAATACTTATAAATATACATGATAAACATGCACCATCCCAGGAATAATCATAAAAGCGATAGATACTTTAGTTCCATGCGAAAACTAATGCTGCCTTTTACAGGCCTGTGTACATTAACTTGTCGCGCCGAACTCTTCCCCCGTGTCCGATAGATACATTAGTTCCATGCGAAAACTAATACTGCCTTTTACAGGTGTTTGTACATGAACTTATCGCGCCGAACTCTTCCCCCGTGTCCGATAGATACATTAGTTCCATGCGAAAACTAATACTGCCTTTTACAGGTATTTATACATGAACTTATCGCGCCGAACTCTTCCCCCGTGTCCGAACGTAACCAACTCAACTCCACAGAGTCTATCTTTTGGGTAAAGTTTCCTCTAACTTGCCCACACTGAATGCCCCCGGCGAAGTTTTCCCTAACTTCCCCAAAACTCCAGTTGTCCCAGACCCATCAATTTCTTCTCTTTTTATCTGCTTCCTCGGGACCCCCTAAGAGACTCCTTTTCACCCTTGATCCCAATTACAAATTCCCATGAGCATTACCTTTCTGGGTTGTTCTTTGTCTATCCGTCTAATATTTCGTTTTCTGCCTTTCAGTCGTGATTTAATCTTACTTGTGCGTGCTCTACAATAACACTGTCTTGGGGCTCCCCCATTAACTGGAAATTCTAATTAATCTACCTGGCCCCACCCCTGCCTTACTCTCACCTCACACGTGCAAACTTGCGTTGTTATTTCCAGATTCTTAACCCCCACATCCGCCGTAGTTTGGACGTAATCACGCACGTTACAATAACATTTTAACATATTGTCAATGTCGAAGTGGGCTCACTTCATTAGAGGCCTAGAGGGCCCACCTTCCAAGACACCTTGGGCAGTCCGCCACTGCTGGTTCTCACTCCAGACTGCATCAATTTTGTTTACATCCGTGCTTGGAGGAGCAACCATAGACATGGCCACCGGACCGGCAAGCAAACATACTAGCCACTGTGGCAGTGCGGCTCTCTGCGTCAAAGTTTACTGCATTGAGTTACGATGTTCATAGCATTCGGGACATTCCATTAAGTTATCCACCCTCATCTTCAACAGCCAGTGAAGAGTACCAATACTACGAGTAACAGTACTAGTAGCAGTCTGATTATGTGTCTGTTTGGTCTTTCCTCGGAGTCCTAATTCTCGGCCTGATTCTCTGGCGAATCCCTGCAGCAACGTTATCTCTAGGCTGTGATGTTGTTCTGTTGTCTTCTATATGTTTTTCTGCACTATACACACGATCGAGAAGAACCCCTACCACGCCTACCTTGTCATGCATCAATACCCCACCCAGCATTGCAGACCCAGCCAAGTTCACTGCACTTTCCTTCTTCATCATTATCATTATCCAGTGCTTGTCCGATGGCGTGGGCCATCATATTTCTATAATATCCCCCGTTTTCCAACAGAACATATCAACATATATACGGACATCTTATTATGTGATAATAGCAGGCCGTCAAGAATCTTCTATAAACTTTTTACTCTTTCATCCACGCTTTATTACCCATAGACACATATGACCTCAATCAACCCGGGCCAAGATGTCCGATCCTTTCACCTCACGACAAGCTGTCCTATCCATTCAACTCATGACAAGACGTCCGATTCTTTCACCTCACGCCAGTCCGTCCTATCCTTTCAACCTACACCAAGGCGTCATATCCTTTCAACACACACCAAGACGCCATATCCGTTCAATCCACGCCAATATGTAATATCCTTTAAACTCACTTCAAGACGATTTATCCTTTCACTTTACGCCAAGTCGTCTTACACTTTCATTTTGCGCCAAGTCGTTCTATCCTTTCAACCCACACAAAGCCGTTCTTCCCTTTATACCCAAGTCAATAAGTTCTATCCTTTCAACCCACACAAAGCCGTTCTTCCCTTTATACCTAAGTCAATAAGTTCTATCCTTTCAGCCCACACAAAGCCGTTCTTCCCTTTATACCCAAGTCAATAAGTTCTATCCTTTCAACCCACACAAAGCCGTTCTTCCCTTTATACCTAAGTCAATAAGTTCTATCCTTTCAACCCACACAAAGCCGTTCTTCCCTTTATACCTAAGTCAATAAGTTCTATCCTTTCAACCCACACAAAGCCGTTCTTCCCTTTATACCTAAGTCAATAAGTTCTATCCTTTCAACCCACACAAAGACGTTCTTTCCTTTATACCCACGTCAATAAGTCCTATCCTTTCAACCTACACACTAGGACGTCCTTTCCTTTATACCCACGTCAATAAGTCCTATCCTTTCAACTCACACTAAGACGTCCTTCCCTTTATACCCACGTCAATAAGTCCTATCCTTTCAACCCACACAAAGACGTCCTTTCCTTTATACCCACGTCAATAAGTCCTATCCTTTCAACCCACACTAAGACGTCCTTCCCTTTATACCCACGTCAATAAGTCCTATCCTTTCAACCCACACACAGACGTCCTTCCCTTTATACCCACGTCAATAAGTCCTATCCTTTCAACTCACACTAAGACGTCCTTCCCTTTATACCCACGTCAATAAGTCCTATCCTTTCAACCCACACATAGACGTCCTTCCCTTTATACCCACGTCAATAAGTCCTATCCTTTCAACTCACACTAAGACGTCCTTCCCTTTATACCCACGTCAATAAGTCATATCCTTTCAACCCACACAAAGACGTCCTTTCCTTTATACCCACGTCAATAAGTCCCATCCTTTCAACCCACAGGAAGACGTCTTTCCTTTACACCCACGTCAATAAGTCCTATCCTTTCAACCCACACAAAGACGCCCTTCCCGTTATACCCACGTCAATAAGTCCTATCTTTTCAACTCACACTAGGACGTTATATCCTTTCAACCCTCACAAAGACGTTCTTCCCTTTATACCCACGTCAATAAGTCCTATCCTTTCAACCCACACAAAGACGTTCTTCCCTTTATACCCACGTCAATAAGTCCTATCCTTTCAACCCACACAAAGACGTCTTTCCTTTATACCCACGTCAATAAGTCCTATCCTTTCAACCCACACAAAGACGTTCTTCCCTTTATACCCACGTCAATAAGTCATATCCTTTCAACCCACACAAAGACGTCTTTTCTTTATACCAACGTCAATAATTCCTATCCTTTCAACCCACACTAGGACGTTATATCCTTTCAACCCACACAAAGATGTCTTTCCTTTATACCCACGTCAATAATTCCTATCCCTTCAACTCACACTAGGACGTTATATCCTTTCAACCCACACAAAGACGTCCTATCGTTCAACCCATGCCTAACCGGCCTATCCTGTCAATTGGAATTGCAACTGGGGCGTGTAACCCTCACGTACGTCGGGACTGCTATTTCCCTCGCAGCCCCCTCCCTCTGCCATACTGTCAACTGTCATTTACTGTCAATATAGTACCCTGCGGTGGAGGAAGGGGGGAGGGATGAAGAGGAGGAAGAAAGAAGCGAAGGGAGGAGGAAGAAGAGGTGATGGAACATGAGAGGCGGAACATGAGTAGATAGAACAGGAGAAGACAGACAGACAGACAGACAGACAGACAGACAGACAGACAGACAGACAGACAGACAGATAGACAGACAGACAGACAATTTAAATTGGAGGATGTTAGCAGGAGGAGAAGGAGCAGGCGGAGAAGAAGAAGAATAAGAAGAAGAGAAGGAGAAGGAAAAAGAGAAAGAGGGGGAAGAAGAGGAAGAGGAAGACGACTGATCGGAGAAAGAAATGGTGGAAGAATAACAAAAGCAATAAGGTTTGCATAATGAAACTAAAACATGCAAGTATACGCAAAGTTGACCTCTCACGTTAAACAACAGTAAGAAAAACAAGTCCATCAACTGGTTTCTAGCCACGTAAAGTTTAGGAAGCAAATATGTACAGAGCATGAGTTAGCCAACTGTTGTGTACTTAACTGTCTAGCCTATTTGACCTTTTGGTGTCTGTCAAGATCCTAGTGTTGGGTGGTGACTTAAAGATAATAATCGTATATGCTCCCACAACAAGCTAAGATCTTTTAGTAACAATAGACAGTCGTGCCTATACACCTCCCCATCCTGGGCACTGCACTTGATGGCCCTCCGTAATATCAACATAACCTAATCGTAGCAACCTTTATCACTGAACTCTCGCTCTGTCGCAACTTGGTACAACTCAAAAGTTCAACTAAATTACCCTGTCTTGTACATAATGAGCGAGAACTCACCCTTTCTTACTACTGCTTACACTCGATGATTAACACTGCCACCAGCTACTGACAGCTTTCCACGGCTTATTCTAGTCTAGAATTGCACACTCGTGTCCTTCAAATACTAGCAGAATGTCATTTGTGAGCTCACTTATAATGTAGGACGTTGGTTGACAGTGTCAAGTGTGAATAGTATGCGAGTTGATGTCGGATGATCTGTGATCTAATGTTATGTGTTGTCCGTCCCATTTACGTCTACTATATACGACTTATATGACTTGAGGCAAAATGTTATGACTTGTCGCTAAGCTTGTTGTATGGCTTATCACTAACCTTGTATGACTTGTCGATAAGCTGCCTCGTCCCTGAAGGGGGAACTCTTTCTTTCCAGATTCGGAACGACAACTCTTGACCATGAGCTTCCCTCGTGCTAACCCGAATTTTTGTCACTAGAGAACATATATGCCTATATAGCCCTTGCCATTTGTCTGTATTTCTTGGCATGTCATGTAGTTATGTCTCGACATAGTCTGTTTCAGTTGAAATGTTGTGTAACTGTCTTTAACTCTCTACGTCTCGTCTTTCAGTCATAAGCAACTCTATCTAGATAGATCACCATAGTCTGGTAAGAATGAGGCAGCGAGGTGTGACGAGGGTATCTGGCCGACGCTCGACGCTCAGAGGAAAGGCGAGACGGACACATAATCAGATTGCCACTGGAACTATTAGTGTTGGGACTCTTCTCTGGCTGCTGAGGATGGGGACGGAGCGCTTATTGGAATGTCCCGAATGCTGTGATGTCGGTTCCTAAATCAATCAATCAATCAATCTATCTAGATACTTAACAGTGTGAAAAGCCAGGATGCGTACCCCTGACCGATTGTCGCAAGATATTTTCTTAAATATTATTAATGGTCGATTAAACAGACATGTCTTCAAACAAAGAACTTGATATAGGCCATATTCGTTTCAAGTATGTGTTGTCAATGCTCGACAAGAAAGGCAGCTAGAAAACAAGAAAAGATAGAGTTGATTTGTTTGGTTATTTCGGGATTTGAAGTTTGAAGATTGAGCACAACCCATTACTGGTAACGTGAATCATATTCCGGTGCGAACCTTAGGCCTTGTCCACGTTGGACTGGAAGCACTAGACTCGAGTTTCGTTCTCGTTTGAGCTCATCAGAAGTGCATATCCCTGCCTGGACCAGGGATCGAACTGCGGATGACTGGCGTGTGAGGCGGATAGAGTGACAAACTAGAAACTGAGAACGTGTGTACGGGTGACAAATGAGAAACTATGAACAAGAGCAAGGAAAACAATGATTTCTGACTTTATAGAACAGCAAAGAATTAAATGGTTCTGATATATAGCAAGAATCGAACAAGATTAACCAACGGCTAGAGCGTTCTAATTGAGAATATGGGATGCAAGGATGCAAGGGGAGAGAACGGCATAGGAAAATATGGTTAGAAGGAGTAAAAAAAGACACTGAAGAAATCAAATATGAAACTAGCGCAAGCAACAAGACAAATAAAAACACAGAAAATTACAGCAACTTCCTCTCTGCAGCGCTTTACTGTAAAAGCAGTAGAACAAAAGAGTATACGAAGAAGAGAAAACATCTATTTATTACGTGATAAAACAAAGCTGTTATTCAACCAGCCGTTGCAACTATTACTGGCAAATATTAACACCAGGAAACTTTACTGAGTTTGTTTTCCCGCCAGTGTTTAATTAGGCTGGTATAATGCACCCACTACTTCTTCTAGCTGTCCTAAACAGAAAGCGTCCAATAGCCGAAGAGATTTACGACTATTTGATATATTTATTACACGAGACATGGGGATGCGCTAGGAAACTCCTGGGACCACCTCTTGCTCATTCACGCAACTGTTATTTTATTAAGTCTAGGTCAGGATGAGTGAAAGTAACAACTGTTTGAGGTGTTAGCGTCATCATGTTCAGTGCCGTGTGGCGCAGGCAATGATGGTCCTCCAGAAACAATTGTTTTCTGTTTTCTTGGTTAGTTCAACTCCGGACCGCCTTTATCACAAGTCTGATCAACCCATCCAGCCATCACTGTCTGTCTGTCTGTCTGTCTGTCTGTCTGTCTGTCTGTCTGTCTGTCTGTCTGTCTGTCTGTCTGTCTGTCTGTCTGTCTCACTCTGTCTGTCTGTCTGTCTGTCTGTCTGTCTGTCTGTCTGTCTGTCTGTCTGTCTGTCTGGCTGGCTGGCTGTCTGTCTCACTCTGTCTGTCTGTCTGTCTGTCTGTCTGTCTGTCTGTCTGTCTGTCTGTCTGTCTGTCTGTCTGTCTGTCTGTCTGTCTGTCTGTCTGGCTGGCTGGCTGTCTGTCTCACTCTGTCTGTCTGTCTCTTTCTCTGTTTATCTGTCGCTCTATCTCTATATGTTTGTCTCTCTCTGTGTGGCTATCTGTCTCTGTTTGACTCTCTCTCTCTCTTTGTCTCTCTCTCTCAGTCTCTCTCTCTCTCTCTCTCTCTCTACCTCTGTGACTTTCTCTCACCCTTCTCTCTATGTCTTTCTGTCTGTCTCTCTGTCTGTTTGTCTCTCTCTTTTTGTCTCTCTCTATATGTCTCTCTTTGTTGTCTCTCTCTGCTTGTCTCTCTCTCTGACTATCTCTCTCTGTTGCTGTCTCTCTTTCTCTGTCTGTCTGTCTGTCTGTCTGTCTGACAATGCGTCTCTCTTTATTTGTCTGTCTGTCTCTCTGTCTCATTCTGTCTCTCTTTCTCTGTCTGTCTGTTTGTCTATCTATCTTTCTGTCTGTCTCTCTCTGTCTCTCTCTCTCCCCCTTTACCACTGCCTCAAACAACATCAGTCTACCCGACTACCTCAACGGCGTCCACATCTGCTGCTCTCACCATTCATCTAATGGGCTATCCTATGAAGAATTTCCCCAAAACGCCCCCTGTGGAAACGCCACTCTGTCACAAACCTGCCCATGTACCTGTCACGTGTAAAAGATGTACCACATCCTGATTCCACCTAAATTGTGGTCCCCTTACAGTAATTAAAAACCAAAAAAAAAGCAGACCTTAGTATCGACATATTTATGTCCACATAAAATCGCTCCACTTGGCATTGTGTTTGCAGCCTTTCGGCGATAGCAAATGCAGATACAGGTGTGAAATATTTAGATAAAGTTAAACGCATACCAGCATATAGTTTGAAGCAGTATAAACTGGTGCTGTGGCATATTTTCCAAGTACTGGAGCATACAGATTTTGTCCTTGGTGCTCATATCCTTGTCTGAGCGCACAAGCAAGTCTGCTGTCATTATTGTCTATAGTACCTTGTGATGTAGGGCAAGGGGAAAAGGGAGGTTCAGGAGGGGGGGAGGGGGCGTATTGAGCCCAAAGAATTAAGGCCGTCTGGCTAATGCGGTTGAAACTAACTGTGCAGATTAGGGTTTTCTTTTTTCCCCCGACAGAAAAAAAACAAACTATGATCTTTAAAATGGAAGCCCAGCGTTCTAATCACTCAGCCAGACACAAGCAGGTGCATACATGTAATATAGCAAGTCCTTTATAGAACATCGCTTTCCTAATGGCTTGCCAGAAAGGTGCTTTTTACTCTGTCACTTCTCCTGTCTAATGTATCTTTCTGCCCAAGATGTCTTCGATGTCCTGTGTCCTACGTCATGCCAGTGGAACTCTGCCTCGTCCGATAGAAACACACCTTCCATCAATATTGTTCCAAAACCACTATGGCTTTTAATATTTCCAAATTACTTCAATGTCCGAGACACGATTCTCAGTATGTCTTCGATGTTCAGATCTTGTAGGATGTCAGGATTGTTCTTTTCTTGGTCCACGATATTCTACAACTGCAAGACTAGAAGCTCATAAACCAGACTTTTTGATGACAGCACTGCTTGTTTATATGTCTTAGTGATTATACAGAACGAAGCTATGCGGGTCATTCTGGAATGCACCAGAGACAACTCAGTAGTGTGTATGCGTTGCATCCTTGGTTTGCCGACTGTTGCTGGTAGGCTCAAGGTGATGCAGGCGAAGGCATACCTCAGAGTAGATGCAGACACAGATCACCCTTTGCATGAGGCGCTGGACGTTAAGGGTCAGCGACTGATAAGAGGGAAATCATGGATGGCTCAGGCGGAGGATACGAACTAACAGGTGTGACTCTTGGAGAACATTAGGCGAGGAGAGGAGTGGGTCAGAGTGCCAGCAGAACAGTCAGACTTGTGCAGAGTTATAATTACATTGAGCCAGGAGTGCAGGGAGTGGCCAGCAGGAGCCACGGAAGTGGAAATACAGCAACTAATTCAGGATAATGCTCGCCTGGGTGATATGATTATATACACGGATGTGTCGGTGTTGAGAGTTAGGAGAAGTACCTGGGGGTTCGTAGCAAAAGCTAAAAGTCGACGTTTGGGGCAGGAGAGCCTGGCATATGATACCACAACATCTAGCTTAAGAATGGAGGTGGAGGCGGTCAGTGCAGCTTTCCACTGGATAGAGAATACGATATATACACACATTGTGATTGTAACTGACTCAGAAAGCATGCTGAGGAAGCTGAGGACAGGCAAGCTTCGGGCAGAGTGGCTTGCTTCGCTTCGGAGGTCACGGGTGGCAAGCATCGTCTGGATCTTTTCTCCGGGGCATGCTGGTGTGCCGGGGAATGAACAGCCGGACAGATTGGCTGGCTCTGCAAAACTTGGTGGAGTATTGATACATTACAAGGCAGACGTGGTTGCGGCCTTGTGGGAGCACGTGTACACATCGGAGAAGCAAATGGATCACCATGGGCTGGCAACAATGAGACAGCGAGGAGTGACGAGGAGATCTGGCCGACGTTCGACGCTCAGAGGAAAGGCGATGCGGACATATAATCAGATTGCTAGTGGTACTATTAGTGTTGGAACTCTTCCCTGGCTGCTGAGGATGGGGACGGAACGCTTATGGGAATGCCCCGAATGCTGTGATGTCGGTTCCTAAATCAATCAATCAATCAATCAATCAATCATGTCGTAGTGATTGTGATCAGTGCATCCACGGTCAGGTCTGCTGAGAACCATCATCTAGCAACACTTGTGCAGATCATAGTTCGTTCTCATCCTAACCAGCCGAAAAGTCTCTCAGTGTCTTGCCATTTATCCCGCCACATACACCATCAAACCTAATGTGTCTGCAATATATTCATGTCCATTTTCGTGCTGATCGACCCATGCATCGTCTTCAATGAATTTTTGCCTTACACACATGTTCTTTCCAATCCATTGGGCCGTTTAATGTGGTCAAAATATGTTAAATTTCTGCTACATGTTACTGGTGTGCAGTCATGATAGTTCATTATGAATTGGACCTTGTTTATAACAATAAAGATAGTACAAGTTGGTTTTAGAAGACAAAAAACTGACTGGTGTAAATGTTGAACCCGCTATCTCGCTATCCTCAGACCGAATGTTTAAGAACGGGTGCTCTTATCGCACTGGACGATGATGATGACGATGATGATGATGGTTATTAAGATGATGATGATGATGATGATGATGATGATGATGATGATGATGATGATGATGATGATGATGAGGGAGAAATCTGTTGCAGCGTAAGTGTAGGGCTGTTTATAAAGAAGACAAAGTACACAATAAGCTACCAGTGACTTAATGCTTCGCTACATTCGTTACCTGTCTGCAAGCATGACCCACATATTTTCAGCCTACTTCAACTATACTTTTCCCTTCTAAACAGGTAGCTACTTTTGACAAGCTGGCCTACACGCCGCGTCTCTCCATTGTTTACACTACCACAGCCTTGCTGCAATTAACCCTGTTTCCTTTTTATATCTTAACAGGTAGGCTGTCGCCCAAATTATCGCCCAAATTGTCGCCCTGTAAATGAACATAGAGAGGTCAGCGTGGCAGCAAGCATGCCCTTAAACTTCCGGTTAGCTGACGGTGCGGTGTGGTGTTCATTCCATACACTAGTTAGACTTCAAAATTGACTTCTCGTTCAGAAAGCAATGGCAAACTACTGAACGTAAACTCGCCTAGAAATTCAACCTGGATTGGGGCTGACCGCAACGTCCTGTACAGAACATGCAAAATTGTTTCGAACATGAGCATAAAGAACCGCGGTGGGACAGTGATTAGCGCACCTTCCTCCACAGATTGCGGTCCGCGTGTAATCTTCATTTGTGGCAGGATTGCCGTCTGGGTATAATCTTCATTTGTGGCAGGATTGCGGTTTAGGTATAATCTTCATTTGTGGCAGGATTGCGGTTTAGGTATAATCTTCATTTGTGGCAGGATTGCGGTTTAGGTATAATCTTCATTTGTGGCAGGATTGCGGTCAAGGTTTAATCTTAATTTGTGGCAGGATTGCGATCCGGGTTTAATCTTTGTTTGTTGCAAGATTGCGGTATGGTTTTAATCTTCATTAGTGGCAGGACTGCGGTCTGTAGATTCATCTGCATTGTCGTTCCGGGACATGCGGGAGTTTAGGGAAATGAACGAGATTATATACTTTGCTGGCTCTGCATTACATGCAGTGCCTTTAGAGAAATGTGGAGAGCGGAAGATTTTTATTTTTTTTTTTTGGGGGGGGGGGGGGGAGGATGTGAGCGCTAAATGGACATGTTCAAAGTACAAGGATGATATCCCAACAGATTAAATAACAACCTAACTTGTGGCAGAATTGTGTTTCCCGACCACCACGTCTCTGGTGTGGCCTAGCCTCATAAAATGGCTTGCCATAATTTCTTACTTGTCAGACACTATTCTAGTCAGTGACCGTAGCCATTGTTTCGAACTACCATGTTTGAGAGGTTAAATACTCAACTTTGCTCGTGGTTGTCCCATAGCAAGAGATGTGAAAGAGGTGCCTTACTTCTCCTTTGGTATGATATACCGCGTTACTCGATTATCTCTGACTTCCCTAATTTCAATACAGCTAAAGCGTTCTTGGTATCATTTCTTCTCCCAATGAGGCCAACAGATTGCAACTGGCTTAATCTGATGTAATCTGATGGAGATAACTGTCTATCTTTGGGAATTCCCCTCCAGATATGTTTCTATTCGGTGTTATCTTTTTCTTTGATTTAAATGTTGCTTCTGTTATCTTGATATTCAAGGAAAGTTCTGTATTGCTCTCTTTGGTATTACAGTGTCCAATTGTTATAGATCTTTTGCGTTTTCTGTTATCAATGATGTGCCATATACATATCATCATCATGCGTCATGCCGATAAGTGTCGGCAGTCATGTTTCGCCATCTCATACGATCACCAGAGTCGTGGATCAGCTCCGTGTTCTTATTTAATTTATCTAATCACTTTACGGGTTTCATTTGCTCTTGTAGGACTTACTCGTTGGTTTTTGTATCTGTCCACGGTAATCTTTGAATTTTTCCTCTGAAACTACATTTCCACTGCCATCGGATTTTTTTCAGCTTGTCTGCTCATTGTCCATTCTTCGCATCAATACAAAAGTGCAGGTTCTATGAAGCACTTCTTTACTCTTTTCTTCGTAGATTGCTTATATTATAACATCCAATTCGTATTAATGGCCTCTCATTGATCTCTCTCATTATTACTTCGCTATAGAGAATGAATCGATCCAGCCACAAAACAATTCCTTTTCTTGCTCCTCGCTTTACATATTCATAACTGTCCTTTTTATTTTCCGTTTTCAATTACTGATACTTGTTGAAGACCGGTTCTGTGGCGATTGGTTACGGACGCAATACATAATCCCACGTTCGAAACACAGCTGGGAGATTTGGCAGTAGACCGCCTTGCATTTGTTTTCATAGAATGGTATGAGCCACAGTGGTTCAGAAATCAATGGCAAACTTTTTCCCCCCCGCATATCCTTTACATGACATTGCAGTCAACACTAACATCTTTCAGCTGCTGTTGATGTCTTGGCAATTTTTACGTTCAGCAGTTCGCCATTGCTTTCTGAACGAAAGGCTGACATAACCCCGTAAGTAACCAAAGCGATGCGATCCGTTGCCGAATCTCGCACAGCTGTGTTTCGTACGAGAGTATACGGGATTACGGACAACGCCCTTAACTCCTACGCCAGGGAGGACAGCAATGGCAAACTACTGAACATAAATTTGCCAAGAAATCACAAGCAGCCAAAACATTCTGAATTTGACTGCGGCGTCCTGTAAAGAATATGCAACTAACTTGTTGATAATGCAGTACAAACCAATATAATGATGTGTTAAAGTTGAACTAAACTGCGTTTGAAAAATAGCGAAGCTATACAAGATGTCAATTTCTGCCTAGGTTGAGAATGGTCATGACAAAAAACACACACTTCGTAACAGGCGACAGACAAAACTAACGTTTTCTATACTCAACCAGGTAGACAGGCCTATGTTTGGGTTGCCGGGAAGTTCGAGACGGCAAGAGATTTTAAGAACAGACAAAGGTAATCTAATATTGTGACCTATTTTACGTAGGGAGTGTATTACAAAGGAATGTTTCTGAACACTAGTACGCACCTTTGCGTGTTTACCTCATCAACACCTTTCCCCACTGGACAGAGAACGAAATGTAAAATTGGCTGCTGAAATACCACTGGTATGAAGCAACGGTCCCCTATCTACCTGATTTGTAACCGGCTACACAGCAAAGGACCCTACATTGACCCGAAGCGCTCATGAGAATTAGAATATGCAATTATCTGGTTTGTTGTCTGATTATTTTAACGTCAGGGAAATAGATAGACAGTGTGATACACTAATTTATTATCTAGCATTCTGGGTGTTAGTACGGCGTATGAAGACAGCTTTTTGATAATCGTGCTTTCACATACTCGCGCGTCTTTCACCGAAGCCAGTGTACAGTATTCCGTAGTTATTCACAACGACTGTACAAGTAGGAGTTATCTTCGCGTTGTTGGAATACGTGAAATGTTTACGGCCTGTTGTAATAAACAAGTGTTGTAGAATATAACTTGAGACCTTGTGGAATAAAACCATATTACCGGTTGTATATTTGTGCTGTGTTTTTCGAAAGCAGTGTAGCTTCGTGGAGGTACTTATTTGGTGACATTAGGTAAGTAAGTTCTGGATATGGTTGTTGTATGCATGTATACATGTGTTTACAAATATTTTATTAACGTGGCGTGTGAGAGAGGCGTAAAGTAAAAGTAAAGTTATTTAGTGATATTAGGTAAGTAAATTCTGGAAATAGTTGTTGTATGCATGTGTTTACGATTACTTTATTAACTTGGTGCGAGAGGAATGTGTAAAGTAAAAGTAAAGTTATTTAGTGACAGTAGGTAAGTAAGTTCTGGAAATAGTTGTTGTATGCATGTATACACGTGTTTACAATTACTTTAACTTTGTGTGAGATAGAGGCGTATAGTAAAAGTGAAGTTATTTAGTGACAGTAGATAAGTAAGTTCTGGAAATAGTTGTTGTATGCATGTATACACGTGTTTACAATTAATTACTTTATTAAACTGGTGTGAGAGAGAGGCGTAAAGTAAAATTAAAGTTATTTAGTGACATTAGGTAAGTTCGTTCTGGAATTGGTTGTTGTATGCATTTATACATGTGTTTACAATTACTTTAACTTTGTGTGAGATAGAGGCGTATAGTAAAAGTGAAGTTATTTAGTGACAGTAGATAAGTAAGTTCTGGAAGTGATCGTTGTATGCATGTATACATGTGTTTACAATTACTTTATTAACTTTGTGTGAGAGGGAATCGTAAAGTAAAAGTAAAAGACACCTTGTCCACGCCTTGAGGAGTACACGGTATATGGTGCTAGCCTCATATTGTATATATAAATGGGCACTCAGTGGGTGATATGGTCTGTGTTAGGCCGGCCGCCTTTACTTCTAATTAAATCTTTAGGTACCTAATTATGCAGGGCCGACCTAAGATCCCAGGTCAATTGGTCTTAACTGGTTAAGTGCCATAGGATAATCAATCGTCTTAAGCGAATTCCCATATCTCCCATAGGTTTATATATCGCCGAAATGTTGTCTCAATTAAAATATCATTACAGTAATTTTCCGTAAGCATCCTCCTTTAATTTGATATATAATACAACATGTCTGCTAGCATTTTTTTTTTTAAATGTTGCATATCCCTTGCAGAACGGTGCATTCAACACCAGCATTTTCCAGCTGCTGTTGATGTACTAGGCAAGGTTTTACGTTCAGTAGTTTGCCATTGCTTTCTGAATGGCCGGCTCCCATACCAACACGTTATAACACAACGCGACACGGTCTGCTGCACAAATCGGTCGCGGCTGAGTTTCGAACGCCTGGTACCCGGCTCACGAACCGAGTTCGCAAGTTTGGCCACGACAACTTTTAAATCATAATTGTGACACATCTCTACTTCCAATTTTCCGCAGTCCATGTATGTTCGGCCCTAACCTAATTTTTATTTGGCGCTTGATCTGTGAAATCCCCGTCACGAGCGAGGTTCCAACACTGGAGTCCAGCCTGCCAAGGGTGGCATGATAGTATACACGGCTTCTGTCGTATAGCGACCGTCGTTCGATTCTTTGAGGAATGCCACCCCGGAAGTGACTTAGATAATAAGACATCATATTTACTATTACATCATAAATGTGTTGTTGTTGCTTGTTGTTGTTGTTGTTGTTGTTGTTGTTGTTGTTGTTGTTGCTGCTGCTGATTGCTGCTTGCTGCTGCTGCTGCTGCTGCTGCTGTGCTTACTATGTGAATTTTTTTGTATACCCCATGAAGAATTTATGACTGTTGATGACCTGGGTGTATCCCCGTATTCAGGGGGCTCTTATAATTTAGGGCATGCTTGTGGGCTCATCAAGTAGAATAGTGAGTGCAAGGCGTGGGTGATGATTGTGCATCATCATAGTCGGGAATTTATGTGACATGTTACCAGTCTCGTTGCTTGCAAAGTGTGTATACCTCAGTAGGCTGTACCATAGTGGAGACCGTGGGTGGTCTTCTCTTGTTCAGCCTCGTTGGCCATATTCATGTCTGCCCAGGAAACACCGTAGAAAGTGTCTGCCCAGAAAACCCCAATGACAAGTGTCTGCACAGGAAATCGCATAGACATTCATCTGCACATGAATACCCACAGAGTAGTCTCTGCCAAGGAATCCTCATAGAGTAGTGTCTATCTAGGAATACCCATAGACAATCGTCTGTCCAGGAATCCTCATAGACTATCGCCTGTCCATGAATACCTATAGACTATCGTCTGTCCAGGAATCCTCATAGACTATCGTCTGTCCAGTAATACCCATAGACTACCGTCTGTCCAGGAATACCTTTAGACTATCGTCTGTCCAGGAATATCAATAGACTATCGTCTGTCCAGAAATCCTCATAGACTACAGTCTGTCCAAGAATCCTCATAGACTATCGCCTGTCCAGGAATACCTATAGACTATCGTCTGTCCATAAATCCACATAGACTATCGTCTGTCCAGGAATCCTCATAGACTATCGTCTGTCCAGGAATACCCATTAGACTATCGTCTGTCCAGGAATACCCATAGACTATCGTCTGTCCAGAAACTCCCATAGACTATATTTTCTCAAGGAAACACCAAGGACTAATGTATGCCCGGGAAACAATATAGACTTTTGACATCCAGGAACCCCTATAGGACTCTTATCTGTCACACAACCCCCATAGATTCGTCTATGCCCAAAAAACTCCATACATGTATCTGTTGTTCAAGCTTGTGTTGTATTCATTTGTCAGTTGTTCAAGCTTGGGCTGTACCACAGTATTTGTCAATTGTTCAATACTAGATTGTAACACAACGTTTGTCAATTCTTCAAACTTGAGCTGTCGCACACACCGGTCATTTGCTCAGGCTTGATTTATAACACAACATTTTAAAGTTGTACATGCTTGGATTGTAACAAGAAATGTATGAGTTGTTCAAGTTTCAGTTGTAACACAACCTTTGTCAGTTGTTCAAGCTTGGGTTCTAACACAACCTTTGTCAGTTGTTCAATCCTGGGTTGTAACTCAACGTTTGTCAATTGTTCAAGCTTGGGCTGTTGCACAGCATTTATCAGTTTTGAAGCTTGGATTCTAACACAAAATGTATCTGTTCTTCAAGCTTGAGTTGCAACGCAACATTTCTCATTTGTTCAAGCTTGGGTTGTAACACAGCATTTGGCGGTTAGTCTAATTCTGGTCTGTAACACAAACACACGGCGAAACAGCAACACACTGTCTCGTCTACTTCTAGGGGCCAACGTATTCGACTTGCACTAGGATCCAGGTAGGCAGATCGAACGTCAACACTACGATACATGATACTACTGTACGTGACTGATACATGCGCCCAAGCAGCCAGATGTTTGATATAGTCACGGTTTATTTCAGCTACACGGCAACATCGTCACATCCACAGCGTAATATATCGCAGTTATTCGTAGCACGGCGAATTCTCCCACATCATTGTCATCATCGTTAGCATCATCATTTTCATGATCATTATAATTAATATCATCGTCGTTATCATCAGCATAGTCATGATCATCATCATCATCATCATCATCATCATCATCATCATCATCATCATCATCATCATCATCATCATCATCATATTCTTCTTCTTTTTCTTCTTCTTCTTTTTCTTCTTCTTCGCATCCTCTGTATCCTCCTCCACCTACTCCTTTCATTCATTCTCTCCATCCTTCCTTCCACCTCATTCATCCTTCTTTCCTTCCTTGTAGCTCCTTCCTTCCTTACCTCAAGTTCCTCCCCCCCCCTCCTCTTTCTTCTTCTTCTTCTTCTTCTTCTTCTTCTTCTTCTTCTTCTTCTTCTTCTTCTTCTTCACCTCGTCTGTATCCTCCTTCGCCTTCCTTCTCTTCACCTCATCCTTCCTTCCTTCCTTCCTTCCTTCCTTCCTCCCTTCCTTCCTTCCTTCCTTCCTTCCTTCCTTCCTTCCTTGTACCTCCTTCTTCCTTCCTTCCTGAATTCAAGTTCCCCCTCCTCTTTCTTCTCCTCCTCCTCCTCTTCTTCTTCTTCTTCTTCTTCTTCTTCTTCTTCTTCTTCTTCTTCTTCTTCTTCTTCTTCTTCTTCTTCTTCTTCTTCTTCTTATTCTGCTGCTGCTGCTGCTGCCCCCTCTTCTTCTTTTACGCTTGGAATCAGTCTACAACTATAATTTTGTTTCCTGCAAGATCTGCGCTGTCTTCCTGCAGAACTTGGCAAGCATTCAGTAGCGTATGACATCTATGGTTATTTCATCCGGCCATAGAATAAACCTCTGTCAGCTGTGTTTGGTAGAGTTCTGTTAGTGTCCGTGTTCTGCAGTTCTGAGTGCTTGTCGGTGTACACACAGCAGTGAAACCTATCTTGAGCTTTGTGTACATGTGGCACTAGAGTCTGTTACATCCTGTTGTGAGTCTAAAGATAGCAGCTGGTCCATTCCTGTTAGTTGAGTAGGTGGCTTTTTGAGTGTTGTATTCTTCTTCTTCTTCAGCATTCCGAGCCATTGAAGTTCTTTGCTGCAGATACAAGCCGTCTCCATTCGTCTCTCTGGTGGACCCTCTCTTGCCAGTCGCTGATTCCAAGTGCTTGTAGGTCTGTATGTATATTATCTCTCCACCGTCTTCTTGGTCTACATCGGGGTCTACGGTCATTTATTTCCTGAGTGTAAGCCAGTTTTGTGTAAGAGGGTGTAAGCGAGTGTTGTATTAGATTTGGGAAATATGTAAGTGCCGGCTGTGTGACGAAAATATGTGGCTTTCTGAGTGTAGTATGGCGCGTAAGCCTGGGACATTGAACAAGCAACTAGAAAGTCGCATAGTACCCTGGAGATGTGGATATACAGACTGAATAGATTGTATTTCATGGACACAAAAACAATCACATGCAGAGGTTCTAGAACAACTGGGAATGAAGAGAGAGTTGATGAATGAAATAAAGAGGAGGCAAGTGAAATATTTCGGCCATGTTAAAAGACATGATACTCTTATAAAAACCATACTGGAAGGCAAGGTTCAGGGCAAGCGAGCAAGAGGTAGACAACGATACAAGTGGGAAGATAACATCAAGAGATGGACAAACATCAGTCTGACAGAATGTACAGTCAAGACGAGAGACAGACAGTGTTGCAGATCCATTGCAGCCAACCTTCAATTGTGGAGACGGCACCTGATTGATTGATTTATTGATTGATTTATTGATTGATTGATTGATTAGATTTTGTAAATTGTAACTGCCGGCGCTGTGGCGAAAATATGTGGCTTTCTGAGTGTTGTATTAAGATTTTGGAAATATGTAACTGTCGGCGCTGTGTCGACAGGATTGCGAACGCAATTCGTAATCCCGTATACCGCGTATTAAACACAGCTGCCGAATGTTTGGAAGCAGACAGCCTTGCGCGGATTTCAATACAATGATATGAGTGCCGGTCTTTCAGAAAGCAATGGCAAACTACTGAACTGTAAACTTGTCATGAAATCACAAGCATATTTTGCTGCAGCCAAGATCTGTTTTATCCAGTGACAGACTGAAACACCAGAGTAGGTTTTATCCTAGGTTTTATATTGTATATATATACAGAGACAGAGAGAGAGTTGGGGGGGGGGGGTGAAATAGAGAGCTGGAGGAGGAAGGAAGTGAGGAAGGAGAGAGAGAGAGAGAGAGAGAGAGAGAGAGAGAGAGAGAGAGAGAGAGAGAGAGAGGAGAGTTGAGAGGAGAGAGGAAGGCAGGGAGAAAGGGAGAGAGAGAGTTGGAGGAGGGAGGAAGGGAGACGAAGAGTGAGAGATAGAGTTGTGAGAAGAGAGGAAGGAAGAAAAGAGGGAGAGAGAGAGAGAGAGAGAGAGAGAGAGACGTGGGGGTAGAGGAAGGAAGGGAGAAAGAGAGAGAGAGAGTTTGTTGGGGAGGAAAGAGATGGAAGGGAAAATGAGAGAGAGAGAGAGAGAGAGAGAGAGAGAGAGAGAGAGAGAGGGAGGGAGAGAGAGAGAGAGAGAGAGAGAGAGAGAGAGAGAGAGAGAGAGAGAGAGAGAGAGAGAGAGAGATGAAAAGTGAAAAACGTGAAAATAGAAAAGATTAAACAAACTTAGACGAGATAAGACAAGCTAAGATTGCATAAGTTAATTAACCACACAGTTCATACACAAATAAGGCAAGGCATTCTATTTTCATTTAATGCAACCACACATTTCAAAATATACATTATGAAAAGCACTTTGCTATACCTGCAAATCTACAGCATCACTTTATCCGTTTATAAGTACTACTTTGCATGTATCAGCTCAACAGTTTGAATGTTAAAATATGCAGTAGGCAATATACTGTTTACATTAATATATTTGTGAGTCTTCGTGGCGAAGTGGTCAAGCCGTTTGACTCGGGCTCCTAAGGTTGTGGGTTCGATTACGGGCCGCGTCCTTCGGTTCACGAGTGAAAATTTTCGGAAACTCCTGTGGGTCGTCGCTAAAGCTACGGAGTTCGTGCTTTGTGCGACGCTTTCCGCGCTGCGGAAGGAGACCGAGACATGTGGGATAAAACCCGGTGCAATGAAGTCGACCCTGTTAACTTTAAAGCGACTTTTTTTTATTTGTCACACAAAATTCTGTTTTCATTCAGATAGCTTTTCTTTCAAGCGAGGTCTGAATGTGGTGGTCTGTTTAGAACAGTGGTTCTCAATCAGTGGGGAATTCCCCCCCCCCCCCGGGGGAATTTTAGGGTTTCCGGGCCGGGGGGGGGGGGGGGGATGAAGACCATTTCAAGATCGCGTTAATACAAGAACCGATTACTTGATCTTGTTTTTCCCTTCATACTTTACAGTTATGTATGTCTCATCCTTCTAAAATTCATTTTATAAAGTAAGTAGACCCACAAATCATGTTTTATGTGGATGTCTAGACTTGTTTTAGTATATGCTATTAAATGTAGGGGTGGGGGGATTTTTTAGATAGGAAATATGAAAAGGGGGGGGGGGATGACGTTCTGAAAATATGGTGAAAAGGGGGGGGGGGGCACGGGCCAAAAAAAGTTGAGAACCACTGGTTTAGAAAGTGTATAATGCAGTCGGCGTACTGGCGGAATAATAAATAGTGATTGAATTATTATATCAATACGATCATGGTTCAGTAATCAGTAAAAGACGGGGAAAGGTTTGTCAGCACTTCTGCTCTGAGGAACGTTAACAGGTCCAAAGGGTCTCCAATCTTCTCTTTAACATCTCGACCGTGTCTGAGGTTGACCTAGCTAAGTTTGAATTTTGTTTTTGTTGTGTTTGTTTGTTTGTTTGTTTGTTTTTTGCGCTCGCTCCCTTTGAACTCATGCGTAGTCCATTCACACTACTTCTAGTAGTTCTGGACTCGAATTTTGCGTATGGATTAGTTTTCCCTATTAACAGTATCCATCGCCATCCGGCGAACATACTCCGACTTCAGACATACTTGTAATTTACATCGCCAAGTCAAGGACGTTAGGTCAACATTTTAGTCTAACTGTCCGGTATAGGGGTTGAACCCCTTACCTCGGCCTCAGCACACAGGATGTTTAAGAACACGTGTTCTTGTCTATTCGGCCATGCTGACCTGCCAATTTACAATTCTAAGAAAGGTGAGGATATACAAAGAACACCGATGTCCTGTAAACACATTTCACACTAGTTGTGACTTTGAAACGCCTCCTACGATGAGGCCTAATCACAGAGTGGGTTCCCTGTCTTGCTATGGTTCCAAGGTTCTTATCCCTCGCAGAGGTGTGATGTTCTTTCTGCTCTCTGTATATTGTGTACATAATGTTCCTGTGATTCTTAACATTTGACCTTAATGACTTGCGTACGTAAATTACAAATGCATCAGACGTCGGAGGTAGTTCTCCTGATAGTAGTAGTAGTAATAGTAGCAGTAGTAGTAGTAGTAGTAGTAGTAGTAGTAGTAGTAGCAACTAGTAGTAGTAGCAACTAGTAGTAGTAGTAGTAGTACTAGCAGTAGCAGTAGTAGCAGCAGTAGTAGCAGCAGTAGTAGTAGTAGTAGTAGTAGTAGTAGTAGTAGTAGTAGTGGTGGTGGTGGTGATGATGGTGGTGGTGGTGGTGGTGGTGTGGTGGTGGTGGTGGTGGTAGTAGTAGTAGTAGTAGTAGTAGTAGTAGTTAAAGTTCCTATGACATGGCTACTGTCCCATGTGTCCCATGGGAAATATAAATGTTTGCTGTCCCGTCGCATCCCATCCCATGGGACGTTTCCCATGGGCTTCCCATGGGAATTCCATTCCCATGGAAAAGCCTGTGAATTATGCACGCCTCACTTCTGCTGCTGCTGCTTCTTTTTCTCCTTCCGCTGCTGCTGCTTCTTTTTCTCCTTCTTCCGCTGTTGCTGATGCTCCTTCTCCTCCTCCTCCTCCTCCTCCTCCTTCTTCTTCTTCTTCTTCTTCTTCTTCTTCTTCTTCTTCTTCTTCTTCTTCTTCTTCTTCTTCTTCTTCTTCTTCTTCTTCTTCTTCTTCTTCCTCTTGTTATTGTGTGGGTGAGGTATGTGTGTGTGGGTGGGGGATTTTTGTGGTGTGTGAGTTGGGGTATGTGGGGTGGATGGGTAAGGGTATCTGTGTGGGTGTGGGTGGGAATATTGTGTGGTATCTGGGTGGGGGATATGTGTGTGGTGTGTAAGTGGGGATGTGTGTGTGTGGTGCGTGGGTTGGGAATAGTGCGTCGTAGGGGGTGTATGTGATGTGCGGGTGGGGGATTAGGTTAAGGCATGTGTGGGTGGGTGGAAGTTGTATGTGTGGGTGGTGGGATGTGTGTGAGTGGATTTGGGATGTATGGGTGGTTAGGGAGATGTGTATATGTAGGGGGGGGGGGGGGGGGGGTAGGGACATGTCAGTTGGTGGGGATGTGTGTGTATGGTTTGGGGATGTGTGAGTGGATGTGCGATGTGTGGGTTGGCGGGGGATTGTGTGTGTGTGGGTGGGGAATATGTTGTCGATGGAGATGTGGCTGGGGGATGGGTGGTTTGAGGTGTGGGTGGGGAGAGGATGTGTGGGGTAGGATGTGTATGTGGATGGGCGTGGGATGTGTGGGTTGGAAGGGGAATGTTTGTGGGTGGCGAGTGTGTTTTGGTTGGGGGAACAGGTGAGGGCAGTGTGTGTGGGTGGGGGATGTGCGGGAGGGGGATGGGTCGGTTGGTGGGGTATGTATGTGTCCCTTGGTGTGCGTGTGTGTCGGTAGGTGGGGATGTGTATGTGTCCCTTGGTGCGCGTATGTGTGGGCAGGTGGGGGTGTTGTGTGGGTGGGGTGATGTATGGATAGGTGGGAGATGGGCTTCATAACATGGTAATTAGCCTTGTTTATGTTTACAACATTCATTTCACAATGTTTATATTTCTTCCTATGTAAATGTATAATGCTCTTGATGAACGAAAGACGAGTGATTGGAAGGGCCGAATGTAAGACGGGCCTGCGCGCCCAATTTGTGACCCTAATAAAGTTGATTTGATTTGATTTGATTTCCTCATCTTCTTCTTCTTCTTCTTCTTCTTTCTTCTTCTTCTCTTCTTCTTCTTCTTCTTCTTCTTCTTCTTCTTCGCCGCCTTCATCTTTTTTCTCCTCCTCCTCCTCCTGCCACCCCTACTCTTCCTCTACTTCCTCGTCTTCTTCTTCCCCCTCATCCCTTTCATATACTTCTTCTTCTTCTTCTTCTTCTTCTTCTTCTTCTTCTTCTTCTTCTTCTTCTTCTTCTTCTCATCCCCTGCTCTGGACAAATTCTCCCAGCACGGATCAATATTTTAAATAAATTCTCTGGTATACATGAGCACTCATAGAAGTAAGACAGTGTCTAATGGGATAGTAAAACGGTGTTTCATAATTCCACAAGATACCGAGTCGAGGATTCCAAATCAGCCTCTGGCAATGTGAAAGCAGACCTTTTGCGTTGATTTTCATGGTATGAGACGTTGGTTCTTTAGAAAGCGATGGCAAATTTTAACATTTTGCTTCTCCTTTGCAGGACGCTGCGATCAACGCCAATCCCAGGTTTATTTACTAGACAGTTTTGTGTTCAGTAGTTTGCCATTGCTTTCTGAAAGTGAAGTCAACGCTTTATGTCCAACCGACTGGCAAACTACTAAAGTAAAATTGCCTAGTCAATCACAAACAGCCAATAAATGATGGGGTTGATTACAACGGCATGTAAAGGACATGTAACTAACTTTAACATAGTAATAGAGGAAATAATTGGATATTAGATGACGCAATAAACAATGTGTAATAGAGGAAATATTTAGAGATTAGAGGACGCAATAAACAATGTGTAATAGAGGAAATAATTAGAGATTACAGGACGTAATAAACAATGTGTAGTAGAGGAAATAGTTAGAGATTAGAGGACGCAATAAACAATGTGTTGTAGAGGAATAATCAGGGATTAGAGGACGCAATAAACTATGTGCTGTAGAGGAAATAATTAGAGATTAGAGGACGTAATGAACAATGTGTAGTAGAGGAAATAATTAGAGATTCGAGGACGTAATGAACAATGTGTAGTAGAGGAAATAATTAGAGATTAGAGGAAGCAATAAACAATGCGTAGTAGAGGAAATAATTAGAAATTCAAGGACGCAATAAACTATGTGTAGTAGAGGAAATAATTAGAGATTAGAGGACGTAATGAACAATGTGCTGTAGAGGAAATAATTAGAGATTAGAGGACGTAATGAACAATGTGCTGTAGAGGAAATAATTAGAGATTAGAGGAAGCAATAAACAATGCGTAGTAGAGGAAATAATTAGAAATTCAAGGACGCTAATGAACTAATGTGTAGTAGAGGAAATAATTAGAGATTATAGGACGCAATAAACAATGTGCTGTAGAGGAAATAATTAGAGATTAGAGGACGTAATGAACAATGTGTAGTAGAGGAAATAATTAGAGATTAGAGGACGTAATGAACAATGTGTAGTAGAGGAAATAATTAGAGATTCGAGGACGTAATGAACAATGTGTAGTAGAGGAAATAATTAGAGATTAGAGGACTTAATGAACAATGCGTAGTAGAGGAAATAATTAGAGATTAGAGGACGTAATGAACAATGTGTAGTAGAGGAAATAATTAGAGATTAGAGGACGTAATGAACAATGTGTAGTAGAGGAAATAATTAGAGATTAGAGGACGTAATGAACAATGTGTTGTAGAGGAAATAATTAGAGATTAGAGGACGTAATGAACAATGTGTAATAGAGGAAATAATTAGAGATTAGAGGGTGCAATAAACAATATGTTGTAGAGGAAATAATTAGAGATTACAGGACGTAATGAACAATGTGTAGTAGAGGAAATAATTAGAGATTATAGGACGCAATAAACAATGTGCTGTAGAGGAAATAATTAGAGATTACAGGACGTAATGAACAACGTGTAATAGAGGAAATAATTAGAGATTAGAGGACGCAATAAACAATGTGCTGTAGAGGAAATAATTAGAGATTACAGGACGTAATGAACAATGTGTAGTAGAGGAAATAATTAGAGATTAGAGGACGTAATGAACAATGTGTAGTAGCGGAAATAATTAGAGATTAGAGGGTGCAATAAACAATATGTTGTAGAGGAAATAATTAGAGATTACAGGACGTAATGAACAATGTGTAGTAGAGGAAATAATTAGAGATTATAGGACGCAATAAACAATGTGTAGTAGAGGAAATAATTAGAGATTACAGGACGTAATGAACAATGTGTAATAGAGGAAATAATTAGAGATTAGAGGACGCAATAAACAATGTGCTAGTAGAGGAAATAATTAGAGATTACAGGACGTAATGAACAATGTGTAGTAGAGGAAATAATTAGAGATTAGAGGACGTAATGAACAATGTGTAGTAGCGGAAATAATTAGAGATTAGAGGGTGCAATAAACAATATGTTGTAGAGGAAATAATTAGAGATTTTGTTTTTGTTCACATATCCTTTACAGGACATCGCTGTCAACATCAGAATCTTTCAGCTGATTGTTGATTTCTTGGCAAGATTACGCTCAGTAGTTTGCCATTGCTTTCTGAGCGACCGGCTCGCATACCCCGTAAGTTACCGACGCGGAGAGAACCGCTACCGATTCTCGCGCGTATCACGTCACTCACGAGAGTATACGGGATTACTGAGATAGTCGTGTAACACCTACCCCAGGGAGACCGGCTAATTAGAGATTAGAGGGCGTAAGAAATAATGTGTTGTAAATTACAAGCATTCATTAACTGTTGCCCGTATAGAATAGAAAGTCTAAACTGGTATGACTGATTCACTAATGCGGAGCTTACAGGGAGAATTAGATGGATTCCACCAAGGTCAATGTATAATGAAGTAGCGTAATGAATCTTTTCAGCTGAAGTAAACAAAACACATTGTCAAATGTTGCAATGCCTCTGCGGTAGTTTTAAAGAGACAATCGTGTCTTTTTGCTCACATAATTGTGGTTTTCTCGAGTGAATAGATGACGCGTCGACATATCTTAGTAACTGTTGGTTATTTTTAGTGTAAACCATGGTAACAATACATTGATGGCATTTTACGCCAACTTGAACAATGCACACATTTTACTGTTTATCTTCTAGGTTTAAATTTAGACAACTATGTAATACCGGATTCGGAAATAGAAAAGAAACTAACGATAATCTAATACCAGAATTTAATTACGTAACTAACAATCGACGTGACCGAAATTAATAAAAAGCTGGAGTTTAAACTTCCGGAGTGTTGCTGGTAGGGTTTTAAGTTCAACCCACACATCGTTAATTGGGCTTAACATTTTGACTTCTCGCCCTTAACTATGGGAATTAAATTACATGTGCCTCAGAAGTTGAAAATGGCTTCGCCTGATAACGAGGTACATTCGCAATGGCGAAAATTAACCCACACGCACAAAAGCATAAATTGCGCTTACTAGTAGTTAACAAATACAAGCAGTGGCATCACATGTGTGGTCTACACTTGTGTTCTAAACGAGCGAAAAAGAAAACAAAGAATAACGAAGACACAAACAAAAGATTGCACCGGTTATTGTCTGATATATTTCATCTTATTCTTAAGTGCAAACTACGGAAATGAATCAACATAAAGTAATGCTACAAATAAAGCATTGTGGCAAAAATAGTACAACAAGTAATCTTATGTGTCACATCATATATTAAATATGAGTGTTGGCACGGTAGTTTTAAAACTGATTAACGTGTCTGTGTGTTTACATAGTTGATAACCCAGCAACTAATTCAGGATAATGCTCGCCCGGGTGATGTGATTATCTACACAGATGGTTCGGTGTTGAGAGGTAGTAGAAGTGCCTGGGGGTTCTTGGCAAAGGCTAATGGTCGACGTTTGGTGCAGGAGAGTCTGGCATATGATACCACAACATCTAGCTTAAGAATGGAGGTGGAGGGAGTCAGTGCAGCATTCCACTGGATGGAGAATACGACACACACACACACACACACACACACACACACACAACACACACACACACACACACACACACATCGTGATTGTAACTGACTCAGAAAGCATGCTGAGTAGGGTGAGGACAGGCAAGCTTCGTGCAGAGTGGCTTGCTTCGCTTCGGAAGTCACGGGTGGCAAGCATCGTCTGGATCTTTTCTCCGGGCATGCTGGTGTGCTGGGGAAATGAACAGGCAGACAGATTGGCTGGCTCTGCAAAACTTGGTGGAGTATTGATGCATGATAAGGCAGACGTGATTGCGGCCTTGTGGGAGCACGTGTACACCTCGGAGGAGCAAATGGATCACCATGGTCTGGCAAGAATGCGACAGCGAGGAGTGACGAGGGGATCTGGCCGATGCTCGACGCTTAGAGGAAAGGCGAGACACACATATAATCAGATTGCTTCTGGTACTATTGGAGTTGTTACTCTTCGCTGGCTTCTGAGGATGGGGACAGAGGGCTCATGGGAATGTCCCGAATGCTGTGATGTCGGTTCCTAAATCAATCAATCAATCAATCAATCAATCATAGTTGAGAATTACATCTCTGATCCGCTGTGGCCTCTGCAAATTTCAACAAGTGATACTTTTGTGTGTAGTTAACGATATTTTGACAACACTGACCAGCCAGCGAGATTAGTGTAATTGGTTTTTATTTATTTGGTTTTAAAATGTTTATGTACTAATATTGTTACAGTGGTTTAGAAAGAATGGCATTGGCTGATCAGTATGGTTGTCGATATGATATCCTAAACAGCACACATGGAGGCTGCGATAACGTAGTGACTAGACTATAGCCTGCTGGCCTGGTAGCCGTGGGTTTGAATCTTCACCGGAACTGTCATTCCTGCTTATGGTATCTTGCGGTATAGGACAGGGATTGAGGAGGGAGTGTTTTGGAGCCAGCAGAATTAAGGCTGTCTGCCTAGTGCAGTCGGCATGAACTGTGCAGGTTAGGGTTTTCTTTCTGCTATTAAGAGAGAGAAAAATGCCATCACCTTACCGAGGATTTGAATTCTGATCTCCCAAATATATCCCGGCGTTCCAGCCACTCAGCCAGACGCTCTCCCTACATCAAAACGGATGGACCAAACAGAAATAGATGACGGAAAATTACAAGTGGGAGTGTGTCACAGTTATGACTGAAACGTTGTTAATATGTTAGCGGACATGTTATATTATAACACAGTGGCAACATTTCGGCAATATATAATTCCATGGCAGATACGGGAAGTCGCTTAAGACGATTAATCATCCCATGCACTTAATTAGTTTAAAAATCGAACTGGGCTCCTAGGCTTGTCCAGCCTCAAATGGGCACCAGTAAATGTTATGCCAAGAAAAGACCGCCGCCACTTCATCCAGCGAGAGCCGATTGGCCTGTACACATATGAACCCAGCCCCATAGGCCCAATGCACATCAAGGCCTGTAAAAGACTTCTCTGCTGAACTCTTCTGAGGGAATGACAATTCACGAGAACCGACGAAGGACACTAAGTCTTTTCAGGGGGGTATAATGTGGGGGTTTTTTAAAGGCGTGTCCTCGGTTGAACTCAAGTGTAGTCCATACACGTGCTACTAGCATGTTTCTCCGAAATTAAGACGGTGTCTTATATTAATTTTACTTTTAAAAACTGCACTAGGGCTTATTTCACAGGATGTCTTTTTTTTTTTTAAAATCAAAAATTACATTATTCATTACCACTTCTACATTTATTCATGGCATCTTCTTTGAACATCTTTATAATCCTTCAAACCCAAAAATTTGTCGACAATTGTGTTTTAGATTCAGGCCATGGTTCTCAACCTTTTTTGGCCCATGCCCCCTTACAATATTTAAAATCATTCCCCCCCCCCCTTTGTATTTTTAACCTAAAAACCCGCCCCGCCCCCCACAGTTACGTTAAAAAACTAAAATTTAATGTTCTAAAAAAAAAACAACCCACTAAAAAATGAGGGGGTTCTTTTTTAAAATTTGGGGGAAAGGTGAGACTACGAAAGTTTTTCATAAAAGGGTAAAGTAAATTCTTTTTAAACCACTTTAATTTAACCCCAAACACCCCCCCCCCCCTTTGGAAACCAAAAATTCAACCCGGGGGGGGGGAAACCCCCAGGTTTGAAAACCAAGGGCCAATAAACACGCAGTTTCATCCATAACAATCACGTTGTACAGTTGGTATTGAGAAAAGTCGATGCCATCAACAAAGTACTTGAATGCAAGTGCATGTTTAATAACTTCATTCTAGCCGACGATCTTAACTAGGGTTTATTTTAGGGGTATTATTTAATTTCGGGGAAACACGGTTCTTCTAGTGCACTGGACTGATTTTTACGTGTGGATTAACTCTCCCTATTACCAGTTTCAATCGCCAGCAGGCGAATCCACTGATAATGAAAGTGGCGTTCTAGTGAAAATTTGCTGACCCGGTGATGACACTCACGTTAGGTTGGTTGTCTTCAACAGGAGATTGTTGGCTACCGGCGAAACAAGGTCAAAGAGTATGTGACGTATGTGGGTTACTTCCTGACGGCGATGCTGCTTCGACTTCTCTTCTACTGGATGAGCCACTGGATGTTGTACGCCACACACAGCAGGTGTTCACTGCCTGAAGCCGAGAAGGTTCTGCTCAAGGTAAGTGATGGTTATGTTCACTTCTTGAAGCCGAGAAGGTTCTGCTCAAAGTAAGTGATCTTAATGTTCACTGCCAGAAGCCGAGAAGGTTCTGCTCAAGGTAAGCGATGGTTATGTTCACTGCCAGAAGCCGAGAAGGTTCTGCTCAAGGTAAACGATGGTTATGTTCACTGCCTGAAGCCGAGAAGGTTCTGCTCAAGGTAAGTGATCTTAAAGGTAAAGCGACTAGTAATAAATTTCCCCTGGTCTCTGGGTAGTGAGATCGGATGTCCGTGTATATTGTTGCCCACGTAAAAAATCCCTTGGCAGTTGGAAATCGAAAAATAGTAGCCTAACGGCGCTGCCCGGGCAAAATTTCGAGTTAAAAATCTACCCAAAGTATTTCAGGATCTTCGCCGGTGCTACGGAGTTCGTGCACTGAGCTGAGTTTCTCCAGACTCAGGTTTTAGTTAGGAGGAGAACGGAGAACTTATGGGTTGCACCCGTGTGCCGTGATGTTGATCCATCGACTAAACTAAACTAAACTAAGCGATCTTAATGTTCACTGCCAGAAGCCGAGAAGATTCTGCTCAAGCCTTGAGGACATTGAGTCAAGGTAAGCGATCCCAATGTCCTTTTCTTTGTATAATTCCTTTCTGTCGATGTATGTGGCCAAGGGGTTAGGCAACGCAGTATTACAATTCCTCAAAACAGTGCAGACCTGATAAGGCGAACTCAACCTGGAACCCGATAAATAGTTCTTCTTATAAGAAATTCCTCTTATAAGAGACAAGAGATAAAGAAGAAAAATTGTCGGGGATAAACAAATTGTTCTTCACAACAGACATTCGCCACATCCGAGATCGCCTTAATTGATTGCCTGCCAAACAAAAAAGTGGTCCTGACCAAACAGAAATTCAAGGCAGAAAATTTGAATTAGGGGTGTTCACAATAATGATTTTAAAATGGTTAAAATGGTAGCAGATGTATTGTATTACATATCAAATTAAAGAGGATTCACAGGGGAAAATGACAGTGTTAATAATTAATTGTAGGTTACAAATATTATGACAATAATGAGAGGTTTAGTAATAAAAATTGAAATTAAAGTGTTAAAAATTTGAAAAAAAAAATTTATTCCCCAAAGGGGTTATTTTCTTCCGGGGCAGCTAATCCCAGTTAAATTTCGTAAAAAATGGTACAAACACCACTTGTGTTCAAGAATATCACAAGAACTGCCCAAACAAATAAAACACCCCAAAGAAATTTTAAAAAATTTTTAAGCACATAATTTTTACAAAATGGAAAATGTCAGGGAAAACATCAGGGAGATTTTCTAGGAGTAGAGTACTGAGAAACAATATATTATAACACTATTTCTATTTAGTTTTATTATTATATTATTAGTTTCTAAATTTAATTATTTTATATCCTTAAATACTTTGTGATAGGCAAAGCAAATTTAGTGGCACAAGTCTGGCCATTAGCACAAGCAACGGCATGTGCCATCAATGCGGTTAGCATTGTATACAGAGACGAAGGTTTGAAATAAACCAATTTAGAAGCAGGTTGCTGTGCGTTGATGTCGGTGGGGTGTGCGGAGATGGCTATTCAGAAAGCAAAGGTAAACTACTACAAGTAAAATTGCCTAGTAAGTCATAAACGGTCAATAAATGATTGGATTGATTGCAGGTCCTGTAAAGGGCGTGCAACAAACGTTTAATTTCTTTCTCAGCACTGAGTTGGAGTCATTTCGTCTTGGTTTTGATTTCTACGAATTGACATCATGGCATGCTGGACAAACTCACAGATGCTCCGACTTCTTAGCAGATGTCGTAAGGTGTAGATGCTGGTCGTTCCAGTAATAGACACTAGAATTATCACGCTTTAACCACATCTAACTATTCCATTGACAGTTATCATACACACTGATCGTTTGAAAGACATACCCAACTCACAACAAGAATACAGATATGTAATTTGTATATTTATATTTTCATGTAGTGCTTTTCATGTAGTTGTGTCGGTTTGTGTTTGTTTATTTTGTGCTGACGAAGGTTTTAGCCGCAACGTCAAGTCAATTTTGTTACTTGAAATCGTATTGAGGTAAAGTTCAATATCTACTTCTCGTTTTCTTTTTTTTTTTTTTTCTTATTTCGTGATTCATTCGTTGCCACTAATATACGCTTCGGATTCGTCCCCTCAACCGTCACCCCTTAATAAAACCACACTTAAATCCACATTCAAATATCCGTAAATATGTTGTTTCGTCAGCCATTGCCCAAAGCCTCGGTGTGAAACTGGTCTAGGATCTAAGCTCCGACAGGCGGACAGTTAGAGCATTGCTTTAATGATCTGGCAGCTTCTGCAGCTGGTCTTGTTTCAGATGTATTGGTGTAACCCTTTCTCTGGAGTAAACTGGCCAGGTCGAGAGAGAACTCATTCTGCATGGGCAACACACGATCTCTTCAATTCAGCTAAGACTTTGTGCTATGGAGATTTTGATATGTGAGAATATATATGTGAGAATACTGGTTTTAAAAATTGGTCTTAAAAACTGGTCTTCCGTCATTTTAAGGGTTAGAGTGACATTCGTATTGACATATTTTTCACAGGATCAGTACGACCAGTACTTTGTGTCCACCATTCAGACGATCACCAGGGAAGGAACAGGGTCAGTATATTGCTATGTTGTATTCTCTTTCTGTTTCAGTTTCTTTAGGATACGAGGGCGCTTCAAATGAAAACCGTGCGTTTTTTTTTTTTTAATATATTCTGAAAAAGTAAAGAACAAATGTATCATGTTTCGACGTAGTCACGACTGCGTTCAATGCAAGTCCTCCAGCGCCGATAAAATTGCTTGGATTTCTGTAGAAAACATTTATCTAGGGGTCACTACTCGGTGTGCGTGACCCGGGCGTGAACAGTCTTTCTCAGAAGTCACACCGTTTTGAAACTTCCGCTGGACTGACAGGCATGCATCACCATACTACTAACTACTAGACCTTCATTCGCCGATGAATTTCTATAGACGTAACCTATTAATTGATTACAAAATTTAAAAAAACGAATAACATAACGGATTGCTGCTTCTTTTTGGCGCATGTCACAAGTGGGATAACCATCTGTAAACTGTTCTTATGATGTCTCGTATTCATCTGTACCGTAATGTCACGTGCTTGACCCTCTCGACACTCTTAATAACAATATTGACAGGTTACAAGACAATGGCATGGTTAATGTAATTTTTATAAAACTTTTAAGGTTTTCATTTGAAGCCTTCTCGTGTTAGTTAGCTCATTTTATATCACACCGGGCGCTGAGGTAGCGCAGTGACCCGCACCCTGGACTGCTGATCGGTGGTCATGAGTTCGAATAACCATCGAAATGTATTTTGGCATCGACCTCGGCTCTCAGATCGACCAAGCCAAACATAATTAAACCAAATAACCCTCTTTGCTTTAGGTCACATTGAGCATATCTTGATAGACTCGCATTTTGCATACAACATTCATCACTCCGGGACCGAGTAAGAAATGCTGTTACCAGACAGACAGTGGGATCAACACCTTGTGCCACATTTATTGAAAGACAGAAGATCAAGTAGTTTGGCCATGTCGTTAGAATGCAACACCAACAACTACCAACACTGGCCTTACATCAAAGATCATCTGCGACGAGACCAAGAGGACATCCAAGAAGTAAATGGATTGACGACATCAAAGACATTGTACAATCACACGGAATGACACTATCCAATGCCGCCCATCGGGCACTGGAGCGCAAATTATTCCTCGTTTGACGACAGAAATGGAAGATGATGATGATGATGATGATGCATCACTCGGTGCGTGATGTGGTTCGCAATAATCACCTGCCTTTACTTTCGAAGACAGTTCCTGGTACTTATTGTGGGATGGGTCTACTTGAAAGCCAAGTCCAATTTTAAAATTGTAGATTTGAACCCAAAATCATGGGCCGACATGTTAGCATCCAACCTAATGCAGACATGAGGAAATGTCTTGGGAATTAGAGGAGTCAGGTGAGATATTGACTGCATCATTTATCGAGTGACGATTGGCCTATAAAAGTATAAAACTAGCACCATATACACAGTATACCTCAAGGAGTGGGACAGGAACTGTATCTATACCCAGCAACTTATCACAGGTTTATTGATCAACCCATACTCACACACAGTGCCGAGTTGTTTGTGTTGCAAACTGTCACTTTACAGTTGTAACTCAGAATTTGTCACTTTACAGCAGTAGCTCAGAAGGTACAAGGTTCGATCCTAACATAGGGCTTGGAATTTTCGAAGAACCACTGATATCCGATGATATCACATGTCCCCTGAACTAGTGAGATCGGATACCTAATCTTCTCAGATAAGCGCGAAAAATCAGGAGGTCCCTATACAGGTTGTGCACCTTAAAAATCCCACATCAGTTGGAAATCGCAAAGTATAGGCTGTAATGTCTCTGCCATGGCACAATATTTAGGACAGAAAACCTACCTATAAACTGTCTGTCAGTGTCTGTCTGAGTGCGTGAGTTTGTGTGTGTGTGTGTGTGTGTGTGTGTGTGTGCGTGCATGCGTGCGCACATACATACACATACATCCATGCGCGTGAAGTATAATGTTTATGACTGGTAGGTAGTTGTGTGTGTGTTTGTTTTTTCTTTTTTGACCCGCTCACTTTGAACTCAAGCGTGGTTAATACACACTAATTCCAGGAGTGCTGGACTGAATTTCGCATGTGGATTAGCTTTCCCTATTAGCAGTGTCCCTCGCCATCATTCGAACCCACTCGGACTTCAGAGGTACTTGTAATTTATGTCCCTAAATCAAGGATGACAGGTCAACATTTTAGTCAAACTGTCCGGTGTAGGGGTTGAACCTGATAGTAACTTCCATCGTGATCTTCACTAAATAGTGGGATGGCAATTGAGTACCGTAAATGGTGGAGATGCTTAGTGCAGAGCTTTGTGTGTGTCCTGAAAATAGAACAATGGAAGTGACTAGTACAAGAATGACTTGTCTATATGTAGATCTCCACAACCGAGAAGTTTAACGCGTTCGCTGTTTAACTTTCTCTGGTGACCATGACGTTATGGATTCATTCCACATACATTGTTCCCCCCCCCCCCCCCCCCCATTACCTCTACCCAGTTTAACATCAAAAGAGAAGTTATACTTATAATTAGGGCCCATCAAAGCCTCAGATTAATAATCCTGTGACCGAATCAACCACGTTTCGGGTTGTCCATGGGAGGCAATTATTCCACACACCAGTAAGTTTGACTTAATTGTTGATCTCAAAGTCCTTGACTTAGCAATGTAAATTACAATTATCTCAGAAGTCAGAGTGGGTTCACCTGATGGCAGGGGACGCTGGTAATAGGGAAAGCTAACCCTTATGAAAAAATCAATCCATTGCATTCATTAGTAGTAGCGACTACTTGTATTAGTAGCTTGTCCGTGGGCTTACGCATGAGTTCAAAGCGAGAGAACGCAAAAAAATATTGCCTAATTAGGTTACTGGAGACAAGGGGAGATTATTAACCAATTCCCATTGATTATCTTCCCCAGAGTCAAGTTGAAGAAGCCAAAGAAACGTCCGTTCAGTAAAAAACAAGATGTCATCAATTACAATGCCCAGGTTTGTACAGCCACAGTTTGTATGATTAATTTATGTAGTGTCTTTAAAGAAAATGCAGTAACTTCAAAATTGATGAAGCCAGTGGCAATTTTGATCCATTCAGAATTGTTGGAAATATAATTCCATAACTCAGTTATCTGATGGTATTCTTTCTCTCAGATAGTGCTAAGGGTTTAGAAGTGTTAATCCTCTTTGTTAACATTCAGTGAAGATTTGTAAACACAGAAGTAACAAACGATATGTTGCTTTATTTATTGCCTGGCATATTTCGCTGCATCTTCGCACATTGACCAATGAAGAAACTTAAAATGTCACAAACTTTGAATATCTTGTCTTCATATATTCAACTACATTGGGGGATATTCAAAAGAACTTAGCCATAGATTGACCATAGATATGCAGTGGGTAAACAACTTTAAGAGTCTAAGGCAGAATACCTACAAACAAATAAAAGTAACAATGTTTAGAACACACATCTTTCTTCTGGCAGTATACAAGTATGAGTCATGGACCATTTAACAATCATTAAATTAAGGTTTTTGAGCTTAAATGATACAGAAAATGATTAGAATACCGTGGACCAAGAAGATAAAGAAGAATACTTAAATTCTACCAGATCTGAATCTCAAAAAAACTGGCTCATTAAAAGCTGATGTCCTGGAAACGAATACTTTCGTCATGTTAAGTATCAGTTAGCATTCCCAGATAATTTCATAGAACATTTCACCCTCGACACACATCTCAACCTAACTGTCACTTTGCAGGTATCACAGTTGGTGAACATTAGAATTCTTGTGTTTTTGTCTAGAATTAAGAAAGAAAATTCTATTGCTTTTGCCTTGACCACAAGTAGTCTGACTACAGAAGTCATGGCAGTAAGTAAAGCAGTAACGTGGCTCGAGACACAGATCTTCACTCTGGCCTGTGTCCTTAGTGACTCAATGAGTATGCTCAGGAAGATAGAGAGGGGGTGGGTCCGAAGACAGTGGTTGCTGTCTCTGGAGCGGATATAGTTTCATTTTGTTGTGCCAGGGCATGCGGGAGTACAAGGAAATTAGTAGTATAACAAGCTCGCAGGTAAGGCTACTGTGGAGGTTGGATAAGCCATGGACCAGGCTGATATACATGAATGCTCTATGAGACGTAAGGCATTTGCGAGAACCAAGTGATGACTGTGAATCTACACTCATGGCCAGACTGCGAGAACTGCAAGTTAAAAGAGGTGAGGCCAAACAAGAACACTATACTGGAAGCCAAAGAAGATTAATAAACAAACACAGAACTGCTGTGATTAGTCGCTACATGCTGCAGGATTTACTGAGGAGAGTATCCAAGCACTTATGGACTGAATAGTTCAATGTGCAGTGAGGACGATCTGTCGACTAACTAACATTATTGTGCCAAATTAGTAGAGCACTCCTTCGTTAGACACCGCTTACCTATGGCTTGTGGATGGGCTGATAAATCAAAGCTTTTACACATCATGGTTTCTGGTCACTGCATCTCAGAACCACCAAATCCAAGATCACCTGCCAGTTTGATTCAAGCCTATAACAACCATTTATCTGTGGTGTGTGTGATGATGTCGTATGGAGGAAGTCTTCCACTGTGTTCCGTGAACCAGCACATAGTCCACTGATGTCTATGGCTAGGTAGAGAAGATCTCTCTATTTGCAACACAGTGGTTTTAACTTTACCTTCTGCCTATGACTGAAATAACCACACCACCACTCCATAACTTTACTACTGTACTGTACTGTACTACTGGTACCCTGCCGTCTTGACAGATGATAGTTATTGTGCTTAAAAAGAGGACATAATAACCTCTCCATAGCAAAAGCCTGTGCTGAGTTGTAGAGACCATGTGTTGCCCATGCAGCATGATCCCTCTCTCGGCCTGCCTAGTTTACTCCAGAGGAAAGATAACACTAATACATCTGGAACAAGACAAGCTGTAGAAGCTGCTGAATCAGCAAAGCAATGCTCTAGCTATCCATCTGTCGGAGCTTCCATCCTAGACCAGTTGCCAATGAAGGCTTAGAGCCTGGTCTGTCCTGCTATGCCATTTAGTCTTTAGGTTGCATTTCCTCGCACCAAGATAAGGATTGAATCCTCCCAATTGTGCTCCTTCTCTCGAAGACGTTGGCACAGTGTGAGGTGTTGGATTTGGTGAGTGCCACCTAGCATTCGGTGCTAACAGACAGCAGGTAGTACTGTCTACTATCATACAGTAGCTCAGTCATATCTGACTAAGATGTGATTAACCCATTACTTTAACGTTGTGATAATATGCAATAAACATTGTATGTTACTGATGTATATATTAACATTGAATTGCATTCATCTCTTCTTCTAGAGTGATGAAAATCTCATTATGTACTTTAATTGCAAAAAAATCAAGTATATATGGAATCCTGAACTGGCACAATTTGTTCCTCTCAAGTAAGTGTCTTTCTAATGATGCTAAGAAAATGTTTTTTCTACCTATTTGTCATCAAATGCCTTTTATTTGGTTGTTTTGCTCAGATACGTATCTTTTCACATATTTTCTTCAGTTGTTTCACTAGATGAGTGTCTTTTCACATATTTTCTTCAGTTGTTTCATTAGATAAGTGTCTTTTCACATATTTTCTTCAGTTGTTTCATTAGATAAGTGTCTTTTCACATATTTTCTTCAGTTTTCTCATTAGATAAGTGTCTTTTCACATATTTTCTTCAGTTGTTTAAGTAGATAATTGTATTTTCACATCGTGGACTTCTAGTAATAAAATTGCCCCTGGTCTCTGGGTAGTGAGATCGGATGCCCGTGTGTATTGTTGCGCGCGTAAAAAATCCCTTGGCAGTTGGAAATCGAAAAGAGTAGCCATACGGCGCTGCCCAGGCAAAATTTCGAGTTTAAAATCTACCCAAAGTATTTCAGGATCTTCGCCGGTGCTATGGAGTTCGTGCACTGAGCTGAGTTTCTCCAGACTCAGGTTTGAGTTAGGAGGAGAACGGAGCACTTACAGGTTGCACCCGTGTGCCGTGATGTTGATCCATCGACTAAACTTAACTAAACTTTCTTCAGTTGTTTCACTAGATAAGTGTCTTTTCACATATTTTATTCAGTTGTTTCGCTAGATAGATGTCTTTTCACATATTGTCTTCAGTTGTTTCGCTAGATAAGTGTCTTTTCACATATTTCCTTAAGTTTTTTCACTAGATAAGTGTCTTTTTACATATTTTCTTCAGTTGTTTCACTAGAAATATTGAGATTGAGCAAAGAAGAGGTGATTTTTCTAGTTGATTTTCATCTTCCACTAGGGTATATACCCACAATCAAGCATTTTTTAGACCTTTTCAAGATTACTTTGACTTTAGAGCAAATTGTTCATTGGGTTGAGGTAGCTGATCTCACACCGACATTCCTGAATTGCTTCTTACAACATACGTGGTAGGGTACAATGAACGAATCATCAAAAAATGAGAAAGAGGATTGGTAAGCTTTCTAGAACAAATCACAAGTAATGAAATGTATGCTGTAGCAAAAGCTTTCATAAGCACACAGACAACAAACACACATGGATACAAATAAATTAACACTCTCCAAGAAAATACAGGGTGTGTGTAAAGTCTTACTACACTTTGTATGTAGAACACATTAGAAAAATTAAGTATGTGACATCATCAAAAATTGCGCTCCACAGTCCATCGTGAAGGAATATGCAGCGAATGGCTGTTGTCTGCTGGAGTAATTCTTTGCATTCCAAATAGAATGGTGTTATCAATGGAAGACAGCATTTTTTTGGGGGGGGGGTTGAACAAGTGTTTTGAAATGGTGGTCGATACACACGGAACTAACAACAGACACTTTGCAGAAGGTATTTGACAATATGAAGAGACGTGTACAGTCATGTCTTGAAGCCCGTGGTGGACATTTCTAACACCTGTTATAATTAATACTTCATTGGTATCTTCCAGCTTCCCCAAAACAGGGTTAGACCATAGCAGTGATTATTTTACTAATTTAATGTCACATATGACATCATGTACTTCATTTTTCAAATTTGTTCTACATATAAAGTGTAGTGAGACTTTACAAACACTCAGTATAAAAGTTACTCATCTCTGTCTGGGTTGTGGACATGGCATATATGTAGTTGAATACCGCGTTTGGTAATAACAATATCGAAGGAGGTTACAGTGCTGCAATTCTTTGTTTCTCCAATGGGCCCCTGTAACACACAGACAGTGTAGTCATAATACCATCTATACATGATTGCCTATTATAAGGGAAACAGCCTGATTACCACATGGGGGATATGACTGATGTAATCTAGAATCTAATAGGGCACTATCCAAAGGAATCATTATTCAGAATAAAACAGATGGCATGTAATTAACTTAACCACTGGAACTATAAGCATCCATACACTTCAATGTCTTCTAAAAGAGATGCGATTAGAGCACATATGGGCAGTTTCCAAGAGCTGTGACTTCAGTGTTGGGTAACAAATTATGGCAGATAAAAAACAATTACAAAAATAAAAACGCACGATGAGAATATTTTGGACAGAGAAGAATGTATATTGCATTAGAAAAACATGTATGTGGAAAGTTTAAATAGCTGGACAAATGATAATACAGGATGGTTGTAAAGTCTCATTACACTTTGTACAGGGTGTATTTTTAATGACTGCAATGTTTGAAATTATTGACGGTCCAAGTTTTGTATTCACCCTCTGTAAAGTTCATGCAACATAATAGGTAAATACAAAACTTGGACCGGCAATATTTTCAAACACTGCACAGTCATTAAAAATACACCCTGTATGTAGAACAGATGTTTGTTCGAGAGTATGTTTTCCGTTTGCAAGATGGAAAACATACTCTCCAACAAACAGCTGTCCTACATACAAAGTGTAGTAAAACTTTACAAATACCCTGTATAACCAATATCAACATCATTCAAATATCTTATGACGCAGAAGAGTGAAGAATCATGATTATAATTGTCTGCTCCAGCCCAGGACGTAGAGAAGAAGAAGCTGGTACAAATATGGCCGTTCACATGTCTATGAAATTTATATTTTATTATTAACCTAAGGAAAAATTAACTCTTATATTTGTTTCTAATTCATTTTTTTTCATGTTACCAGAGGTTTAGATGAAGGCTATAAGTTGACCTACTTCCACAACACTGAAGGCTTGAATCAGAAAGACCAGTTCAAACGGTATGTGTCAATGTGGGTGGGTGGGGTGGGTGGGTGGGTTTGGGGAAGGATCTCAGAAAAAAAGTTCACCTATGAGTTGAAGGAAGAAATTCAAAATTGCATGCGGTAGACATCTCGACCACTACGCAATGGAGACACCCTATGAAAGCATGTTTGAATCAGTTTGGTATTGTTTATCCATTATTGCTAAGGAGAATAATGTGTATACCTTGGACTGAGAGCGTTCTGAAAATATAACTTTTCAGAAATGTAGAAGATAGGAAAGGCATCATCATTGGAGGAAGAAACATCAATAACATTAGATATGCAGATGATACAGTATTGATTGCTGACAATGAGCAGGATCTGCAACATTTAGTAGATGTGGTTGTTGCACACAGTGAACAACTAGGCTTAGAATTAAATTTTAAGAAGGCAAATTATGGTAGCCACTAGGAAGAAGGAAATACCACAATGTAATATACAAGTAAATGGGAATATTCTTAAGCAAGTGAATTGGTACAGTTGTCTCAGAACAGTCATAACATCTGATGGGAGGTATCTTGAAGAGATTATAACAAGAATTGCTATGCCAAAGGTAGCCTTTTACAAGATGGAAAACATACTGACCAATAAAAAGATTTCATTTGCAACGAGAAAATGAGTGTTGAAGTGCTACATAGAACGTGTGCTTTTGTATGGATGTGAAGAGTGGACAATGAGGAAACAGGCTGAAAAACATCTGATGGCTGTCGAAATGTGTTTCTGAGGAAAATGCAAAGAATACTATGGACAGACAGAAAAACTAATGACCAAGTCCTGCAAGAAACAAATGAAACTCATAAACTGATGAGAGAAATTAGACTTAGGCAGTCAACATTTCTTTAGACAGTCAACATTTCTTGATCACATTATGAGAAGAAATAAATTGGAGAACTTGGAGACAACTGGCAAAATCGAGGGGCAGAGATCAAGGGAAGAGCAGAGAAGTAAATACTTGGATGGCTTGGCCACGTGGCATGGTCGAGACAGGAACATTAAGCTGATCCACGACTCTGGTGATCAAGTGAGATGGCAAAACATGACCGCCCATGCTTATCGGCATGGCACATGATGATGATGAGTAAATATAACACTATAAGAACTATAAAAAAGAGAACCAATGTTCAAACAAAAATGGAGGTTTGGGCCAGATATAATATATCAAATGAACAAGTAAATTTCCGTTTACTGTGTAAGTACCAAAATTGTGGAAGATACAATGAAATAAAACAAATAACACAATGACCGTAGTATGGTGATATATTCTTCAATCCAAATTGGATCTTAAATTTAGTGATATATTATCCTTCGGCACTGAATCAGTTTAATGCAATTGAACACATACCAGCAGGTAGGTAGGCAGGCAGGCAGGTAAGCATACCAGCCTCTGTTCTACTGCAACGTCCCTAAACAAATGTATCTGTGTATCCTTCTGTTTTATACAGAATGATGGGACGCAGAGGTGTTTTGAAGGCACTAGGGCCAGGTTATATACTGGCCAACACCTACTAACACATCCTAGCCATGCGTCCTGGGCAACAGGTCCCTTCGGGGTCCTGGCTAACGTAGTAGGATCGCTGATTCTTCCGAAGTCGGAGAGTGTTTGCCTGTACGGCAAGGAACCACCAGTCTGCACACCAATAAGCCAGACATGGGACAACAGATACTCACCAAACCTCAGTCCGGTATGACATCATACTGATGTTGGACAACAGGATGTCTTCATCCGACATACAGGACTTCACGCTGGAGTTCACAGCCAGCGAATACAAGCAAGCAAGTATACAGAATGATGCCTTGTATACACACAGTTGCATCTTTTTATGTTTCTTGATGTTTTCTTAGCTGTTTTGAATTTTTTTTTGTTACTACGACCTCCAGCATAAGAATAGAGGTGGAAGCAGTGGCTGCGACATTCTGTTGGATAGAGGAGACTACTGCAACACACATTGCATTCATTATGGACACAAGGAGTGTGTTTAGTAAGGTGGAGAAAGGAATGTTTCGTGTTGAATGGCTATCCTCACTTCAGAGGTCACAGATTGTGAGAATTGTATGGATTTTTTGCCCAGGCCATGCAGGAGTACAGGGGAATGGACAGGCTGATAGGCTGGCAGGGAATGCACCTCTTGGTGGTAGATTACCTATGGACAAGGGGGAAATGGTCGAGCCCCGTGGGACGAGGTGGAGAAGGCGGGAGAACAGACTGAGAACCCGTAATGTGGAAAGAATGATATTGTGGAGGATCGGCAGGGGTTCTGGAAGAATCTCAAAACTGAGAGGGAAGACCAGGAGAACTTTCAATCAGATAGCGGTGGGCAGCACGATTAGCAGTATGATTCTTCTCTGGCTGTTGAACGAGGGGACAGAGCACATATGGGAATGTCCTGAGTGCAGTGATGTCGGTTCTTAGCTCAACTCAACTCAACTTTATGTTCTTATTTTTTACAAACAGACGAGTACTGTATGGGCTGAATTCCATTGCCGTTCATGTTACCCCTGTTGTTGTTCTGCTGTTTCAACAGGTAATATTGCCCTTGTTCTCAGAATTGATGTTTGCATATTTAATAATTTGTTTAACTTCTATTTAATATAATATATAATATAAAATATAATTGGAATGGTTTCTACCAGCAGTCAGACCTCCACAAATTTCACTGTCACTCAAATGCAACAAGAAATCTTTAAGTGAATTGTGTTACAATGTTTCGTCAAGTTCAGTACATACGACTTTGACAAGCATTTCTTGAGTTTGCTTTCCCTAGTCTTTGACTGTCCCCAGTCTACCTACAAGGAAGCAGGTTTGTGTCTCTCTTCATCTAATTCTTGAGCTCAGATTAAATTTGAGTACCTGAATTTGAATACCTTTGAGTGTTTTGTCTCAGTGCTTGAAATCAATGCTGTTTGTACAGCTTGGATGGTTGGATAGCTAGCTTGCTATTTGGTTGGATGGTTGGCTAATTGGTTAGTTTGTTGACTGGCTGGTTTATTTGATGGTTGGTTGTCTGGCTGGCTGGTTTGTTGATTGGTTGGTTGGTTTGTATGATGTTTGGTTGGCTAGCTGGCTGGTTGGTTGGCTTGTTGGTTGGTTGGTTAGTTAGTAGACTGGCTGGTTAGTTGGTTGGCTGGCTGGTTGCTTTTGTTGATTGGCTGGATGGTTGGTTTGTTAGTTGACTGGCTGTTTGGTTGGTGGTTGTTTGCTTTTATTGATTGGCTGGTTAGTTGGTTTGTTAGTTGACTAGCTGGTTGGTTGGTTGGTTGGTTGGTTGGTTGCTTTTATTGATTGGCTGGTTAGTTAGTTTGTTAGTTGACTGGCTGGTTGGTTGGTCTGTTGTTGATTGGCTGGTTAGTTGTTTTGTTAGTTGACTGGCAGGTTGGTTGGTTTGCTGGCTGGCTGGTTAGTTGGCTTGTTGATTGGTTGGTTGGTTAACTTGTTGATTGGTTGAGACACATTTTGACTACTGCTCTACAATTTGGGACGGTTGTTCCAATTCAAGCACCAAGCGACTTTACTCACTCCAGAAACGGGCCATGAGTTTAATTTATAGCAAACATTTAACTGACAATCCTTGCATGCATAAACGCCTTCACTTACTACCACTCCGCAAACGTCTGCTTTTCTATGAGGCCAAACTAATTCACAAAATCCTACATCGGAATGCCCCAAATTACCTTTGGCCATTGTTTAAATATAATGCTAGACACAGTAATCAACTAAATATATTACACATTCCGAAGCCTAGGATAGACTTAAAAAAAACAAGCTTAACGTATTCTGCAGCTCAGCTGTAGAACAATCTTCCACAAGAAATCAAAGACATCACCAATCCCTATACATATAATCCCAAATTATTCTAACACTATCTAAGTACGGATTACCTACACCCTTAATAATGAAATAATAATAATAATAATAATAATAATAATAATAATAATAATAATAATAACAACCCTAGTGTAACAGCCAGTCCCCTTTTGGTAGACCAGTATAATCCACATAGCTAATAACAAGTGGCAAACCAGTCATTACTATTACTGAGTCATGTAGTATTGATTTTTCATTTTCCCCATGCCTTTATAATGCATATCTTTTATATTGTTGCTGTTTTCAGTTAGCCGTGAATTATATAATGTATGAAAGAGAGTGATAGAAGGGCAGAATGTTGGACAGGCCTGCATGCCCAATTCTTAACCCTTTGAAAATAAAGTTTGTTTGATTGTTTGCTTGTTTGTTTGTTGGTATGTTGGCTGGTTGGTTGGTGAATCCTCTGAAAAACTATCTTTAACTCTGAAGTTTGATGCATGGGTATCCAGAATTTCTGAGCTCTGAGAAACTCATGCATCTGTCAGAGTGATGTTGGTTTGAGACTTTTCTCCCACTCTGTTACTGGACTACCATCTCCACACATTTTGAATATTTAATTGACAACATACTCAACCTAATGCCCACATACAACATGTCTTTGAATTTGTTATTAACTTGTTTAGCGCCAAACAAAACAGTTGGTTTAGACCAAACATGGTGGGCAATCAAATGAACAAGTATTATAATGTAAATTTCCATTCACTGAGAAGCGGCTGGCCGAATGGCTAGAATGCCGGACTCTCTTTCGGGACACCCGGGTTCGATCCTTCGGCAAGGTGTGGGATTTTTTTCTGTCAGGGGCAAAAAGAAAATGCTAACCTGCACAGTTCACAGCGACTGCACTAGCCAGGTGGCCATAATTCTTCAGGCTCAAAGACCCCTCTGCCATACACTGCAAGGTACTATATTGGCAGTAAATGACAGAATGACAGTTTTTTTACATTCACTAGGCTTTAAAATTGCTAAAGGTACCACAAAACAAAACAGATAACATGATGACCCTAGTACGGTGATATAACATCATTTGGGCCAAATGGTAATTGACATTTGACGATATATTATCCTGTGACACTGAATAAGTTAAATACAAACAAGTCAAACCATTTATGTACAGTCAGGTCTTAGATATGACTGAGCTACCGTATGACAGTAGACGGTACTACCTGCTTTCTGTTAGCGTTGAATGTTGGGCGGCGTTTACTGTAATTACCATAATTATGCTTGAGATATCTTAACACAGTTTCCATTGTGTATTGCTTACATGTATCATAGAACCATGGAACAGATTAGATGCCCAATACATATTATTTAATTTTGGCTATAGAAATAAAACACCATAGCAGGGGAGGTAACCAAACATGGCGTTCCAGTGTTTATTGTGTTTTTAACAATTCAGTGCCAGACAAAGAGTAGGTTTGAACCAAACAAAAATGAATGACAGAAGATGGGAAGTAGGGGTGGGTCAAAGTTATGACTTAAAAGTTGTTAGTATGGTAGCAGACATGTTGTATTAAAATGCAATAACACAATATTGGCGATATACTGGGTGTTTGTAAAGTCTCACTACACTTTGCATGTAAAACAAATTTGAAAACATTCTTTCTTCTGTTGATAACACCATTCTGTTTGGAGTGCACAGAATTACTCCAGCAGACGACAGCCATTTACTGCATATTGCTTCACGATGGACTGTGGAGCACATTTTTTTATGACTTCATGTGCTTCCTTTTTCAAATTTGTTCTACATGCAACAGTTAGTGAGACTTTACATAACACTCTGTATAAACCCATGGCAGATACAGGAGGTAACTTGAGATGATTAATCATCCCTCTGTCATTTAATCAGCTAATCTCTGTTTGTTCACCCAGATGCTGTCTCCATTCTACATCTTTCAAATCTTCTCCATGATATTATGGTACTCTGACGACTACTACATCTATGCATCATGCATTTTTGTCATGACAAGTCTGTCAATCATTGTCACCATCTACCAGACCAGAAAGGTAGGTTGATGTGTTTAGGACTTGTTCTGTTGTCGTCAGAAGCAAATAATCTGCGGTTAAAATTGAGTTTTTGTACTTTAGTGGATAGTTTTTTTTTTAAAGGGTTAAAATTTTTGTTTTTTGCGCTCACTCACTTTAAACTCAAGCATAGTCCATACACACCATTTCCAGTAGTGCTGGACTGAATTTTGCAAGTGGATTAGCCAAGTGAACATCCAGGATCTACAACAGGTAGCAGCAGCGAACCGCCGGACATGGAGAGCCATGACTTCTGCCCTATGCGCCTGCCTTAGGCTTCAAGAGGAAAGACTAACTAACTAACTAAACTAATTAGCTTTTACCTATTAACTAGTCTCACATGTCATCAGGTGAACCCACTCCAACTTAAAAGGTACTTGCAATTAATGTCCCAAGTCACAGACGATAGGTCAACATTTTAGTCCCAATGTCCAATGTAGGGGTTGAAACCTTTACCTCAGCATCAGCACAATGGATAGTTAAGAACACACGTTGTTATCAATTCCGTCATGCTGACCTAAAAGGGTTAAATGATCGACTTAATTACACCAGGTTTGACTGATCTGGCTTGGGCTCTCTTCACTGAATGGCAAGCAGCCTGCAAGAGCACCACACACAGCACAAACTATAGCTCCAGCAATGACCTTCATATGTCTCCAGAAAAAAAAAAATTGTACCCGTCATCTGAACAACATAGTTTGAAGATGAATCCATGACATTCAGAGTTAAAACACATGCCTTGACTGCTTCAACATGGATTCCATCAGCAGTAGGGTTATATGCCAATCTGTTCGTTTACGTCTGCCTTGAGACAAGATTGACTTAGCAGATTCAGTGACAAACAAATGGTAGGTTTGGACCAAACAAATGGGAAGTAGGGGTGTGTCACCATTATGACTTAAAAGTTGTTAAGTTAATATGGTAGCAGACATATTGTATTATATACCAAATTAAAGGAGGTTGCTTATTGAAGAAAAATGATGGCTGCCACTTCAATTTGTCAAGAAGTATAATTTACAAGAGACAAATGCAAAGAACCTCAATGGCTCGGAACGCTGAAGAAGAAGAACAAGAAGAAGGAGAAGAAGAAGAAGAAGAAATACAGTGGAGTTTTCCCCTTTCCTGCACTGGTTTTTATACAGTTTGAGTCTAAAAGCCTTTGTCTAAAAAGACATACATACCTTGCAGGCAGCATGGGATGAAAGGTTTTATATGGCTCCAGTTACGCACGGATGGCAATGCCACAGAGTTATGAGTTATTTGTTTTGTGTTCATTCGCTTTGAACTGAAACGTAGTTCATACATGTGTAACTACTTCTTGTGCACTGGGCTGATTTTTGTGTGTGGATTAGCTTACCCTATTATCAGTGTCTCACTCCATCTTCAGAGTTATTTATAGTTTACATCCCCAAGGTAAGGACAAGAAGTCAACATTTTTGTCCACCTAACTGATGTAAGGGTTGCATCCACTACCCCAGCATCAGCACACCAGAAGTTTAAGAGTATGTGCTCTTATCCATTCAGCCATTCTGACCTCCAGGCATTTTATTGAGATAGCTACTAACCAAATGACCCACCTCCTCTCCATGACCACCCACCTGTGTTAGTCCATCAGCATGTATTCAGCTGATTTGCTGTACTTTTTTTTTACACGTGACAAAGGAGAATTGTCAAATATTATGTATATAGACACTATCATATGGTGCGGAAGCCTGGACAATGAACAAGCAATTAGAAAGTTTCATAGAGTCTCTGGAGATGTAGATATACAGAAGTATATGTCATATTTCAAAGAAACAAAAACACTTAAAAATCAGAGGTTCTAGAAAAACTGGGAATGAAAAGAGAGTTTATGAAAGAAATAAAAAAGAGGCAAGTGAAATATTTCAACCACATTAAAATTCACAACACTCTTATAAAACTATACTGGAAGGTAAGGTTGAAGACAGGTGAGCAAGAGGCAGACAATAATACAAGTGGGAAGATAACATCAAGAGATGGATGAATAGCAATCTAACAGAATGTCCAGATAGGATTTAAGACAATGTTGGAGATCCATTGTGGCCAACATTCACTGTGGAGACGGTTCCTGATTGACTAACTATTTTTACATATAGGATCAGGTTTGGTAACTCTAAAGTAAAACATGATTATTTATGATTAAATGTAATCCTAAAGTGACTTATGTTTTTCTTTTTTAAAATACATGATTTGGTTTAGAAATCTTTGGGTAACAAACATGCTACTATTTTTTTTTTTTTCCAGTTTGAACGAGCCCTGCGCAATACAATTACTTCAACAACAATTATCACTGTGTGTAGAGACGGTGGTAAGTTGAAGCAAACATGCCATTTTTAACTCTTTATATATGTCATGCCACTTGTGAAATGTTTTAAACTTGCTTTCTTAAAGTCCATACCATGTGGCAGTGGTTATGGCTGTCCACAGCCTTCTTCTTGTGTCCTGCCAATCACTTCTGACACCGATGTTCCTCAACCCCATGATGTCAAACTGTCCAGCATTTTCTCTCTTGATCTCCCCCTACCTCTCCTCCTCTTCAACATCCCAATTATCACAATATGCTCCAGCTTTCCCCTACTTGTGATGTGCCCAAGGAATATGAACTGTCTTTTTTTATGTAAATAACCAGTTCTCTTTATGAGTTAATGTCCTCCTAGATATATTCATTACGATTTCTGTTTATCCATGGTTGTCTCATCATCCTTCTATAACACAACATCTCTGCAGCTTCCACATAATTCCTTATTAGCCTGCAAATTGTCCATGATTCACTCCCGTACATCACAATTGGCTCAATATAGCTCTTAAGAAATCTTTTTCTCACTTGTCACTCCATCATACATCATCATCATCATCATCATGTTGCTTGCCGACTGGTGACAGCAGTCAGGTTTATCTCTCAACTTGTGATCTCCAACAGCCAAAAATCGTAGACCTGCTACTCTTGAGGCATTGATGTGGTGGTTGTCCTTTGACCCAACATTGATACTGAAGATAACTTTTTTATGTTTAGAATTTTGCCAGGGTGATCAAATGCAGTCTAGCCTTTGTGAATTTAACTTGGCAAGGGATCATTAAGATGAGCAGTGTGCTCCTGGGATCTACTAATTTTGCATTCTTATTTGAGAAAGTTAGAAATCTGCATACTTCCTGTTGTAATATTCCCTGGGGTGAGAGGAGCATACTATCACACCTTAATAACGGGATGTTTGCACTCTGGGACATAGGTAACCCCCGTCTACAAAACCCCTCTCCAGCCCTTGGATCACTATCTCTCTCACTATCAACCCCGGGACTATACCCCTTTCAACCCTCGTCCTGAACACAAGACAAAACTCTGGCATCTACTCATTTTAACAAGATGGTATATTATACAAGATGATTGGAAACAATGAAGATGTCTACAAGAGAGGCCTGGCAGGAGCTAGGCGATACAATACATAGCTAGCTGGAATAGCCTCAGGAACTATATTCATCATTGTACACAGGCCACGGTACCACACTAACAGATATGTCACTCAACTTCTCACCCAATGTCGTGGATCTCCGGCCAGGTATAGTCTACTCCGGATTGACTAGCAGGTAGTTGTGGTGACTCCGGGATACTCGGGCATGTGGCTGAATGATGAGCAAAAGTCCGGCCCACACATTAGAAAACAAAGTCTAAGTTCACGGGGGTGTCCAGGGAACCTTGACGTTCTTCTGAATAGTACCGACGGTTCTGGTGGCACTCTGATACTGAGGAAAGTCAATACCTCTTTTCCTAGGTCACACGTCCCCAGTGTTCAGTAGAGGTAGTGAGTAACACTGCCGCTGAACCTCCATAATAACAATGTGACTTCAAACTGTGACACAATAACTTAATCCCTCTAAAGTTCTTGGAACACCAGCCATTCAGATTAGGTGCAGGCTGACGTAACTCTACTCTAGCTGGCGGTCTGACGGTCAAACAATGTCAGAGCTGGGACAAGCACGAGGTCATGATACTCGCCCAGGAACCTCCTTCGCAGGACAATGTGTAACTGATCTGGGGAACAACCCCGAGTTCATCGACGGGGACTTGACTTAGGCGTAGCTGGTACTCGGCTGAGACATGGTTCTTGGTAGTGGGCTCACTCCACGTCGTGCTGGTAGTTCAAGACTGCTAGCACCGTCACCAGGCCATGGTCTCCATCTCTGGACCCGTCATTCCGTTCTCTCAAAAGGTAGAACCTTAGGCTGTCATTGTAGTATGAATGAAGGGGCCGTCATCCAAACTAGGGACTTCATGTCAGCTTTCTTTAAAAGGCGCGTAGACACCAGCATCCCCCTTTCCAAATTTGAATCTACACAGCCAAAAAGACAACCGTCCGCCAGCGAGGTAAGTCCACAACTCCCTGGCTTTGTCTCAAGGCTATCCATGCGCCGCCGGAACTCCGTTGGCTGAGTTGTACCCAACCGAACCCTCTGGAAGCCAAGGGCGAACAGTCGCTCTCTGGTAGAGGTAGAATAATACCATGATTATCTCCCTTAGACCAGAAAAGTTGCCCTAGGCCGAGGAAAATAGGGAACATGGTATCCTGAGCTTCACAAGGCGAACTCCTCTCAGCGATTCCGTGACACTTCCCTAGGATGAACAGATTATTTTTTTTTTTAATGTTTTTATTTTTGCATTTGCTTGCTTTGAACTCAAACTTAGTCCACAGTGCTACAACCAAGGCAGTTGTAATGGTGCACCTGTTTAAGAAGAATGTTCCCATTTACTTCTATGTTACATTGTGTTAAACCAGTGGTTCTCAACCGGTGGAGAATTCCCCCCCAGGGGGGAATTTTAGGGTTTCCAAGGGGGAATGAAGACCATTTCAAGATCGCGTTAATACAAGAACCGAATTACTTGATATTGTTTTTCCCTTCATACTTTACAGTTAAGTACGTCTCATCCTTCTAAAATTCATTTTATAAAGTAAGTAGACCCACAAATCATGTTTTATGTGGATGTCTAGACTTGTTTTAGTATATGCTATTAAATTTACCTTCCATTTTTACTGTATACTGTGTAGGAGTAGGGGGATTTTTAGATAGGAAATATGACAGGGGGGAATGACGTTCTGAAAATACTGTGAAGGGGGGCACAGGCCAAATTTTTGATAGAGGGGGGGGGGGGGGGGGGGGGGGGGGGAAATGACGTTCTGAAAATATGGTGAAGGGGGACACGGGCCAAAAAAGGTTGAGAACCACTGTGTTAAACAATAGGCAGTGTTAAAGTGGGGAGATAACATCAAGAAATAGGCAAACAGCAATCTTTCACAGTGTACTTTCAGTGCAAGAAAGTGTCAGAGATGGTACCTTATTTATTGGTTCACCAGCTCTTGTATTGCCTTGTCTTCTGTAGTTTTTATGGACATTCATTCTGAAGACTTGGTGCCTGGCGATGTCATTGAGATTCCCCGTCATGGCTGTGACATGCAGTGTGATGCTGTACTCATTACTGGTAACTGCATCGTTAATGAGAGTATGTTGACAGGTAAGATTTTTGTACCTGTAATTCTGTCTGTATTTAGCAAAGGAATGGTAAAATCACGACACATACCATCTTTAAGTTGTGAAGCAATAAGACTATTTGTATATACTAGATCATGGATTTATGAAATTAAGGGGTGGGGGGGCTGAGTGGTCTCAAGGTATGGTGTCTGCCTCGAGTGCTGGAGGTCCCGGGCTCAAGGCCCGGTGAGCAGCAGAATTTTTTCACATGGACTTTTAGTTATAAAATTTCCCCTGGCCAATGGGTAGTGAGATCGGACGCCCATGTGTATTGTTGTATATCTCAAAATATCTCTTGGCAGTTGGAAATAAAAAAAGAGTAGCCTAACAGCGCTGCCTGGGCAAAATTTTGAGTTAAAAATCTACCCAAGTATTTCAGGATCCTCGCCGGTGCTAAGGAGTTCATGCACTGAGCTGAGTTTCTCCGGACTCAGGCTTGAGTTAGGAGTAGAATGGAGCACTTATGGATTACACCCGTGTGCTGTGATGTTGATCCATTGACTAAACTAAACTAAACTAAACTTTATTAAATTAGCTTTTAGTTCTTTTATTAACCACATTTTGTTCCCCAAAAAATTCCTAATTTCAGTTTATGAGATTAGTTTGTTAGTTGGTTAATTAGTTAGTTAGGCTAGCTAGCTAGCTAGCTAGTTAGTTAGTTAGTGAGTTAGCTAGCTAGTTAGTTATTTAGTTCATTGGTTGGTTGGTTGGTTGGTTATCTGTGGGAAATCATCCTTGTACACCAGACATGTCCATAAGTGCCCAGATCCTTCCCCAAATACATGCATCAAGGGCCAGCAGCTAGAAGTGCTAGTTCCGTGTTGTTATGAGATTGGTTCAGCGGAAGAACCATATACAGTGAAGAAACAAATCAGCAAAGGCTTGGAGTTTCAATCACTGCTCTGGCAAGCCATGTGTTATATACTAAATCACCATTGCTCTGGTGTGCATGGATATGCAGGCTTTGTGTGCAGAGACATGCATTGCATTTGATCTTGAACATAAATTACAGTGAAAGCATCCATTTATATGGCTGTCCTGAATTGATAATAAGTGTTTCCCATTCAGGAAAGTAAAATTAGTTAATAAAATACTCTGAATACTCCAGATTACCTTTTCCCATTGATTCAGTCAAATACTGAAAATAGGTAATGTTTAAATTTATTACATGTTTCTAAGTCTAAATTGGGTTTATTCAAAACAAGCTTTGCTTACTCTGCTGCCCATCTATGGAACTATCTTCCACTCCACATCAAAACTATAATAAGTACATACTCTGTTCTTTTGTGATGTGTATATGGGTATGCATATGTATATATGCAGATGATAATGATCATATCATTGTTGAGTACTTTTTTGTTTGTAAAAATATGAGGCTAGCACCATACACCCAATAATCTCCAAAGTGTCTAAAAGGGTCCATTACTTTTTTTTTACTTTACAATGGCACTGTAAAGAAAACCAAAATTACAACAACGAAAAAGAGATTCCTGAGAAGAATACTCATTGCATCAAGAAGAGAGAAGATCAGGAATGATTAAATCATGACTAGAGTGGGGGAAGTAGCAGCACTAGATTTCATTAGAAAAGAGCAAATTAAATGGTTCGGTAACAACTAGGCTACCAACTGTCAGTATACAACAAAAGGCAATGAAGTACAGACCATATGGAACCAGAAGAAAAGACGGCCATGTAAATGATGGACAGAGTCCATGGGAGTCTCAATATATGAAGCCCATAAACAGGCACTCTTCCGCTGTTTATGCTTCACCTCGACACCGCAGGATACAAGATGAACAAGATGAGATGATGATGATGAAATGTATTAGAACAGATACTTAATCTTCTTCCTCTTCCTTTGTCCTACTGCTTTTATCATGAAACATTGCAGAGAGAAGGTGAATGTAACTTTCTGCTTTCGCTTGCTGCTTGCTGCTTGTGCTAATGTTATTTTTAATTTCTTTAATGTCTCTTTTACTCCATCTAGACAATTATTCCTGGGTAGTCCTCTCACCTTTTATCTCGATTCTCTTATCCAGACAGTTCTTGCCTCTGTTTGATCTTGTTCCAATCTAACTACATGTCTGAAACATTTAATTATGTGGTGTTATATAATTCAGTAATTGGTGTTATCCTTACACTGATTCTTAGTTTCTCATCTCTCTCTCTCTCCCTCTCTTCTTGTTCTTCCAGCTGCATTGATACTTCTTTTACCTCTTTAAACAGGTGAAAGTGTGCCGGTCACCAAAACCTCCCTGCCGAACCCAACAGGAATGAAAGAGCAGCACAATCCGGAGCTGAGTATGAAAGAGCACTCCAGGCATGTTTTGTTTTGTGGCACGCATGTAATACAGACTAGATTTTATGGCAACCAGAAGGTCAAGGCTGTGGCACTTAGAACAGGTCAGTTTTGTTTCAGTGAAACACACGCTGCTTGAAGCAGTACACATTTCAGTCTAGAAATATCAGAAACCACTTAACTCTTTGAGCCTCATATGGTCACAGCAACTGCCAACATGGGACAATGGCGATAGCAACAAAACCAAAAGTGTATTTACTATCATACATTATATATACAAATATATATCAATGATAATGATACAAATATCATTATCATCATCATCCTATACCATGCCGATAAGCGTGGGCGGTCATGTTTCACCATCTCACACAATCACCAGAGTCGTAGATCAGCCCTGTGTTCTTGTCCTTGTCTCAACGATACCATATGGCCAAGCCATCCAGGTATTTACTTCTCTGCCTTCCCCATGCTCTTTTCCCATTAATCTTTCCTGTTTTCACCAAGTTCTCCAACTTATTTCTTTTCATAACATCAAATATCAATACATCATTAAACTAAATCAAATACATTTTTGCAGTATCATCATCATCGTCATCATTATCATCATCCATCATATCAGTGTTCCTTGCATAGTGATGTAGATGTTCATGCCCCTCCACAGATTTCACTCCTTGTTGTACTGAATCAATTCTATTGATGACATTCCCCAATGTGATCATCTTAGATCATTGAGCATCATTTCTCTTGTTCTCCCCCTGCCTCTTATACCTCTGATTTTTCTAGATTTTCACATTCTCTTCTCATTATGTGACCAAAGAATACCATTTGTCTCTTTCTTATAATTGTGCATAATGTTTTACTTTCATTAGCCTTTTCAGGCAATTATTGTTAGTTGCTCTAACAATCTCAGATATTCGCAACATCCAACTAAGACATTCACAACATTCATCTCAGATATTCACAACATTCATCTCAGATATTCACAACATTCACCTAAGATATTCACAGCTTTCACCTCAGATATTCACAACATTCATCTCCGATATTCACAACATTCACCTAAGATATTCACAGCTTTCACCTCAGATATTCACAACATTCATCTCAGATATTCACAACATTTATCTCAGCTACTCACAACATTCACCTAAAATATTCACAGCTTTCATCTCAAATATTCACAATATTCATCTCAGATATTCACAACATTCATCTCAAATATTCACAACATTTATCTCAGATATACACAACATTCATCTCAGATATTCACAACATTTATCTCAGATATACACAACATTCATCTCAGATATTCACAACATTTATCTCAGATATACACAATATTCATCTCAGATATTCACAACATTCATCTCAGATATTCACAACATTCATCTCAGATATTCACAACATTCATCTCAGATATTCACATTATTCATCTCAGATATTCACAACATTCATCTCAGATATTCACAACATTTATCTTAGATATACACAACATTTATCTCAGATATTTACAATATTTGTCTACGAAAGCACATTTCCTGTCGCCAAGCTCTCCAACTTTATTCGCTCCAATTCCAAGATTCACTGTCATATAGAACAATAGTTACAATATAACATTATATGACTTCATATAGAACAATAGTTACAATATAACATTATATGACTTCATATAGAACAATAGTTACAATATAACATTATATGACTTCATATAGAACAATAGTTACAATATAACATTATATGACTTCATATAGAACAATAGTTACAATATAACATTATATGACTCTATTTTTGACATTCAGGGAAAGCACTTATTACATAGGATACTTTTCATCTTCTGAAATGCAGCTGTTGCTTGGAATACTATGTGCTTAATCTCCTTCACATATCTTCCTTCTGATGTTTATAGCATGCTCTGACTAAATATAAGAGATACAATCGTACATGAATCATTGATTGTCAGACATGAAGACTTTGAAAAAAAATCATTTCCCACTGAGAATTTGAATAATGAAGACCCAAACAGCAGATTGTACAGTTTATTGCAAGAATGAAAGTAAAATCAGGATCTGAGGCAGAAGGCAAGAATGAAAGTAAAATCAAGATCTGAGATAGAAGGCAAGAATGAAAGTAAAATCAAGATCTGAGATAGAAGGCAAGAATGAAAATCAAGATCTGAGATAGAAGGCAGGAATGAAAGTAAAATCAAGATCTAAGATAGAAGGAAATAATATAAGTAAAATCAGGATCTGCCCGCAGAAGTCGGATGTGTCGGCCTAACGGCGCAAGAACGCAGCTCTGCTGTAAACAGGCACAACGCAATCACATCCGAAAAAAAAACTCCGGATGAACGAAGAAGAAGAAATCAGGATCTGAGACAAAGTATGAAATAAAAGCAAAATTAAGATCTGAAGAAGAGAGTAAGAACGAAATATGAATCAGTCCTGAGGAAGAAGAAACAAGATTACATATCTTCTTTTCTTTAAACTGATTATACCTTATTTGTAGGTTTTTCAACTTCCAAGGGGGAACTGGTCAGATCCATTATGTTCCCTAAACCTGTGGATTTCAAATTCCAGAGACATTCCTACTACTTTGTGATGATTCTGGCTGGCATTTCTGTACTTGGTTTTATATACACTATTGTCTTGATGGTGAGAAATATTTCTTTCAGCCATTTGTTTATATTGTTTTTAATCATCAATTTTATTTGTATTGTTTTTGTTATAAATTGTGTTTACATCATTGTTTTTGAAATCTTGCTCTGTGGCGAAGGGGTTTCGGACACAATTTGCAATGCTGCATACCACATTTGAAACATAGCTGCGGGTGATTTGGAAATAGACTGCCTAGCGCTGATTTTCACACAATGTTATGAGTGGTGGTCATTCAAAAAGTAATGGCAAACTACTGAATATAAACCTGCCAAGATATCACAAACAGTTAGAAGATGTTGGGGTTGACTGCTATGTCCTGTAAATGATATGCAGCTAACTGTTTTTATGTAATCATTTTTGTTTATGACATTGTTTTTATCATCAATTTACTGTTATCATCAACCGTGTTTATCAGCTTTTCTTTATTTCATCGATTTTCTTTATATCATTTGAGCATAAATGTGGAATTGAAGCGGCAGCAAAAAGGATTAATGCAGTCAGTGATTTACAGCTTGACTGCTTGCTTCATGGCCAGAAAAGTAAACAGACAAGACCTTAATTCTGCATAGATGCAGTCTGACTGTGAGTGTAGGAATAAAAGAGAGGAGGTTGTTTGGTTGCCATGTCTTCTAAAAGACTAAATAAATTAGTGGAACAGTGGTAAAGCTGTGGAAATGTAAATAATATAAACTAACATGAAGTAAGGCAGCTTTACATAAAACAATTACTGAAAACAAAGGAAGTAACGGAAAATAGCCTTCATCACCAATAAAATACACAAAACACAACATATAAATGTGGGGAAGACACTAAAGTAACTAAATTAAGCATAATAACTGAATCAAAAGAATAGAAAGATGTAAAAAATGAAAAAAATGAAAAGAAAGTGAAAGGTTATGCCTGTGGAAGACTGAGTTTTAACTCTTAGGTCAAGATATAATCTGAACATGCAAGAACTGGCTCATAAATAGCAAAATGTCTTGGGAACTGAAATGCTTGGCCATATTAAGTGTATAAAAAGAGACAAACGGCTTTCTTTGATTGACTGGAAAGAGCAGCAGTAGAAGATACAGAGGCAGATCAAGAGACATGATGGTCAGTGGACTGAGACGGTGGCAGGAAGGAGTATTAATCAATAGAATTCGAAAACTACCATGGACTGAGATCTGTAGAAATGCATGAACGCCCTACACCTGTTGACAGGGCACATGATGGTGCTGATGATGTTGAACATCACAGTGCTTTGAAAGAAACAGTGTTGGGAGGCTGTGGTTCCTGGAAGAAGGAGGAAGGGTAAGCCAGCATTAAGATTGACACAGAACATTGCAGACCCCTCTGGCATAGAAATGTGTGAGCCAGAAAAACTGACGAGGGATCAAGAATCTTTATAGGTGGCCATGATGAGTGTGTCATTCTGTGAAGAGCCTGCAAGATGATGAGGAGGAGGAGGATAATGATGAGGAGGATGATGAGGAGGAGGAGGATGATGGTGAGGAGTAGGATGATGATGATGATGATGAAGAGGAGGGTGGGCATAATAATGATGATGATGATGATGAGAAGGAGGAGGAGGATGATGATGAGGAGGAGGAGGATGATGATGAGGAGGAGGAGGAGGAGGAGGATGTTGGTGAGGAGTAGGAGGATGATGATGAAGAGGAGTAGGATGAAGAGGAGGAAGAGGAAGATGATGATGAGGTGCAGGATGAGGAGCAGGAACAGGAGGGTGTGGATGATGATAATGATGAGGAGGAGGAGAATGGTGATGATGATAATGATGGTGATTAATAAATATGTTAAGATCATGGTGATTTCATGGTATAAAACAAAATACAAGAAGAAGGAAAAGATCAGTAACATAGCATCTGCTGTAAGATTTCGTGTAACTACTTCAATTTCTTACAGGTATTGAATGGTGTAAGATGATGATGATGACATGGTATAAAACAAAATACAAAAAGAAGGAAAATATCAGTAACGTAGTATATGCTGTAAGATTTCTTGTAACTACTTCAATTTCTTACAGAAATGGTGTAAGATGATGATGATGATGATGGCATGGTATAAAACAAAATACAAAAGAAGGAAAAGATCAGTGAAGTAGTATCTGCTATAAGATTTCTTGTAACCTCTTCAATTTCTTACAGGTTTTGAATGGCGATCCAGCCAGTGACATTATTATCAGAGCTCTGGATTTAGTCACCATTGCTGTACCACCAGCTCTTCCTGCTGCTCTGGCTGTCGGGGTGGTCTTCTCACAGAGCAGACTCCAGAAGCAAAATATTTACTGCATTAGTCCCCGGGGCATCAGCATCAGTGGAACTATCAACACCTGCTGTTTTGACAAGGTAGGTAGTGACAAGGTAGGCTGTGACAAGATAGGTAGTGACAAGGCAGTGACAAGATAGGTGGTGACAACTTTCATCAAGAACATTACCCAAAAAGACACTTTGAATATCCGATGTTTCAGTTACCATGACTGTTATTACTAGCAAAAACTTGTATGTCAAGAACATTAACCCCCCCCCAAAAATGTCCAATGTTTCAGTTACCACAATTTTTAAAACAATGTATTCCCTTAGTGAATTTGAATAATGATGACACAAACAATAGATTGCATGATTTATTGCTTGGCATATTTCGCTGTATCTCGTCAGGTACATACTGCAGAATTCACACAATATAAAGTAAAATAACTAGATAAATCCTTCAAGCTGAAATATACACATGTTCGCACAGTAATTTCAATTGTCTACCATGGTAATTTTAAACTGACTATAATGTCTTTCTATTTGCACAAAACTGGCCTATGTAGATTAATAATGATGCTTCTGCAAACTTTAACAAGCGCTTATTTTGTGTATTAAAAACATGTGATGTCTGCAATTCAGTGTAAATGGTGAAAATCATTCCAACCCCTACACTGGTCAGTTGGACTAAATGTTGACTTCCTGTCCTTGACTTGGGGACGTAAATTACAAGTACCTCAGAAGTCATAGTGGGTTTGCCTAATGGCCAGGGACACTGGTAATAAGGAGAGCTAATACACACACGTAAATATCAGTCCAGAGACACTAGAAGTAGTAGCACATGTGAATGGATGACTAAATGACATTAATTATTCAACCTATTAACCTGATTCTGGCTTGGGCAGGCTGGATATCATCTCAGGTGAGCCTTTTACAAAGAGATCAAAGTTGCTAGTTCCAAGAGTTCTTATAATCACAGACACCCTTTGCAGACTAGACAAGAAGGGGAGCTGACGAACAATGCCAATGTCACCACCACTCATCTGGGAAAAGATGATATGTAGTTACAATATTAACTGAAGATTAGAATGAACAGCAGTATTTTGGTGACTATTATATAGATTTCAAAGCGAGGGGACACAACAACAACAAAATATGCTGCCTTGAATCATGTAGAGTAGCTAAAGGGCTCCTTGTAATACACATGGAGGTGTAATGGGTACATGATGCTAGCCGCATCATTTCATTAACAGATCATAACTCATGGGTGAAGAGGTCAATGACTATTCTGGACACTTTCACTCTCCAAGACATTTCCTGGTATGCATTTTAGGCTGCATCAGCCTCACAGCCCAGATCCATTGTGGAAATCCCCCTTAATGTGAATTTGAAAAAATGGGATGGATGGTGGTGATCATCATAATGATAATGATTGATGGCGACCATATTAATGAAAGATTGATGGTGATCATATTAATAATAATGACTGATGGTTGATCATATTAATGATAATGATTGATGGTGATCATATTAATGATAATGATTGATGGTGATCATATTAATGATAATGATTGATGGTGATCATATTAATGATAATGATTGATGATGATCATATTAATGATTGATGGTGATCATATTAATGATAATGATTGATGGTGATCATATTAATGATAATGATTGATGGTGATCACATTAATGATAATGAATGATAGTGATCATATTAATGATAACGAATGATGATGATCGTAATGATCATATTAATGATAATGATTGATGTGATCATTTTAATGATAATGATTGAAGGTGATCATATTAATGATAATGATTCATGGTGATCATATTAATGATAATGATTGATGGTGATCATATCAATGATAATGATTGATGGTGATCGTATTAATGATAATGATTGATGGTGATCATATTAATGATAACGAATGATAGTGATCATATTAATGATAATGAATGATAGTGATCATAATAATGATGATGAATGATGGTGATCATAATAATGATGGTGATCATAATAATGATGATGAATGATGGTGCTCATAATATTGATGATAAATGTTGGTGATCATAATAATGATGTTAGATGATGATTATCATAATGATGATGATGAATGATGGAGATCATATTAATGGTGAATAGTGGATGGTGATCCTAATAATGTTTGATGGTAATCATAATATTGATGAGGAATGGTGGTGATCATAATAGTGATAACGATTGATGGTGATCCTAATAATGATAATGATGATGTTTGATGGTGATAATGATGATGGTGACCATAATGCTGACAGCAATGGTGGTAGAAATAACAAAGGTGATGATGTTTGTCATAATAATGAATAGCAGAAAATGACATGTCTCTAACTCATGTGGTGATCTTGCATTCACAGACTGGCACTCTCACAGAAGATGGGCTTGACATGCATGGAGTGGTCAAAGTTGAGAAATCCAAGTATGACAGCTCATTCTTTCATTTCTGGTGTAGTACTTTGTAAACAGGACAATTGCTTTCTAAACAGGAAGATTATTTTATAAACAGCAAGATTGCTTTGTAAAGAGGAATATTATTTTGTAAACAGGATGATTACTCTGTAAACATGAAAATTAGTTGTAAGCAGGAAGGTTATTTTTTTAACAGGATGATTGATAACTCTGTGAACAGGAAAATTACGTTGTAAGCAGGAAGATTATTTTTTAAACATGTCAATTACTCTGTTAAAAGGAAGTTTATTTTTATTAGCAAGAAAATTTCTCTACATTTCTCTCTTTCTCTACATTTCTCTCTTTCTCTATCTTTCCCTCATTATCATCATCATGTGCCATGATGTGCGGCAGAAGTTATCCTTTTGAGAATCTTTCATATGAAGCAAGGGCTCTCTCAAAGAATCAGTATTTTGTTTTGTAGATAATAGGGTGGACATTTGAGCTGAGTTGTCAGTCAGTATGACTCCCACTCAAGGGACATTTGAACCTGTCAATTAGTAGAATTCTCATCCAAGGGACATTTGAACCTGTCATTTAGTAGGATTCTCATTCAATGGACATTTGAACCTGTCATTCAGTAGGATTCTCATTCAAGGGACATTTGAACCTTTCATTTAGCAGGATTCTCACTGGAGGGAAATTTGAATCTGTCATTTAGAAGGATTCTCATTCAAGGGACATTTGAACCTGTCATTCAACTGACGATGATGAGGATGACAATGAAGAAGAAGATAGAAGGAGATGAGGAAGAAAAAAAATGAGAAGAAGAGGAAGAAGAGGAAGACAAAAGCAATAATAATGATAACAATGTAAAAGAAGATGAAGAAAAAAGAATAGAAATTAAGCACTCAACCCTGCATAACATTCTGCCCTTTTTATCAATCTTGTTTCATGCATTTTTTCCTCAGTAAGTCTCTTATTAGCTTTATGTTACACAGCAACTATAATATACGATTATGGAAAATGTGCAAAAATCAATAACAGCATGCCTAATTAACACTGGTGGGCGCATTTGTGTAACTAATCAGGAGCCTCACTGATAATGTAAAGAGGGCGGGCAGAAGAGGGTTTGAGTCCTGGGTTTGTCATACACTAACACAGGAAAATAAAGGTCATCTATTCCTCCTCGCTGTCACCCTGCAAAATCTAAAGGTTCTATCACAACACAAGTACATAGCAGGTTTCTGCTTTGGGACATTTTGTTTGTTGTTTTATTTCTTTTGTTTGTTTTTCATTTTTTATTTTTATTAGTTTTTGTTTTGTTTGTTTGTTTTAAGTACTGGAAATTGTTACTTATTATTATTTGTTGTTTTTAAATAGTTAAGAATGAAGCAAACATAGCTCAGTAGCTCAGCTTGTCACATTCATCACATACACAATTAACAGATCAGTAAAAATAGATATTGATGCTCTTATTACTTTTGTTATTATTCTTGTTCCAGATTTCAACCAATCATAAAAGATACGGATCATCTTGGCACTGGCCCAATGGTAACTGGCATGGCAGCTTGTCATTCACTAACAATCATTGAAAACCAGCTGATGGGAGATCCACTGGACCTCATTATGTTCAACGCTACTAAATGGGTAAGTAAAGTTCTAATGTAGTCATAGCCTCTCATCTAACAAGTCAAAAATATATCACCCACACAGAAACAACAATCTGTTATCTGTTAGGGTATTTTTTTTTTTTCACTCGCTCGCTTTGAACTCAAGCGTAGTCCGTACACACTATTTATAGTAGTGCTGGACTGAATTTTGTGTGTGGGTTAGCTTTCCCTATTAACAATGTCCCTCACTATCAAGCGAACCCACTCCGACATCAGAGGTACTTGTAATTTACATCCCCAAGTCAAGAACAACAGGTCAACATTTTAGTCCAGCTGTCCGACGTAGGGGTTGAACCGCTTAGCTTGGCATCAGCACAACAGATGTTTAAGAACATGCGTTCTTACCCATTCAGCCACGTGGACCTGCTGTTGGGGTATTATCCTTGCACTTTGGACATGTCCATAGGTGCTCTGATTCCAACTCCCCCACTCCCCCCACGTACCTTACATATTCATCAGCGTCTGGCGGCTAAAAATATTTCCAGTTCTGTGTTGGTTGATGAGGCTTCTCATTCTCCCAATGCGCTTCCCATGTCTGGTGATGTCAACTCTTACTCTCAAGTCTCTCATTCTGGACAACAATGTGGATTCACTGGCATCTAAAGTTCTCCACTCTCAACACCTCTCTAAGGGAATTAATAACATCGGCACAATGCAGGGGATGCAGAGCTAGCAAGTTTATCAGCTCATACATTTTCATTAACTCCTGCATGCCCCAGAATGAAAGGGTTTGTCCTGCAGGGTTTCCTTTGTTGATGTTTTATCTTGCTTTTCCTTTTGTTAGTGTTGGCTGCTAGCTCGACTGTTTTGTGTGGGTGTAGTCCTTGATAAAATGCAGAAGAATATGAACAGGACAAGACAATGCTGATGATGAATATGTATATTAAATGTTTTCATCTTGCTATTTTAGTCATTTTAGTCGTTTAGTCATTGGATCAACATCACGGCACACGGTTTAACCCATAAGTGCTCCGTTTTCCTCCTAACTCAAACCTGAGTCTGGAAAAACTCAGCTCAATGCACGAACTCCGTTGCATCAGTGAGGATCCTGAAATACTTTTGGGTAGATTTTTAACTCGAAATTTTGCCCGGGCAGCGCCTTTAGGCTACTCTTTTTCGATTTCCAACTGCCAAGGGATTTTTTACGTGCGCAACAATACACACGGGCGTCCGATCTCACTACCCAGAGACCAGGGGAAATTTTATTACTGGAAGTCCAGGTGGATTTTTAAATAAATCCCGGTCCTCACCGGGGCCTGAACCTGGGACCTCCAGCACTCGAGGCGGACACCATACCTTGAGACCACTCAGCCCCCTTCTTGCTAGGAGATAGACTTGGGTGGGTGTCTGGCCCCCCTTCTTGCCAGGACAAGACAATGTTGATGATAAATGTAGCTACACTTAAGTTAAAAGAGAAGTTAATATCTTGCTATTTTCTCTGACTGTAAGGATCTGGAAGAACCTGGGCCAGAAGAAACCAGATTTGATATGATGACCCCTACTATTGTCAAGCCACAGACCAAAACCTCATCAGAAGTCCGAGGCTCTATTGATGCAGTAAGTTGTTCTGTATTATTTTTCCTTATAATGTGCCCACAAAATCTTGACTGTCCATGCCTAATTTATCTCATCTCCTTACTTTTTTCATTTGTTTATTGTAGGACTAATACACTATAGTAGTTATTAATATTTAAACAACTTTTTAATATCTCATTTTTAATTTGTTTATCTCTCTAGAAGTTAATATATAGAATGTGTTAATAAAAATCATGCGTTAATATACAGAATGAGTTAATATATACAAGTGTTAATATATAGAAATTCTAATATTGAACAGAGATTGTCATCCAACACTGATGTCATGACACTCCATCTCCCTCACGGTTTCCATTAAAAGGGTTTTACTGCTGCCAGATTTTTCTGGGAGTGCAAATAAAAACACCAAACATCTCTCCCTCTCTCTCTCCCTCTCACACACGCATGCACACACACACACACACACAGACTGACTGACTGACTGACTGACTGACTGATTGATTGATCTTTATTTTCGAAGGGTTACAAATTGGGCATGCGGGCCCGTCTTACATTCATCCCTTCCAATCACTCATCTTTCGTTCATCAATAGTGCATGATACATTCACATAGGAAAACAACATTGTCAAATGAATGTTGTAAACATAAACAATGCGTGTTACCATGTTATGAGACACATTCCCCACCCACCACACATCAACAACACACACACACCCAAGCACACATATATTCCCCCACCCACCCACCCATCTCCCACCCACACATCCTCCACCTACACACATCTCTCCACCCACACACACACATTCCCACCCATCCCCCAACCCACACACACTCACCCACCCACACACTCCCAACCACTCAGCCAAAAAACATCCCCCAACCACACATTCTCCCACCCACACACACATCCCCAGCCAACCCACACATCCTGCACCCACCCACACATCCCACACCCATCTATGCACACATCACCCACCCACACACACATTCCTCACCCACACATATCTCAGCACCCGCACACACATCACACACCCATCTCCCAACCCACACACACTAGAGAGAGAGAGAGAGCAAGAGAGAGAGGCAAATGTTTGGACAGAAGTCATAATTAATGAAACAACAACAACGTAACTGTAAAAGATATATAAAAATAACTGACACACAGGAATACTTCCCTAATAGTGTCCAATCCAGGAGTCTGGGAACTTAACTGATTCAGTGCCAGCCATCTGATGATCTGGGAACTTAACTGATTCAGTGCCAGCCATCTGATGATCTGGGAACTTAACTGATTCAGTGCCAGCCATGGGATGATCTGGGAACTTAACTGATTCAGTGCCAGCCATGGGATGATCTGGGAACTTAACTGATTCAGTGCCAGCCATGGAATGATCTGGGAACTTAACTGATTCAGTGCCAGCCATGGGATGATCTGGGAACTTAACTGATTCAGTGCCAGCCATGGGATGATCTGGGAACTTAACTGATTCAGTGCCAGCTATGGGATGATAAATCATCTTAAGTGACTTTCTGTATCTGCCATGGACTTATATACAATGGTTTTCTATAACCAACCCCTTTTAATTTGATATATAATATAACATGTCTGCTACTATATTAACAACCTTTATGGCATAACTGTGACACACCCCTACTTCCCATTTTCCACTGTCCATTTTTATTTGGTCCAAACATACTTTTTGTTTGGAACTGAATCTGTTAAGAAAGAAAATATAAAGTGAGAGAAAGATTCATAAAGTTTCTTACAGAAAGACTCCTCATCCATTACCCTGAATAAAACCTGCCTAGAGAAAGTTAATCTTCCAAAAATGCATGAAGAAATCTGTCTAGAGGAAGTTAATCTTCCACAAATGCGGGATGAAATCTGTCTAGAGGAAGTTAATCTTCCACAAATGCTTGATGAAATATGTCTAGAGAAAGTTAATCTTCCACAAATGCATGATGAAATATGTCGAGAGAAAGTTAATCCTCCACAAATGCATGATGAAATCTGTCCAGAGGAAGTTAATCCTTCGCAGACGAGTGATGGAATTGGACACATCGACCTATAACATCAACAACTATGTGTGGTGCACTTCCCTCGAAAGAGGAATCAAGAAGACAAACAAGGATCCCTGAATTCATCAGTCATGCATTTTCCTCCTAAAATAAAAAAAAAAGAGCATCAGTTTATGTTTCCTCCTAAAATTAAAATAAAAGAAAAAGCAAAAAAATTAACTGTAGATCCTTTACAGGATGTCACAGTCAACCCCATCATATTTTTTACTGTTTCTATTGTGATTCTTGGCATGTTTACAATCAGTAGTTTGCCATTGCTTTCTGAGTAGCAGGCCCTCTACCATTGTATGAAAACCAACGCAATGCAGTCTGCTTCCAAATCATCTGCAGATGTGTTTTGAACATGGTATGTTGGACTATGAATTGCGTTCGTAACCCCTTTGCCCTTCTCTCTTACTACACTAATAGACAGAATTGTCTCACTTGTTCAACCTCATTTATCCCCTGAACAATTGATAATCACCAAAATACTACTGTTGATTCTAATATTCAATTAATATTGAACTACATATAATCTTTTCCCAGCTGAGTGGTGATGACGTTGGTATTGTTCGTCAGTTCCCCTTCTCGTCCAGTCTGCAAAGGATGTCTGTGATTACAAGAACTCTTGGAGCTAACAACTTTGATCTCTTTGTGAAAGGCTCACCTGAGATGATATCCAGCCTGTCCAAGCCAGAAACAGGTTAATAGGATGAATAATTATTGCCATTTTTGTCATTAAACCTGAAAAAAGTGTAAAATGAAACAAAAAGGTACGTTAAAATAATCTGGAGAAACAAGCACAAACACTGTATCTGTTGTTTGTCATCTGTTATCTTTTATCTGTTGGGGTATCATCCTTGAATCTCAGACAAGTCCATAGGTGCTCATTTCATCCCCCCCCCCAACACATGCATCAGCATCCGATGGCTAATAATGCCAATTCTGTGTTGGTTGATGACAAGGCACCTCATTCTTATGATGTGCCTCGTGTGTCTGGCCCAGCCTGATCCCATTCCCGAGTCTCTAATTCTGGACAACGCTGGGATCCATGGCATCAAAGTCGTCTGCTCTCGACATTTTTCTAAGGGCATTAATAACATCGGCACAATCTATGGGCTGGCTATCTGCAGGGGATTTAGAGCCAGAAAGTTTATTTCCCTAAACTATTATATGTTCCGGAACAAAAATGAAGGTGAATCTACATATAACAGACCGCAGTGATTCAGTCCATTCTCCATGTACAGAAACAACCTTGATCTTTAGGATCATGCACATTGAATCACTTAGTATACAAACCTTGGTATAATTCTGTGATTCCAGCCATTTGAAAGCTGGTGTTACTGCCATCACCTCCTTCATCAGGCTGCTCCTGGTACAAAGGCTGTACATAGCTCGCAAGGACCTCAGGTTGAATAATAAAAGTGTCAATGGAGAAAATGAAAAACATCATATAAATAATATAGTGATGACTAAGAAAAGTAATAATGAATATATTAACGTATACCACAGACGTCCAACAATTTTGTTATAAAATTTTAGTTTTACAAAAAATAATGGATTATGTTTAATTGTTGTTTATGTTGTTCTTGATAAAGGTTCTTGTAACCAAAAGTGATGGCCATTTTTTTTTGCTCGCTATGAACTTAGGCATAGTCCACACAAATGCTACTACTTCTAGTGCACTGGACTGATTTTTGCGTGTGGATTATCTTTCTCTATTACCTGTGTCCCTCGCCATCAGGCGAACCCACTCCAACTTCAGAGGTACTTGTAATTTACATCCCAAAGTCAAGGATGAAAATTCAACATTTTAGTCCAACTTACAGGTATAGGGGTTGAACCAGTTACCTCGGCATTAGCACACTGGAAGTTTAAGGATGTGCTCTCTTATCCATTCAGCCATGCTGCCTTCCAGTGATGGTCATAATTATCATTCTTATGTTTACAATGTTCTGATGCTATTTCTCATAATTTGTTTCAGGTTATCTTTAGAATACATGTTCACGTCCTCTCATATCCTCATTAATCTTCACATCCTTTCGTATCCTCATTAAGGTTCACATCCTCTCATATCCTCATTAATGTTTTCCCCAGTTCCATGTAACTTCCAGCAAGTTCTACAATCATATACTCAGCATGGCTACAGAGTGATTGCCCTTGCCTGGAAGTCGCTGCCAGCTAAATTGAATTATGTGAAAGTACAGAGAATTACCAGGTGAAAAAGTTTCCAGATTACAAAATTGTTTTTATAAGAACTAAGATAACAAGGTGGTCTGGGCTGACCTGATTATAACAATAACAAAAACAATGGGTGGCCAGAGTTATCTTGATTATACAAACACCAGCAACTTAGGGTAGTCTGATTTGGCTTGATGTTAAGAATATGTTCAAATTTGCATCAAAGGAGACTTTTACAATCAACCATGCCTAAAATTAGTACCAGGAAAAGCTATAAGAGGTAAAAATGTCCATTTGCACTAACAATTATGCCACCATATTCCATGTATGCAAAACTTTACTGGACACAGCCAGCATAAGTTTTTATTGGCTGTGTGATTTTCTAGATATTTGGATGCTCAGTAGTTTGCCATAGCTTTCTGAACTGCTGACGCTCATAACCTTGTGAAAATCAATGCAAAAAATCTGCTCCCAAATCACCTGTGGCTGACTTTAAATCAAGTATGTCAGTATTGTGAAACTGTGTTCATTACCCCTAAGCCACATATGCTGAATGTAAAATAGCTTGTTATTTTTGTAACTGGCAGAGATCAATTGCAGTAACCATTCTTTCACTGAGTTCCATGTATGTAAACTAACTGCTTATTATGTTTGCAATCGGCAAAGTTCAAGTCACTGTATGATACACAATTGCACTAGCCATTATTCCACCACATTCCATGTATTTAAAACTAACCTCTGGTTATGTGTTCAATCAACAGAGATCAAGTGGAGAATGATTTGACCTTCCTGGGATTGCTGGTTATGGAGAACAGACTCAAACCGCAGTCTGCTCCAGTTATCACCCAGCTCATTGATGCCGACATTCGTGTGATTATGGTCACAGGTAATATATGTTTTCTGAAATCCAAAGGGTTGTAACACCATGCATCCCCTTCATATCGCAATGTACCTGAGACGAAGAGACTGAAAGACTGGCAAAAGAAGGTGCAAGTACCTCAGCCTGATAGAGAAATAACTTTTGATGAGGTCAAAAGGTTTATAAAAACTAATTATAGAAGAATCAAGGTCAGCATGGCTGAATAGATAAGTGCACCCATTCTTAAACATCCAGTGTGCTGATGCAAGGTAGAACGTTGAGCCCCTAATCTGGTCAGTTGGACTAAAATGTTGACTTCTCATTCTTGATTTTGGGACGTAAATAACAAGTGTGTCAGGAGTCAAAGTGGGTTCACCTGATGGTGAGGGACACTGGAATAGGGATAGCTAATCCACAAGCTAAAATCAGTCCGGTTCACTAGAAGTTGTAGCACATTTATGGACTACGCTTGAGTTCAATGCATTCAAACAAAACAAACAAGAAAAATTATACAATCATTGGGAATTTGAACACCCAGGCCACCAGGAAGATGATGAATACTACCAACTCAACCGAAGAGATCAGGTTACAGTATTCAGACTCTGTATGGGACACAAAAGGCTGATATACCATGTTTAGTAAACTAAAGATAGGAGATTCTGACAAATATTACTGTGGAACTGGTAAAATGATGGTTAAAATTTGCAGCATCAGTGCTCAACATATATGAGTGAGAAAAAGTTATTATTGCCCACACCCACTGCATTTGAGGACAAACTTTATGGAAATGTCAAGGGTCTCAAGGTCACTGCTGCTTGCTTTAGGTATATTAGGTTGATGGTTAAAGGTATATGAGGAACAAGAAGAAGAATATAGTTGTTTATTATCTCTTCTGTGTCTGCTATTTTGATTACATACATGCAAATTTTGACTTCTCAATTTTTTTGTGTCTTGTAAAACTACTTTAGTGATTAAAGCACGTATTTGTCAACCTGTTGGTCCTTCATTTTAACTTCCCTTGAGGGAAATAAATTTATAGGCACTGACTGACAGTCATAAAAATAGAGAAAAGAAGTAGTTATTAGAGAATACAATAGACAATAAACAAAGTGAAAGCTATTGTGGTCAGACCAGGATACAGCCTGATGTCTCCAAATGATGGCAGGGTTTTGCTGAAGGAATTGTGGCCAAATTATTAAATTGTCCACCTCACATATCATAGGGTGTCTTTTCAATCCTCGTTATGGCTGAGGAAATTGTTTAAAACATCCTAGCATGTACATTCAAGATTTGTTGGGCACATTTTGAGCAGAAATAAGCTTGACAACTTAGAGAAAACTTCCAAACCTGATGGGAAAAGAGCAAGGAGAAGTCATACAGTTAAATACCTTGATCTTTTGGCCACACAGTATAAATAGCTTGATTGATTGATTGATTTAGGAACCGACATCACAGCATTCAGGGCATTCCCATAAGCGCTGCATCCCTATCCTCAGCAGCCAGCGAAGAGTTCCATCACCAATAGTACCAGTAGCAATCTGATTATATGTCCGTCTCGCCTTTCCTCTGAGCGTTGAGCGTCGGCCAGATCCCCTTGTCACTCCTCACTGTCTCATTCTTGCCAGACCATGGTGATCCATTTGCTCCTCCGAGGTGTACACGTGCTCCCACAAGGCCGCAACCACGTCTGCCTTGTCGTGTATCAATACTCCACCAAGTTCTGCAGAGCCAGCCAATCTGTCCCCCTGTTCATTTCCCAGCACACCACAGTATAAATAGAACAAGAACACAACATTATTCAACACTCTAGTGATTGTAATTAGTCTGCTGTCTATACACAGAACCTGCCTTGACCTTTAGGGTCTTGCACATTGAATCACTTAGTACACAAATGTTGGTATGATTCTGTGATTCCAGCCATATGAAGATGTTATTCAAAGCTCTAGTTATTGTATGAGATGATGAACCACGACTGCTCACACTTATCAGCAAGGCACATGATAATGATCAGCTTGTGCACAATATGGTCAGCTGCTGGGCAGGCAACCTTTCTTCAGAAAGGTTCGTCTGGCAATCACAAGCAGTGGTACAAATACAGTAATGAAAAATTAACACATAGGTATTGTTAACATTCTTCTGTAAAACATGTTTCCCAGGTATTTTGCTGTCCTGCTTGCCATTTTGCAGAGAGTTGAGTTGAGTTGAGCTAAGAACTGACATACTGCATTCAGGACATTACCATGTGTACTCCGTCCCCTCGTTCAACAGCCAGTGAAGAGTCACACTACTAATCGTTCCTACTGCTATCTGATTGAAAGTTCTCCTGGTCTTCCCTCTCAGGTTTGAAATACTACCAGAACCCCTACCAATCTCCCTGCAATCTCATCCTTTTCACATACAAGTTCTTAATCTGTTCCCCAGCCTTCTCCACCTGGTCCTACAGGTGCACAACCACCTCCCCCTTGTCCATAGGTAATCTACCACCAAGAGGTGTATTCCATGCCAGCCTATCAGCCTGTTCATTCCCCAGCACTCCCGCATGGCGAGGACAAAAATCCATACAATTCTCACAATCTGTGACCTCTGAAGCGAGGTGAAACATTCCTTTCTCCACCTTACTAAGCATACTCCTTGAGTCTGTAATGAATACAATGTGTGATTGCAGTGGTCTCCTCTAACCAATGGAATGCTGCTGTGACTGCTTCTACCTCCATTCTCATGCTGGAGGTCGAAGTCTCATATGCCAGACTTTCCATTTTTAAGAATCGTCCATTAGCCTTCACAATGAAACCCCAACCACTGCGCCTGTTTCTCACACTGAGAGAGAGAGCAAGCCAGATGGGATAAAACCTGGCACAGTTTATTCAGTCCAGTTGCCTGTGGCCTTTATCTGTGAACAAAAATGTAGCATGCTTATCTGATCTATTCCTATGACGACCAGGTGACAACATGTTGACAGCGTTGAGTGTTGCCAGAGAGTGTCAAATGGTGGAGAGTACTGACCGTATTATCCTAGTGCAGGCCTACCCTCCTCAGGCTGGGCAGTCTGATGTCACTCTGGAGTTTGTCTACGCTGATGACAGTAGCACCAAAGTTGAAGAAGTTACGACGGTATGAAGTGCTGTTAACTTGTTTTATTCCAAGAAAATCACCAGTTTTCTTCTTCTTTATTCATGTTGTTTTGTTCACTTAAAATAGATTGTCTTTATCTACAGTGTTGTCACTTGTGTAAATTCCCTTGTCTTGTTTAGTTCATTCAGTGGTCCATAAAGCTTAGCTTCTTTCATCTGTGTGTCTTTTTCTGTTTCCTGCATCTCCTCATGCAGTAGAGGCCCTCATCCGACAGGTGCAAAGGTTTTTACAGGTGAGAGGATCAACTTCATTGCCCTGAGTTTTATCCCAGTATGACTCATCACTTTCTGCAGGGTGGCACAGCTAAATGCATTGCACAATGCAGGAACTCCGCAGTCCCAGACATGAGTCTCTGAGAAAATTGCACACATGACTGAATGACAGAGTGTGGAATCTAACCTATAACCTTAGAAGTGCAAAGCTAACTATTTCACACTTAATTACTTCACACTCAACTACTTCACACTCAACTACTTCACACTCAACTACTTCACACTCAACTACTTTACACTCAACTACTTCACACTCAACTACTTCACACTCAACTACTTCACAGTCAAAACTTCACACTCAACTACTTCACAGTCAACTACTTCACACTCAACTACTTCACACTCAACTACTTCACACTCAACTACTTCACACTCAACTACTTCACACTCAACTACTTCACACTCAACTACTTCACACTCAATTACTTCACACTCAACTACCTCACACTCAACTACCTCACACTCAACTATTTCACACTCAACTACTTCACACTCAACTACTTCACACTCAACTACTTCACACTCAACTACTTCACACTCTACTACTTCACACTCAACTACTTCACACTCAACTACTTCACACTCAACTACTTCACAGTCAACTACTTCACAGTCAACTACTTCACAGTCAACTACTTCACAGTCAGCTACTTCACACTCAACTACTTCACACTCAACTACTTCACACTCAACTACTTCACACTCAACTACTTCACACTCACCTACTTCACACTCAACTACTTCACAGTCAAAACTTCACACTCAACTACTTCACACTCAACTACTTCACACTCAACTACTTCACACTCAACTACTTCACACTGAACTACTTCACAGTCAACTACTTCACACTCAACTACTTCACACTCAACTACTTCACACTCAACTACTTCACAGTCAACTACTTCACACTCAACCAGTTCATACCAAGCCCTTCGCAGACTCAACTACTGAGTGTAAACTTGCCAAGAAATCACAAACATCTGAAGAAATTCTGGGGTTGACTACGACATCCTGTAAAGAATATGCACCTAACGTTTTGTGTTTTTTGCAGACTTATTCATGATTTGTTGGAGCAAAAGTTTTCTGTGGGATGAGATAGCCAGTGCCATTCCACTATTCCATAGTCACCTTTTACAACATGTTTGGTAGCTGACATTGATACTGTTCTTTGCTTTTTCTACTTCTTCTTCTTCAGCTTTCCGAGCCATTGAGGTTCTTTGCTGCAAATACAATCCGTCTCCATTCGTCTCTCCGGTTGACCTTCTCTTACCAGTCGTTGATTCCCAGTGCTTGTAGGTCTGTATATGTATTATCTCTCCACCGTCTTCTTGGTCTACCTCGGGGTAGCTTTTCCTATAAGCCCAGTAATTCAGGGATGTAGCTATTGTTTAGTGTCAACAAAACTTGTTATAGTTTGTAATTACTGAAGCAATAATCATGAAGTGTCTTGTTGACTAACATGGGTGATCATGCTTCTCCAGATCTTGCACACTCCAAAAAGTGTCTTATTAATTTGTGTGCCACTTACTAAACAAGCTGAACAGCACATAAATGCCTTTGAATATAAATGTTATAGATGGGTTCTAAGAATATCATGGATACAGAAAAGAACATATGCATCTATACGACAAGAGCTGAATATTGAAGAAGGATGGCTACTAAAGACTATAAAACAAAGAAAATAGAAATATTTTGGTCACTTGAAACATCATGAAAGTTTGTAGAGAACAATAATGGAAGGGTATATGCATGAGAAGAGAGGAAGAGGATGGCCAAAGAGAAGATGGGTGCAGGATGTGGCGGATGATCTCCAGATGGGTGTATCAGACACGGGACATCTTGCTTATGACTGAGAAGTTGTGATTTATTGACAAGTGTATATTCAGTAGTTTGTCATTGATTTCTGAACGACTGGCATTCATACCATTGTATGAAAACCATCACATGATGGTCTGCTTCCAAATTGCCCGCATCTGTGTTTTGAATGTGGTATTGCATAAATACCTTCTAAATAACAATGTTCTCTTCTTCTTCTTCACTTTTCTTTCAAGGAAAGTGCATCACATATAGTCATGCACTTTAAAAGTTCACATGTGTGACCTTGACATGCATTTGTGTAAGGTTTACTTCCTTTAGACAGATTCCATCCAAGGTAACAGGCTCTATCTATCCGTGGGTTGGTTTTCCTTCCTTCCTAACAGTTTTGCCAGTTCAATGGTCTTATGGAATACTCTTTGCAATTTCCAATTTCCGTGGCATTTATAACATGCAACACTTGTGCACAAGATCTCCTTTTTGTTGCCCTTATGCAAGAAGACCTGGTATCTTATCCCACTCCTAGAAATCAGGCTGTCATTTGGAACGAGAAAAAGAGTGTTGAAGTGTTACATAGAACCTGTACTTTTGTAAGAATATGTAACATGGACAACAAGCTGACAAGTTGAAAAACATCTAATGACTGTGAAATTGTGATTTCTGAGGAAAATGCAAAGAATACCATGGACAGACAGAAAGACCAATGAACAAGTCCTACGAAAAACAAATGAAAATCGTAAACTGGTTGGAGAAATTAGATGTAGACAGTCACAATGTTTGGATACGGTATGAGAAGAAATAAACTGGAGAACTTGGTGACAACTGGAAAGATTGAGGGGAAAACAACAAGGGGAAGACAGAGAAGTTAATACCTGAATGCTTGGCAACGTGATATGGTCAAGACAAGAACATAGAGCTGATCCACGACTCTGGTGATGGTCTGTGATGGTGAAACATGACCGCCCACACTTATCGGCATGTCACATGTTGATGATTATGTAATATCTTTGGATACAAGCGGTTCTTGGAAAGATTCCCAAACCCTGTTCTAAGAACAAACCCTGTATTTAATTAGCATCAGGTAGGCACAGTGAACTCTCAGCAGTAATGTCCTTTCTAAAACACTGTATACATGATTTGTTACTGGTCAATCTGCAGGACAACAAGAAGATTCAAATTGATGAGAACAGCTCGAGATTTCACTTTGCCCTCACTGGAAAGACATGGGCAGTCATACGTCAATACTGCCCCGACCTGTTAAACAAGATTGTTGTACGTGGTGCTGTGTTTGCTCGTATGGCCCCGGAACAGAAAGGTCAGCTGGTTGAGGTGTTGCAGGATGTTGGGTAGGTCTTCCATGATTGTTTTGTTTTTCCAGGGTGTATTTTTAATGACTGTGTAGTGTTTTAAATATTTCTGGTCCAAGTTTGTATTTACCTATTAGGTTGCATGAACTTTACAGAGGGTAAATACAAAACTTGGACCGGCAATATTTTCAAACACTGCTCAGTCATTAAAATTACACCCTATACATGTTTGTTCTGTTCAGCTTAATAAAGTAATAGTGAAGTAAAGGACTCTTTTCCTGCCATGAGGTGCATTGGGGAGGTGTTCCAAGGTTGTTTTCTGTTTAATTTATATGTCTGTTCTGTTCAGCTTAATTGATTCAGTGCGAAACAAAAAATAAATTTGGACCACATGTGGTGCACAATCAAATGAACAAGCATTATAATGTCAATTTCACTCACTGAGCACTATAACTGTGAAAGTACTGCGAAATGAAACAACTAATACATTGACCCTAGTATGGCAATATAACACCCTTTAGTCCAAATGGTAAGTCACATTTGACGATATATTATCCTTCGGCACTTAAAATGTCGCTAAAAGTCGACAGAGTCAAATTCATTGCACCGGGTTTTTATTCCATATGGCTCAGTCTCTTTCCATAGGATGGAAAGCATCGCACAAAGCACAAACTCCATAACTGCAGCGATGACCTCCGGGAGTCTCAGAAAAAAATTCACTCATGAACCAAAAGACGGGGCCCGAAATCAAACCCACAATCTTCGGGGCCCGGACGGCTTGACCACTTCGCTACGAAGACTCCAAATCATTCAGCACTGAATCAGTTAATAAAGTCAAGTAGAGGACACCTTTTCATGTCATAAGGTTCAGTGGGTACGTGATGCTAGCCAATATGTTTGGCAAATAAAAACAGTTAGGTTTGTGGAACTCCTGCAGAGAAGTGAGATATACTAAACACAGACACTGTGTTCATACTTTACAATGAAATCCACAATGTTGAACATAAATAACAGGAGAAAAATAAAAACAAAATTATAAAATTAAAATTAAAAAAGATAATAAGTATGCTACAACACAATGAACGACGTTTTGATTATAATAATCTTCATCGAGAATGGAGCAATACAAACAGATCTAACGAAAAACATTATGCATATCCTGCAACCTAATATATGTTATTATTTGCAAACGACGTAACATGAAGTATATTGGACAGACTGCCTCAGGGAACACCCTAGGGATATTCCAAACTCTGACAAACCTGTCTCTAACCATTACACTTTTTCTGATCACAATGGAGTCGAAGATATATGGGTCACAGCATTGAAGATATGCTTATCTAATAACTTCATTAGGCTTAAAATCGAAAGCCAGTTAATCAACACTTTAGGATGCATCCATCCAGCAGGAATCAATACTGTTGTAGATGCCACTGTATAACTCTGCTGACTTCCCTCTATGTATTCATATCTGACTGTTGGCACACCTTCGGCTCCATATTTTCTTATTTGGCATCTTTCACAACTGAACTGATCTGAACGTCTGCGCTGCCTTCCTAACAATGAAGAATTTGTGTTTTAATATTATTAAATTTTCTAATTTCATGTTTTTCTTTAGATCTGTTTGTGTTGTTCCGTTCCTGATGAAGATTATTACAATCGAAACATCGTTCGTTGTGTCATATATGCTATTTTCATTTTTTATTTTATTATTTTTTGGGAGATTTTTCTCCCTGTTATTTATATTCACCATTGTGGAGTTCATTGTAGTTATGTACATTGTGTCCGTGTTTAGTATCTCTCACTTTCTAGCAGGAGCCACACATACCTGACTGTTTATATTGCTTACTGTTATATCGCGCTGCAGCCGCCACTTCTCTTACTTCTCATATTTCTAGACCAATCATCAGTTGATGGATTACCTAGTCAGTATTATAGTACCCAACTTTACTTCATAGAATAGAAAGAAAAAGCAGCGGCTGCAGCAGGATATAACAATATGAATTGGAAACAAATAGGTATATTAAACTCCTGCGAGAAAAAATGTACTAAACAACAACAACGTTGCACATACCTTTCAAGGAGATCCACGTATCGCAAAATACAGGTGAAAATCCGAAATCAGAAGCACTCAATAAATATATAAAATGAATAATAAAATAAAATAAAATACACACGAATGCGTACAATACGACACACAGACGTTTCGATTCTCAGAATCTTTGTCAATGACAACACATAGCTAACAACGAAATACAGCAAACAACGAAAAATACACACACGACCTATCACTGTGCCATGTGGGGCAGAAAAGGTGACTTGGCCAGCTGCGAAGGCGCTCGTTGGCTAGCAGAATTAAAAGTGGGTTGCCAAAAAGGATTTAAGTAGCCAAAAATATGTGAACAGTCTGCTATGAAAATATAGGGATGGGGGACAGTTAGGTCTAGATATGGGGGGGTGGGGTGGGGGATAGCATAGTGATAGATAGTGTAAACAATTGGGGAAGATGCCACAGTTATACCATAGTGTCCACAACAGTATTGATACCTGCTGGATGGATGCATCCCAGATTGTTGATTAGCTGGCATTCAATTTTAAGTCTGACTGAGCTATTGGAGAAGCAGGGTTTTAATGCGGTGACACATGCATCGTCGACTCCATTATGGTTGGAGGAATTGAAATGGTTGGGGACAGGTTTGTCAGCGCCCTGATTGATGTCTCTGAGATGTTCTCTAAAACGATCAGCAAGACGTCTCCCCGTTTGGCCAATGTATTTCATGTCACATCGTTTGCAGATGATAACATAAATCAGATTGCGGGATGTACACGTGAAAGAATCTTTCAAGGTGAAGGTGCCTCGGGGAAATGCAATCTCTGGTGTCTGAACAACATATGTCAGACAGTTCTTACGATGGCATTCGAATGTGCCTACGGATGAAGTAACCGTGGGGAGGTGACTATGCACAAGGTGGTCTCTGAGGCTCTGGTTACGGCGGAAAATTACCCTGGGGCCATTGGAGAATACCTCACGAGTGGTTGGATCGGATTCAAAGATGGACCAGTGTCTCAGAAAAATGTGCTTGATGGCATAGGCATGTGGATGGAAGGTGAGGATAAGCTTGGGTTCATTGTTCGGAGGTCGCGTATGTTTGGCAAGGGACATTTCCCGCGAGACCTTGGTTATGCGACAGAAAGCTGTGGACAAGACATACTCTGGGTAGGACCGTCTGCGGAAAAAGTCCAGCATTTTGTCGGCTCTCTCGAGGAAGTCATTATCGTCCTGACAGATACGACGAAGGCAGAGTAGCTGGGAATATGGGATGGAATCTTTGCAGCTTTTGGGGTGGGATGAGCTGTACAGGAGGAAACCGTGAGCATCAGTAGGTTTGTAGTACACGGAGGTCGTGAGGCCTGTAGGGTTTAATTTAATAGTGGTGTCAAGGAAATTGACAGAGGTGGTGGAAATTTATGTGGTGAATTTGATCGATGGGTGGAAGTTATTGACATATTTAATGAAGCGGTTCAGTTCCACCTCTGACATGTCAGTGAGACTTATGCCGCCATCGATGTAGCCTCGATAAAAAGAATAGAATAGTTCATAGTACTAATTTTAGCCTTTGTCAATTACCAGGGAACCCAGGACAGTGAAAGAAATCCCCACTTTTAAGTGGATTTAAAGACATGGTCGATAACGTTTATTGGCGTGGCATATGATAATGATAATACACACATATTCACACTCACACTCCCCCCACACACACACAACCAATCATTCAATCAATGAGTCTTGATTAGAAAGTCATGAGAAAATGTTGGTTGATTATTACTGCTGCATTGATCTTATTCTGCTTTCAGATACTATGTTGGTATGTGTGGTGATGGTGCTAACGATTGCGGTGCTCTGAAGACTGCCCACATGGGCATCTCACTGTCAGAAGCCTGAGGCATCTGTAGCCTCGCCCTTCACATCGAAAACTCCCACCATTGAGTGCGTTCCAAAGGTAATCAGGTAAGTATTGCTACAGATATCTCTGTACAACAACTCACTGATCATTATATTACTTATATAAAGTACTATTCTGGTCTAGACTATACTTAGTTTTCTTGTTACTGCTCAGGAACAATCATATTATACAATTAAATGTACTGATTTATCTTTTGGGAGCATCAGTGTTGTATAGCTGAAGGCCATTCACCTACTCATGTGTATATCTAAGGTTCAGATCCAATGAGATCTTATTTTCCTTGCAAAATATTACGTTACAGGTAGCAGTTCCATAACAGAAACTGCATGGTGAGGTGCTAAGTTTTAGATCTTCACATATTCTGTATTTCACAGAAATATAAATTGGGGAACCCTTTCAGGCCACTAAGACAGTTCATAAATAAACAATAAACACACAACACATGTATTGTTTTGGCACTCTTAGAAGTGAGAAGAAAGAAGTAGAGACTTTCTATGTTATCTAGTGAGTCCTCTAGTCTCTACTTCTTTCTTCTCACTTCTATGAACACAAACAATATTTGTGTGTTTATTGTTTGTTGTTGAACATATTCTAGGCATTGGTACGATATGAGATGGCCAGTTCCCTATCTCACTGTATATCCTTCTGCCCGGAAATTCTGGAAAGTATCTGGCGCCCATTTTATGATTCTGGGTCAACTCCAAAGAAATAGTGGTGGGGAAAAGAAACCCTGCTATTCCTGAGGATCAAACTGAACAATATTGGTAACTAAATGCACTAACTGCTATGCCATCAGCTCCTGTTTTCCTGTAATCATGAGATTATAATCTTGTTTTCAACTAGCTGTTGACTTTTTGTAGCACATTAATAAAAACATGTTACTCCATACTTGTGGCAAAGAAAGTGATGGCATTGTGGTAATACTGAATGCAGGTGACAATGACAGAAATAGCAAACAAGAAAAAAAAAGAAATAAAGAAAACTTATGCAAAAGAATCCCCCCACTCTATCCACACCCAAAAAAAATAGGTAAGGAAAGGAGTAAGAATTAAGGAATTTACTGGCAGAAATATAAGAAAAAAGGTAGGAGAAAAATGTAAATCAAAAGAAAGAAAGACAGATAGACAGACAGAAAAACAAAGAGGCAGGCGAATGGATGAACAGACATACAGACAGACAACAGAAATGAATGATTGATTGAATTAATAAATGACAAAAGACAAAAGGCAAACAGGCAGATGAGCAGACAGATTGACAAACAGACTGACTGACGGACGGTCAGACAGACAGACACAAAGAAAGACAGACAGGCAGGCAGGCAGACTGACAGACTGACTGACTGACTGCTATTTTGTATGCTTGATATTTTGGTTTTTATTAATATTTGATGTTTTGTTTTTGATATGTCTTTTCACACTTGATATTTTATCTTGCAGAGAAGGTAGAGCAACTCTGGTGACGTCTTTTGGTGTGTTCAAGTACATGGCTTGTTACAGCCTCACACAGTTTATCTCTGTGCTCATTCTTTATTGGGTATGAATGTAATATTCTGTTCAATATCTTAACTGTTTCAATGTCTTATTTGCTTTGCCCTCTCTCACCCAGTGGGGCATATGCCCATCAACTGTCTCACCCCAAGCTCTCCCATCTTTAGCTATCCCATGCAGCTCTGTCCATGTCCTCCCTTTATTGTTCACTTCTGTTTCTACTTCTCTTTTCCATGAAGCCAGAGCTGGCATCATAATAAGGGTAAGGGATATTTTCATAATTTTGTCAGGGTGGTCAACCCGGTTTAATAAAATGTTAGTTAGTCTTTCCTCTTGAGCCCAAGGCGGCGCATAGGGCAGAAGTCATAGCTCTCCATGCCTGGCAGTTCGCTGCTACCTGTTGTAGATCTTGGATGTTTATTTGGCCGTTGAATGAGCCTTCTTTGATGATGGTTCTATGCAGGGTCTCTCTTGGTCTTCCCTGTTTTATCTTCCCTACCAGTGTCCATATTATAACATGGGTAGGGGATATTCTCATAATTATGTCAGAGTGATCAACCCAGTATTATAACATGGGTAGGGGATATTTTCATAATTTTGTCAGGGTGATCAACCCAGTATCATAACATGGGTAGGGGATATTTTCATAATTTTATCAGAGTGATCAACCCAGTATCATAACATGGGTAGGGGATATTTTCATAATTTTGTCAGAGTGATCAACCCAGTATCATAACATGGGTAGGGGATATTTTCATAATTTTGTCAGAGTGATCAACCCAGTATCATAACATGGGTAAGGGATATTTTCATAATTTTGTCAGAGTGGTCAATCCAGTATCATAACATGGGTAGGGGATATTTTCATAATTTTGTGAGAGTGATCAACTCAGTATCATAACATGGGTAGGGGATATTTTCATAATTTTGTCAGGGTGATCAACCCAGTATCATAACATGGGTTGGGGATATTTTCATAATTTTGTGAGAGTGATCAACCCAGTATCATAACATGGGTAGGGGATATTTTCATAATTTTGTGAGAGTGATCAACTCAGTATCATAACATGGGTAAGGGGATATTTTCATAATTTTGTGAGAGTGATCAACCCAGTATCATAACATGGGTAGGGGATATTTTCATAATTTTGTGAGAGTGATCAACTCAGTATCATAACATGGGTAGGGGATATTTTCATAATTTTGTGAGAGTGATCAACTCAGTATCATAACATGGGTAGGGGATATTTTCATAATTTTGTGAGAGTGATCAACCCAGTATCATAACATGGGTAGGGGATATTTTCATATTTTGTGAGAGTGATCAACTCAGTATCATAACATGGGTAGGGGATATTTTCATAATTTTGTGAGAGTGATCAACCCAGTATCATAACATGGGTAGGGGATATTTTCATAATTTTGTGAGAGTGATCAATCCAGTATCATAACATGGGTAGGGGATATTTTCATAATTTTCTGGCAAGAAAGGAACAGCTGCAGGAAAGGAAACCTGGCAGCCCATGGCTTATGCTATGGCTTAGAATATGTGGCAGACTAACACTTGACACTAGTTAGCCATGTAGACAAAAGAATCTACAGCAGAAAAGTAGCTAAATGGTCACCTGCCAGCTTGGTAATGCATGGGTTCGTATCTGCATCAGGGCAGATTCAAATATAAAAAATTACCTGAGCACCAGTTGGGCTGTAGAAGGTGCAGAGGGCCAGTTGGTCTATTGCAAGGGGCAAGGAACATCTGTATATGGCTAGCACATTAATTTGGTCTGGGATACTATCCTGCTAAGGCAAATGCAAGTGGGACTCAAAATGTTATTAATGGCCAGACATGAGAGGTATACTGAGAGAATGAAGGGTCTTATTAATCACAGGATAGGGCACACTTGGAGAAATCTAATAATGGTATAACTAAAATATATTTTCTGGAACCCACTAGATGAAAAATAAATACAGAGACCTAACAGCAATTTGAGAGGAGAACTAGAGTTAGATGCATATCCTTTACAGGATGTCACAGTCAACTCCAGCATTTTTTGGCTTTTTGTGATTCCTGGGAAAGTTTATGTTCAGTAGTTTGCCATTGTTTTCTGAGCAACTGGCACTCATACCATTGTATGGAAACCAATGGTTCCGAATCACCTGCAGCTGTGTTTCTAGCATGGTAAATGGGATTATGAATGCAATGGGATTACAAATTGCCAGCATAGAGAGTTAAAGATAGAGATGAATAATATGGAGGGTAGGACCTGCAGGAGACAGCAAAATACAGGATGACCAGCTGCTTGAGGGCCTGTGCTTCAAATGGGGATACAGACAGAAGATGAAGAAGAAGGAGAATAAGAAAAAGAAGAAGAGGAAGTAGAGGAATCAGGAGAAAAAAACAAATATGAAAAAGAAGAAACAGAAACAGCAGCAGCAGAACAAGAAGTCTTACAAAAAAGTCTTAAAAATCGAGAGGATCGACTTTATTGCACCAGGTTTTATCCCATATGGCTCAGTCCTCTTTCTGCAGGGTGCCATGCCGAAAGCAGTCGCACAAAGCATGAACTCCATAGCTACAGCAACGACCCCTGGGAGTCTCCAAATAAATGGACTTGGGAACCGAAAGATGTAGCCCAGAATTGAACCCACAACCTCGGAGCGCTAGGCAGACGGCTTGACCACTTTGCCATGGAGACTCCCAGAACAAGGAGATTTGACATCATCAACTATAATATCTACCCTGCAACTTCCTACACACACACATGTTTGTTTCTTTATTTGCAGCTTGGAGCAAATGTGACAGATGTTGAGTTTCTGTATGTGGACTTGATTCTCATCACAACCTTCAGCATCACTTGTGAGTATTTGATGTATCAATATTTATTTTGTCCTGCAATTCTGTTTCTTGTGCTAAATTAATCTTCTTCTGTCCCTTATTGCCTATTGGAGCATGCATACTCAACTATCTCACTCTAAGGTGTCCTACCAGGGGGGCTTCAAATGAAAACCTTAAAAGTGTGATAGAAATTACAATAACCAGGCCATTGTCTTGTAACCTGTCAATATTGTTGCTAAGGATGTCAAGGAGTGTTCAGCACATAAAATCACAGTGCAGATGAACACAGGGATATTTAAGGACAGTTTGAAGATGGCCAGCCCCGCTTTTAGACATGCTCCAAAGAGGAGCAGCGTTCTGTTATCCATTTTTTTTTATCAGTGGAGGGGTTTTGAGGGGTTATTTCCTATAGAAATTCATCAGCAAATGAAGGTCCAGTATGGAGATGCATGCCTGTCAGTCCAGCAAGTGTATGAGTGGAGTAGGAAGGTCCAGTATGGTGATGCATGCCTGTCAGTCCAGCAAGTGTATGAGTGGAGTAGGAAGGTCCAGTATGGTGATGCATGCCTGTCAGTCCAGCAAGTGTATGAGTGGAGTAGGAAGGTCCAGTATGGTGATGCATGCCTGTCAGTCCAGCAAGTGTATGAGTGGAGTAGGAAGGTCCAGTATGGTGATGCATGCCTGTCAGTCCAGCAAGTGTATGAGTGGAGTAGGAAGGTCCAGTATGGTGATGCATGCCTGTCAGTCCAGCAAGTGTATGAGTGGAGTAGGAAGGTCCAGTATGGTGATGCATGCCTGTCAGTCCAGCAAGTGTATGAGTGGAGTAGGAAGGTCCAGTATGGTGATGCATGCCTGTCAGTCCAGCAAGTGTATGAGTGGAGTAGGAAGGTCCAGTATGGTGATGCATGCCTGTCAGTCCAGCAAGTGTATGAGTGGAGTAGGAAGGTCCAGTATGGTGATGCATGCCTGTCAGTCCAGCAAGTGTATGAGTGGAGTAGGAAGGTCCAGTATGGTGATGCATGCCTGTCAGTCCAGCAAGTGTATGAGTGGAGTAGGAAGGTCCAGTATGGTGATGCATGCCTGTCAGTCCAGCAAGTGTATGAGTGGAGTAGGAAGGTCCAGTATGGTGATGCATGCCTGCCAGTCCAGCAAGTGTATGAGTGGAGTAGGAAGGTCCAGTATGGAGATGCATGCCTGTCAGTCCAGCAAGTGTATGAGTGGAGTAGGAAGGTCCAGTATGGTGATGCATGCCTGTCAGTCCAGCAAGTGTATGAGTGGAGTAGGAAGGTCCAGTATGGTGATGCATGCCTGTCAGTCCAGCAAGTGTATGAGTGGAGTAGGAAGGTCCAGTATGGTGATGCATGCCTGTCAGTCCAGCAAGTGTATGAGTGGAGTAGGAAGGTCCAGTATGGTGATGCATGCCTGTCAGTCCAGCAAGTGTATGAGTGGAGTAGGAAGGTCCAGTATGGTGATGCATGCCTGTCAGTCCAGCAAGTGTATGAGTGGAGTAGGAAGGTCCAGTATGGTGATGCATGCCTGTCAGTCCAGCAAGTGTATGAGTGGAGTAGGAAGGTCCAGTATGGTGATGCATGCCTGTCAGTCCAGCAAGTGTATGAGTGGAGTAGGAAGGTCCAGTATGGTGATGCATGCCTGTCAGTCCAGCAAGTGTATGAGTGGAGTAGGAAGGTCCAGTATGGTGATGCATGCCTGTCAGTCCAGCAAGTGTATGAGTGGAGTAGGAAGGTCCAGTATGGTGATGCATGCCTGTCAGTCCAGCAAGTGTATGAGTGGAGTAGGAAGGTCCAGTATGGTGATGCATGCCTGTCAGTCCAGCAAGTGTATGAGTGGAGTAGGAAGGTCCAGTATGGTGATGCATGCCTGTCAGTCCAGCAAGTGTATGAGTGGAGTAGGAAGGTCCAGTATGGTGATGCATGCCTGTCAGTCCAGCAAGTGTATGAGTGGAGTAGGAAGGTCCAGTATGGTGATGCATGCCTGTCAGTCCAGCAAGTGTATGAGTGGAGTAGGAAGGTCCAGTATGGTGATGCATGCCTGTCAGTCCAGCAAGTGTATGAGTGGAGTAGGAAGGTCCAGTATGGTGATGCATGCCTGTCAGTCCAGCAAGTGTATGAGTGGAGTAGGAAGGTCCAGTATGGTGATGCATGCCTGTCAGTCCAGCAAGTGTATGAGTGGAGTAGGAAGGTCCAGTATGGTGATGCATGCCTGTCAGTCCAGCAAGTGTATGAGTGGAGTAGGAAGGTCCAGTATGGTGATGCATGCCTGTCAGTCCAGCAAGTGTATGAGTGGAGTAGGAAGGTCCAGTATGGTGATGCATGCCTGTCAGTCCAGCAAGTGTATGAGTGGAGTAGGAAGGTCCAGTATGGTGATGCATGCCTGTCAGTCCAGCAAGTGTATGAGTGGAGTAGGAAGGTCCAGTATGGTGATGCATGCCTGTCAGTCCAGCAAGTGTATGAGTGGAGTAGGAAGGTCCAGTATGGTGATGCATGCCTGTCAGTCCAGCAAGTGTATGAGTGGAGTAGGAAGGTCCAGTATGGTGATGCATGCCTGTCAGTCCAGCAAGTGTATGAGTGGAGTAGGAAGGTCCAGTATGGTGATGCATGCCTGTCAGTCCAGCAAGTGTATGAGTGGAGTAGGAAGGTCCAGTATGGTGATGCATGCCTGTCAGTCCAGCAAGTGTATGAGTGGAGTAGGAAGGTCCAGTATGGTGATGCATGCCTGTCAGTCCAGCAAGTGTATGAGTGGAGTAGGAAGGTCCAGTATGGTGATGCATGCCTGTCAGTCCAGCAAGTGTATGAGTGGAGTAGGAAGGTCCAGTATGGTGATGCATGCCTGTCAGTCCAGCAAGTGTATGAGTGGAGTAGGAAGGTCCAGTATGGTGATGCATGCCTGTCAGTCCAGCAAGTGTATGAGTGGAGTAGGAAGGTCCAGTATGGTGATGCATGCCTGTCAGTCCAGCAAGTGTATGAGTGGAGTAGGAAGGTCCAGTATGGTGATGCATGCCTGTCAGTCCAGCAAGTGTATGAGTGGAGTAGGAAGGTCCAGTATGGTGATGCATGCCTGTCAGTCCAGCAAGTGTATGAGTGGAGTAGGAAGGTCCAGTATGGTGATGCATGCCTGTCAGTCCAGCAAGTGTATGAGTGGAGTAGGAAGGTCCAGTATGGAGATGCATGCCTGCCAGTCCAGCAAGTGTATGAGTGGAGTAGGAAGGTCCAGTATGGAGATGCATGCCTGTCAGTCCAGCAAGTGTATGAGTGGAGTAGGAAGGTCCAGTATGGTGATGCATGCCTGTCAGTCCAGCAAGTGTATGAGTGGAGTAGGAAGGTCCAGTATGGTGATGCATGCCTGTCAGTCCAGCAAGTGTATGAGTGGAGTAGGAAGGTCCAGTATGGTGATGCATGCCTGTCAGTCCAGCAAGTGTATGAGTGGAGTAGGAAGGTCCAGTATGGTGATGCATGCCTGTCAGTCCAGCAAGTGTATGAGTGGAGTAGGAAGGTTCAAACAGCGTGACTTCTGTGAAGAGGTACAGCAGGTGGTGCATGACTGGTCACACATACGACCAAGGGAATTTGTTTCTACAGGAATCCAAGCACTTTATCAGTGCTGGAGGACTTGTATTGAATGCATGTGGATGACTACTTTGAAAAATGATACATTTGTTCTTTACTTTTTCAGAATATATTCACATACACATACCACACATGCAGGCACGCACACACACAAATTTCGGGTTTTCATTTGAAGCCCTCTCGTATTTTTGCTATCTCTTACAGCTGCCTCCCTGCCCTTCCCAGACTATTCATCTCTGTCCATAATTCTCTTCTCTTTTGTGTTTAGATTACTTCCTGTTTCATTTGCCCTATTGGTTTATGAGAAATGGCCTACTAGTTATAATATCAGATTTCCTCAATGTCTGTTCTATCTAGTCACAGCAACTTTCCTCATTTCTTGATTTGCTGGAGTCTAGATCGCTCCCTAATATCCACAATTAGTGATTCTGTCATTTCATTTTAGTCCTTCTATTTTTCACAATTTGTGGTTTATTAATAATTGTTTGTTTGTTTGTTTGTTTTTTCGCATATCCTTTACTAGACATCGCTGTCAACACCAGCATTTTACCGCTGTCATTGATTTCTTGGCAAGATTACGCTCAATAGTTTGCCATTGCTTTCTGAGCGGCCGGCTCACTTATCCCGTAAGTTACCAAAGCAGCAAGAACCGCTTCCAATTCTCGCGTGCTGCGTTACCCTATGTGGATAACGGGATTACGGAGAAAGTCATTAAACCCTAGGCCAGGGAGACCAGCCCATACACCAGTACTGATTTATTTTTAGAGTTGAAAATTTTTAATGTGGTAACAGGTTTAATTTTGTTTGACTTCCACAAGTCTCCTAGTGCAATGACAACACCTCTTAACGTGTGTATTCTTATTATAATATCTCTATCTGTTAAATCATCTTTGTCAATATTTATAGTTAACTTAGTGTTTGACTCAGTCTCTTTAGATTAGATTTCAGCAAGTGAGATGTAATTATCATTTGTTTAATTTATTCATATTATCTGTCTTTCCCCATTGTGTTAAAATCATCAAACTCTTTGCGTAACAACAGTCTCATCATAGGCCAGAAATTTTCTCAATCTCTTGCTATTTTTTCCTATCTCCTGCACCTTCATACCCAAGATGTCTGCAATGTCCTGTGTCCACTTCATGCTGCCTCTTCTACCAGGAACAATTTCCACCATAACTACCATTTCCAAGCCACTGATACATGTAATAAGACCAAAGTATTTCAGTGTTTGAGACTTGCTAAATTACAGAGTGATAAAGTTATCAGCTACCATCATGTGTCTTCTAAGGCTGCTACAAACTTGCCCTGGTTTTACTTTTGTCTGCAGGAATCTGTAATAATGTCCTGGCGTTCTGCATGACCTTTGGACTGGCAAGACCTGGGAAAGTAACCTGGCCAACAAATGCCTGAAGAAGTCGGATGTGTCGGTTGAAAGGTTAAAAAATCGCAGCTCTGCTGTAAACAGGCACAACGCATTTACGTCTAAAACAACATTCCGGACGAATGCAGAAGAAGAAGAAGAAGAAGAAGAAGAAGAAGGAGGAGGAGGAGGACTGGTAAGAGAGCAACCTAATCAGTGTGTTTATGCAGCTGCCATATCAAGAGTGCAATGATTATAATCTGCTTTAAACATGCTGGTGTCATGAGAAACGAATAGATGAACAGATTGGCTGGGTTTGCATCTCTTGGCGGGGAATTGATGCATGGTAAGACAGATATGGTTGGAGCCCTTTGGAATCGTGTGTGTATTGCAGAAGAACCGATAGATCATCATGGCTTGGCGTGAATGGTACTGCAGGGAGTGACTAGAGGATCTGGCCAACACTCGAAACTCTGAGGAAAGGTCAGACGGACACATTAGTTATGGGACTCTTTGCTGCCTGTTGCAGATGAGGACGGAGCATGTGTGGGAATGTTCCGACTGCTGTGATGTTGTTCTTGACTCAACTACGCTCAGCTCAACTCAGTTCAACTTGAATTTAAGACAGGCCTGCGTGCACAATTTGTGACCCATTAAAAATAAAGTTCAAAGTTCAATTCATGAATCAACTCAATGTCTGTTTACAATTGATTTAGTCAGCAGGACTGGTCCATATGATGAGCTGGTGAGAGAACGACCCCTGGCCAGCCTTATCAGTGCAGGCCCCATCCTAAGCATCGTCACTCAACTTCTGGTGGTCATTGCAGCTCAGGTCTTCATGTTTCTCCATGTCCAGGATCAGCCATGGTATGTTATGTTCTGTTTTTTTCTGCTTTTTGTTGATGTCTCTGTGTTTACCTCAGCAATTTGGTCTTTATGGTTAATTCATTCTCTCACACATGTTAATTTTATAACCAGCTTGTTTCTTTGTACAAGTTACATAGTATAGCATGGGTTTTCTTGATCAGATACTTCTGTTTTGTCCTCCTTTTTGGTGATGTCCCAGTGTTTACCTAAAAAACTTGGCCTTTAGTGTTACTTCATTCTCTCTCAGCATCATCATCATCATGTGCCATGCAGATAGGCAATTTCATACAATCAGCAGTGTCGTGGATCAGCCCTGTGTTTTTGTCTTGATTATGCCATGAGGTCAAGGCATCTAGATATTTACCTCTCTGCCTTCCTTTTGTTATTTTACCCTCAATCTTGCCAGTTGTCACCAAGTTATCCATTTTGTTTTTCTCCCATAACGTGCCCAAAAACATCTTGACTGTCTACCTCTAACTTCTCTAATCAGTTTACGGTTTTCATGTGTTTCTTGTAGAACCTGCTCATTTGTTTTTCTGTCTGTCCATGGTATTCTTTGCATATTTCTCAGAAACCACATTTCCACAATTCTCACTCACATGTTAATTATATAACCACCTCTATTCTTTGTACATATTACATAGCTTGGGTTTTCTTGACCAGAAGCTACTGTTTTGTTTTCCTTTTTGTTGATGTCTCTGTGTTTACCTCAACAACTTGGACTTTATTGTTTCTTCATACTGTCTCACATGTTAATTTTATAACTAGCTCTTTTCTTTGTACATGCTACATTATATAGCTTTGGTTTTCTTGATCAGGTATTTATTTCTGTTTTGTCACCAGTTATTTATTTAATTAAATGGTTGCAGAAGCCATACTGTGACCACCTACACTAAACAAATAAGTCACTAATACTACTTGAGGGTACCTGTGGGGAAGTGGTTAAGTCACATGCTTCATGTTCCGAAGGTTGCGAGTTCATTTCCACACTCTGTCATTCAGGTCATGGATGCAATTTTATCGGAGGCACCTGGGGGTCGCTGCTGGAGCTACGGAGTTTGTGCTCTGTGTGATGCTTTTGGCAGGCTGCCCTGTGGAAAGAAAACATTCCATATGGGTTAAAACCCGGTGCAATGAAGTCAATCTTGAAACATCTTGAAACCCTTTAAACTATCAAACATGAAGAAAAGAAAACAGCTTTGCTACAATAGAGGAATTAGAAATATTGGGATAATTTGGAATAGAAAGATTAACTAAACAGTTGAATTATATTTATAACAGTTGGTACATACCTGGTGATATGCTGAAATGCAAAGAATACCATGGACAGACAGAAAAACCAATGACCAAGTACTACAAGAAATAAATGAAAATTGTAAATTGATTAGAGAAATGAGACGTAGACAGTCAACATTTTTGGACATGATATGAGAAGAAATGGATTGGAGAACTTGGTGACAACTGGCAAGATTGAAGGGGACAGACCAAGGGAAAGACCGAGAAATAAATACGTGGATGGCTAGTCCACATGGCATGGTCGAGACAGAAACACGGAGCTGATCCATGACTCTTGTGATCAAGTGAGATGGTGAAATATGACCACCCACGCTTATCGGCACGGCACATGATGGATAGATATTCGTAGCTTTAACCCAGACTTTAGGGGCAATACAATGCAAAGAATTTTGTACAATCTCATAAACCATGAGACCATTATGCCTACGGGCATGGGTGATCACGTTTCTACACATAAGTTCCAGTATCTTAACACACGGATAACATCAAATTGAAGATGTAACACAGAGATAAAGAACATAAAGGCAAAATCTAAAGCTTATAATGTTACCAACATCTTAACCCTTTTACCGTGGAAAAAAAAATTTTTTTTTGTTATCAAACTGTGTATTTTTTTCTTTCATAATTTGATATGTTATGTTGTCCTGGCAAAATAAAATGTTTTTTAAGTGAAAATGAGTTGTCTTTTTAGAAATTGTGAGGAAAATAAGAAATGTTCTGTACTAAATGGTACTGTTCATAAAAATGAAGGCATTTCAAAATTAGACTGAATCGCTGTTCACATCATAACTTTCCGAACATAAGGCGTTTCCAACAGAGGTTTAATAGACCTATACATTTCTTGTTCCGGTTTATGTATCAAACTTTGAATAAGAAATCACGGCTATAAAAAACACGGACCTCGTTTGCATCCACATCCTTCCATTTCACCATCCTGGATCTTTTATGTCCTCTACATGCAGCTCTTGCCAGCTGATTGGCTCTCCTATTTGTTTCCAGAACAATAACATCAAGCATTCCCTTCCGTAATAAACATGTTGAAATACGATACTGGATCAGTGTCGTTGTTTATGTTTACCTGCAAACCCGAGGTTCCCGTAAATACTTGCTGAGCTCGTCTCATAAAGTCATTTTTTTTCCAATCAAAACATCAGAAAATGCGGGTTGATCAACAGCATTATCATCATCAATATCACTCTCATCACTTCCGCCACCAACTGCTTCAGAATCAGAGCTGTCATCATTTTCACTGTCCAATTCGCTGTCTTCAGAACTAGAAGTAACTTCATCATTGTCATCAAATAGTAACTCCTAAATTATAATCATAATAAAATCACAATAAAAAGTTTTTTGTTCTTTCGTACCTTTTTTTTCTTGTTTACTGTCCACTTTCACTTTTGGCATCACGTGATGACCTACTTTTATCTTCCGCTGTTGAACTGGCTGTTGGATTAGCCGCCCTATGCATTTCCTATGCTATTTTTGTATTAACACAAGTTTACTTGGGACGCACGGCACACAGAAGACTTTTACATCTGATGACGAGTTAAATCGTGATGCACGGTTAAAGCCAACAATTTTTATGACGAGTTAACTCGTGACACACGGTAAAGGGGTTAAGCAATAAATCCATCTTTGTTGTTAGAAAAAGAGTTCATGCATATTACATAGAACAAGTTTTATCATTGGGACTGTGAATCCTGGACAATTAGTAAACAAGCACCCCCCCCCCCCCCCCCCCCCCCCAAAAAAAAAAAAAAAATTGAGACCTCAAAGGAGATGTGATATACAGAAGAGAATGTTGTATTTCATGTAGGCAAAAACAATCAAACTGGGAATGAAAAGTGAGCTGATGAAAGAAATAATATAGAGGCAAGCAAAATATTTTGACCATGTTAAAAGACATAACACGCTTATAAAAACCATTCTGCAGTATAATCAAGAGGTAGACAATGATATACCTGGGTAGATAACATCAAGAGATAACCAACTGCAGTCTGACAGAATTAACAATTAGGCGAGAGACACAGTGTTGGAGATCTATTGCAACCAACCTTCATTAAGGAGATGGCACCTGATTGATTGATTAATTGAGGCCTCAAAGATGTGGTTGTACAAAGGAGTGTTGAAAATAATTGACAGCCAAAATAAGTAATTTAAATGTTTTTAAAGAAGCTAGGGTAAAAAAGCAATTTATCACAAATATCAGAAAGAGTTAGCCAATATTGACATTAAATGACAACATTCGGCTAAATTATGAGAAGAGAAACCCATATTGTGACAACTGGAAATATTTATGAAAATAATGAATAGAAGAAGACAGCAAAAGAAGATTCTTGATAGCTTCTCATCATAGCACATATATGCTGCTGGAGACAGCAAGATGTAAAGAAGTATCACTGTTTGTGATAGTCAGAAATGCAGTTGATGCTGAAATTCACTGCAGAAATAAACTGTCATTTACTGCCAATATAGTACCTTACGGTGTATGGCAGAGGGGTCTTTGAGCCTGAGGAATTAAGGCCACCTGGCTGGTGCAGTCACCGCGAACTGTGCAGGTTAGGATTTTCTTTTCGCCCCCGACAGAAAAAATTCACTGCAGTGTACACAAAATGTTCTTTCTTTGAAACAGGTTTGTGCCTTACAAAGACAATCTGGAAGATGATTATCGGTGTCATGAGAATGCTGCAGTTTTTCTCATTTCTGCATACCAGTATATCATCCTGGCTGTCACTTTCTCTAAAGGGGCACCTTTCAGGAAGTCCATTTTCACTAACTGTAAGTAATAAATAATTGTTGTACTTTACAATCTGAAATAAGGCATCTGCTTCCATCCACTAGTCTATGAGACACCTTTTTTGCCTGTTTGTCCTGCAGATGTAAAACCATAGAGCATGTGGTGGACTGAGCTTGAGAGAAGCCAACAGATTATGTTGGTTATGGCTTCAGTGGTAGGCAGAGGAACTCTTTCTAGCGATATTGGCTGTGGTCACTGGACAGTATGGTCACTGGCCAGTAAGGAAAGCAATAGCAAACTACCTTCTTTACAAATGTCTAGGAAGAGATAGCAGTCAGAGACATTATTAAAAAGTTTGTTGCATTCCTTCTGTTTGATGTTTGTTGCATGTCCATTACAGAATGTCACAGTCAACCGCTGAATTTGTTGATGTTGTGATTTCTTGGCAAGTTGATGTTCAGTAGCTTGCCATTGCTTTCTGAATGACTGGCACTCACACCATTGTATGTTAAACAGCACAAAGTGGCCTGCTTCCAAATCGCTTGCAGCTGTGTCTCAAATACAGTAAGGGGATTGTAAATTATGTTTGTAACCCTTTCACCACAGTTCAGGCTGTCAATCAATCAAGAAATTATAACAGTTTAGGAAAGATAATTCCAGAGAAATGTCTTCCAAGGAGGTGGAGTCGTGGATGTCAGGGTCTTAAACCTGGCTCGTTAACCTAACACATGTGAGACAGTACAAATACAACGTGATGTGACTTGAGACTCAACGACACGAAGTTTCGATGGATTTATTTACAGATCACGATCTAGAGATGATCATCACAATACATAAGTTATAACAATACACTTACAAGCAACCCACAGCTTACACTCAGTCTTACAAGATGTACAAGCACTCGACTTTCGGGCCACAGAACTACACAAGCCTTTCTCCCATCATACGTCCAGTCGAGTCCGCGTCCCAGAGCTGTCTGGCTATATCCCGCAACGCGCCTGTCCACCTGAAGTGGCTTCATGAGGCCTGCGTGCGTCCTGCTTTGTCCTTGCCTGACCGCTGGCTGTCTCGTCAGCCGGCAACCTCGCAGGCAGGTAACTAATACTCGCCTGGCGGGCGTAACGATGTTACAGCATCCCCGCTAGGGACTATTCGCCTGGCGGGCGTAACGATGTCCCTGCATCTCTGCTGGCAATACATTAGACTCTGACAGTGGAAAACCACACTGTAGATGGATTCAAGAAGTGGTAGATAATTTACACATGAGAGTAACAGAAGCTGGTCATCTGGTTTTTGACAGAAACTTGGAAACATCGTTATGGGGGAAACATTCTGTACAGAACAAGCCAATGGACGATTGTGATGAGTTTTAAATATGATTTTGAATCCCATGGAAATAAGTCACAGGAAGTGAAGCAACCTTTTACATGGCTTCAGATACATGGGCATATGGCTGTACAGCATTAATTTTGTATGCTACATGGCATCCTAGACGTATCATTCTCAATCAGGCAACCAGCTGCTGTCTCCACAATGAAGGTTGGCTGCAATGGATCTCCAACACTGTCTGTCTCTAGCCTTGATTGTACATTTTGTCAGATTTATGTTCGTCCATCTCTTGATGTTATCGTCCCACTTGTATCATTGTCTACCTCTTGCTCACTTGCTTTCAATCTTACCCTCCGGTATGGTTTTTATAAGGGTATGTCTTTTACTGTGACTGAAACATTTAATTTGCCTCTTTTGCATTTCTTTCATCAACTCTCTTTTAATTCCCAGTTCTTCTAGAACCTCTGTGTTTGATTGGTTTTGTTTCCACGAAATATGAATAAATGATTCTAGACCACTATGTTTATAGACCAATTAGCACTCTGAAGGTGGCGGGGTCAGTGCCACATTGGCCACTTTATTTCCCAAAACATTTCTTGGTACCCATTTTAGGCTGGGTCCACCTTGGATCACAGGTCAATTGTAAAAGTCTGCCCTCATGTGGGTTTGAACAAGACAGATTTGAACCATGACTACCAGGCTGGCGTACGAGCATCTCACCAGAACACTACATGCTCACTTTGATTCCGAGACCAGTTAAGACCATGGACCATAGCACAAAGCCTGGGTAGAATTGTAGAGACCATGTGTTGACCATGCAGTATGATCCCTCTCTCGGCCTGTCTAGTTTACTCCATAGAAAAGGTAACACCAATACGTCTAGAAGACAAGCTGCAGAAGATGCTGGATCAGTAAAGCAATGCTCTAACTGTCCACCTGTTGGAACTTCAATCTTAAACCAATTGCCAACTAAAGCTTAGGGCCTGGTCTGCCCTACCATGACATTTAGTCGTTAGGTTCCATTTCCTTGCACTATGGTAAGTCTTGTACCCTCCCAATTGTGCTCCTCCTTCCGAAGCTGCTGGCACAATTCGGGTGTCAAGTTTGGTGAGCACTTCCCAACACTACACTACCACACACATTAAAAAAAAACCAGGCCGGCAAGAATAACCTGCTGTGGGGATGTGTTAGAACCATCACGTTTTGGTACTGTCTGAGTGCATGGAGGAATAGGTGCCCAGTCTCTCCCTCCAACAGCGAACCACGAGAGCTGACATCGAACCCTTGTCCAACCGCACTCATGCCATTGTCAGCATTACATCCTAATCATGACACCATGGTAATTTCCATGCCATAATCTTTAACAAAATTAGACATTAAAGATTTGTTTGGCATGTTATGAGAAGAAATAAAATGTAAAACTTGGTGACAACTGGCAAGATTGGGCGAAAAGAACAAGGGGAAGACAGAGAGGTAATTATCTAGATGGTTGGCCACAGGGCATAACTGAGACAAAAATACAGAGCTGATCCACGCTCTGGTGATCGTGTAAGATGGAGAAACATGATTGCCCATGCTTATTGACATGGCACATGATGATGATGAATCTTTAACAGTAAATTAAAAGACTAAGAAAACATATAAAACAAATCATAAATTTCTTTAAAAGTTAATGAATTCTTATAACTTTTCATAAAGATTTTTTTTATCAATGGTACCATCTGAAACATTGTAAATCTGTATTTTAATATCTGTTTTTGTCCAGGGTTATTTGTGCTGAATATTCTGGGTGGGCTGGCTATAACTGTGTGGATCACGATGTACCCAACAGACCACATTGCTAATCTGCTTGAGGTAATTGCCTATCTGTGTTCCCAGGAGTTGGGCTACAATGCTGACTTCACGTCCTTGAGTTGAGGATGTACATTAACAGTGGCTGAAGTCCTTGAGTTGAGGATGTACATTAACAGTGGCTGAAGTTGAAATGTGTTTCGGGGGAGACTAGAAATAGGGAAAGCTAACCAACATGCACAAGCGATCAGCGGGATGCACTTTTTGTAGCATGTGTAAACTATACTCAAGTTTAAAACAAGCAAAGTGCACATGCACTCACACACACATCCACACTCACTCACACACCCACAATGACACACACACACACACTCACACACCCACACTCACACCCACGCCAACATGCACACTCACACATCCAAACATATATATTTTACTTACACATCCACACTCACACATACTCACGTACATATATTTGACTTACACCCACTCACTCGCATAGCCACACACATATATTTGACTCTGACACACACACCCACTCTCATATATTTGACTCTGACACACACACTCACACACCCGCTCATATACACACACACACCCACTCTCATATATTTGACTCTGACACACACACACACACTCACACACCCACTCTCATATATTTGACTCTGACACACACTCACACACCCGCTTACATACACACACTCACACATCCACTCTCATATATTTGACTCTGACACACACACTCACACACCCGCTCACATACACACACTCACACACCCACTCTCATATATTTGACTCTGACACACACACTCACACACCCACTCACATACACACACTCACACACCCACTCTCATATATTTGACTAACACACCCACACATATATTTGACTCTGACACACACATTCACACCCACTCTCATATATTTGACTCTGACACACACACTCACACACCCACTCACATACACACACTCACACACCCACTCTCATATATTTGACTAACACACCCACACATATATTTGACTTTGACACACACACTCACACCCACTCTCATATATTTGACTCTGACACACACACTCACACACCCGCTCACATACACACACTCACACACACACTCTCATATATTTGACTAACACACCCACACATATATTTGACACACACTCACACCCACTCTCATATATTTGACTCTACACACACTCACACACTCACTCTCATATATTTGACTCTGACACACACACTCACACACCCGCTCACATACACACACTCACACACCCACTCTCATATATTTGACTAACACACCCACACATATATTTGACTCTGACACACACACTCACACCCACTCTCATATATTTGACTCTGACACACACACTCACACACTCACTCTCATATATTTGACTCTGACACACACACTCACACACCCGCTCACATACACACAATCACACACCCACTCTCATATATTTGACTAACACACCCACACATATATTTGACTCTGACACACACACTCACACCCACTCTCATATATTTGACTCTGATACACACACTCACACACTCACTCTCATATATTTGACTCTGACACACACACTCACACACTCACTCTCATATATTTGACTCTGACACACACACTCACACCCACTCTCATATATTTGACTCTGACACACACACTCACTCTCATATATTTGACTCTGACACACACACTCACACTCACTCTCATATATTTGACTCTGACACACACACTCACACCCACTCTCATATATTTGACTCTGACACACACACTCACACACTCACTCTCATATATTTGACTCTGACACACACACACACCCGCTCACATACACACACACACACACCCACTCTCATATATTTGACTAACACACCCACACATATATTTGACTAACACACCCACACATATATTTGACTCTGACACACACACTCACACCCACTCTCATATATTTGACTCTGACACACACACTCACACACTCACTCTCATATATTTGACTCTGACACACACACTCACACACCCGCTCACATACACACAATCACACACCCACTCTCATATATTTGACTAACACACCCACACATATATTTGACTCTGACACACACACTCACACCCACTCTCATATATTTGACTCTGATACACACACTCACACACTCACTCTCATATATTTGACTCTGACACACACACTCACTCTCATATATTTGACTCTGACACACACACTCACACCCACTCTCATATATTTGACTCTGACACACACACTCACACCCACTCTCATATATTTGACTCTGACACACACACTCACACTCACTCTCATATATTTGACTCTGACACACACACTCACACCCACTCTCATATATTTGACTCTGACACACACACTCACACCCACTCTCATATATTTGACTCTGACACACACACTCACACCCACTCTCATATATTTGACTCTGACACACACACTCACACCCACTCTCATATATTTGACTCTGACACACACACTCACACCCACTCTCATATATTTGACTCTGACACACACACTCACACCCACTCTCATATATTTGACTCTGACACACACACTCACACTCACTCTCATATATTTGACTCTGACACACACACTCACCCCCACTCTCATATATTTGACTCTGACACACACACTCACACCCACTCTCATATATTTGACTCTGACACACACACTCACACCCACTCTCATATATTTGACTCTGACACACACACTCACACCCACTCTCATATATTTGACTCTGACACACACACTCACACCCACTCTCATATATTTGACTCTGACACACACACTCACACCCACTCTCATATATTTGACTCTGACACACACACTTACACACTCACTCTCATATATTTGACTCTGACACACACACTCACACCCACTCTCATATATTTGACTCTGACACACACACTCACACCCACTCTCATATATTTGACTCTGACACACACACTCACACACCCACTCTCATATATTTGACTCTGACACACACACTCACACCCACTCTCATATATTTGACTCTGACACACACACTCACACACCCACTCACATACACACACTCACACACTCACTCTCATATATTTGACTCTGACACACACACTCGCACACCCACTCACATACACACACTCACACCCACTCTCATATATTTGACTCTGACACACACACTCACACACCCACTCACATACACACACTCACTCTCATATATTTGACTCTGACACACACACTCACACACCCACTCACATACACACACTCACACCCACTCTCATATATTTGACTCTGACACACACACTCACACACCCACTCACATACACACACTCACACCCATTCTCATATATTTGACTCTGACACACACACTCACACACCCACTCACATACACACACTCACACACCCACTCTCATATATTTGACTCTGACACACACACTCACACACCCACTCTCATATATTTGACTCTGACAAACACACTCACACACCCACTCTCATATATTTGACTCTGACACACACACTCACACACCCACTCTCATATATTTGACTCTGACACACACACTCACACACTCACTCTCATATATTTGACTCTGAAACACACACTCACACACCCACTCTCATATATTTGACTCTGACACACACACTCACACACCCACTCTCATATATTTGACTCACTGATGAGCCCAGGCTCCGAACCAATCCCCATCCATGCTCATACATTATCATTGTAGTTCCCTATCAACTTCCCCAGCGAGCCCGCTAACGTTCAGCAAGCATAAATAAATAAACTAAACCCAACATAATCAATCAACGTTTCAATCCTAGTGATCAACTTCAGGAACAGCACAGATTTAATGAAAATAATTGTTAATAAACATAGTTAGTTAGTTAGTCAACAGATTATTCTCTTTGCACATCGAACCATTCAGTCCATAAATGCTTGGATCCCCTCCTCAGCGAATCCTGGAGCATGTATAGGCTCACGACACGAGTTCTGTGTTGATTTATTAATCTTCTTCGGCTTCCTGCATAGCGTTCTTGTTTGGCCACATCTCTTTTAACTTGCTGTTCTTGCAGCCTGACCATGGTTGTAGATTCACAGTCATCACTTGGTTCTCGTAAACAACTTACTTCTTGTAGAGCATTCAGAATGTCTGCCCGGTCCATAGCTTGTCCGCAGCATACTTGTCAGCCCGCTCATTTCCTTTTACACCTGCCTGCCCTGGCACGAAAATGAAACTAATCTTTACCAGCCAAGACCACTTCAGAGACAGCAACCACTCTCTTCAGACCCACCCCATCTCTATCTTTCTGAGCATACTCATTGAGTCACTAAGGACACATGCCTGAGTGAATGTTTGTGTCTTGAGCTGTGTTATTGCTTTACTTACTGCCATGACTTCCATAGTCAGGCTACTTGTGGTCAAAGCAAAAGCATCAGACTCTTCCTTCACAATTCTCCCTCCGGCCTGAGTCGTAAAGGCCCATGAACTGTGAACATGAATATTAATAAAAATGCACAGAGATATAAACGTAGACAAGTTTCAGTAAAGAATGCCCTTTTGATTCATTTTATAGATAAATATGGTGTTTGATGTGAGAGATTGTATGACTGTGTTGTCAGAAATAATTTATTTCATTTTATGGATAAATGTGGTGTATGTAAGAGATTGTATGTCTGTGTTGTTGTGTTGTCAGAAATAATTTACTTCATTTTATGAATAAACATGGTGTTTGATGTGTGTTCTCAGAAATTATTTACTTAATTTGATAAATAAACATAGTATATAATGTAAGAGATTATACGACATGTTGTAGTATTGTCAGAAATAATTTACTTCATATTATGGATAAACATGGTGTATGATGTGAGAGATTGTATGACTGTGTTGTCAGAAATAATTTATTTAATTTTGTGGATAAACATGGTGTATGTAAGAGACTGTTTGTCTGTGTTGTCAGAAATAATTTACTTCATTTTACAGATAAACATGGTGTATGATGTAAGAGGCTATATGTCTGTGTTGTCAGAGATAATTTACTTCATTTTATAAACATTTCATAAACATAGTGTATGATGTAAGAGATAGTATGACATGTTGTCAGAAATCATGTACTTCATTTTACAGATAAACATGGTATATGATGTAAGAGATTGTATTACTGTGTTGTCAGGAATAATTTACTTCATTTTATAAACATTTCATGAACATGGTGTATGATGTAAGAGATTTTAAGACGTGTTGTCAGAATTAATTTAAAGGTGTACATTTCCGTCATCAGCTGGATATATTACCACCGATCGAGTACAGAGCTTTATTTGTTGGAGTGGCATTCATCAACTTCATGTTGTCATACATTATAGAGGTATGATAAGTTTCATTTGTTTTCTGAAATGTTAATATTAACATTGCTACTCCTGTACACTCCAGTAAAATGCAATTATTTCTGTCTACTTAAGTAGACCACTATTACATTTGTATAGTCAGGTAGATCACCTATGCATCTACGAATGAGGGTTGTTCACTTAAGTGTCTAGATTTTGCTAGGCTAACCTAAATAATCAGTAAGTATCCAGATTTTGCTAGGATAACTAAACATGAAGATTATTAGGTTTAGTAACTGCTCCAAAGTGAACAGTATATATCTGACACTTGGTAGTGGAATGGGCAAGTATCAGTAGTTTATTTGGGACGCAGAGGTGTTTTCAAGGCACCAGGGCCAGGTTATATACTGGCCAAGACCTATTGACACGTCCTTGTCGAGTGTCCTGGGCAACAGGTCCCTTCGGGGTCCTGGCTAAAGTCAGTAGGATTGCTAATTCCTCCGAAGTCGGAGAGTGTCTGCCTGTACGGCGAGGAACCACCAGTCTGCACACCAATAAGCCAGACATGGGACAACGGATACTCACGCAAACCTCAGGTCCTGTATGACATCACACTGATGTTGGACAACAGGATGCCTTCATCCGACATACAGGACTTCGCTTTGGAGCTCAAGCCAACGAACACAAGCAAGCAAGCAGTTTATTTCATGCTTTGTTTTTCAAAATGGCGTCAGATAAGGTAACTCCAGGACAGGAACAGTGTGTTGTGATTAAATCTTTGGTGAAAGAAGATTCAAAACCCATGGGAATTTATTATAGACTGTCATATGTATTTGAAGAACAGATTTAGCATGTTCGTCAGTGTGTGAATGGTGTAAACACTTTCGTGACGGTCCTGAATCTATCAAAGATGAGCCCTGAGAAGGTAGACCAAAAAGTGTCATTATAGTTACACCAGGAAACAACACTTTTCAACCTCTGACAGATCCAGATGAGCTAAATACCAAAGACTTAAGAATTAAAACTCACATGATTCACAACCAACCAGCCAGCCAGTTCTGATAATTGAGCTGTTAATGTTAACTCAGATGTTTACTCTGTCTTGTATTATTGGATCTTATTTATAATGTTTGGTTTTATTGTATCTCATTTATACTGTTTGGTTTTATTGTATATCATTTATAGTCTGGTTTTATTGTATCTCATTTATACAATCTGGTGTTATTGTATCTCATTTATATTGCCTTGTTATATTGTATCTCATTTATACTGTCTGGTTTTATTGTATCTTGTTTACACTATGGGGTTTTATTGTATATCATTTATACTGTTTGGTTTTATTGTATCTCATTTATACTGTCTGGTTATATTTATCCGATTTATACTGTCTGGTATTATTGTATATCATTTATACTGTCTGGTTTTATTTTTTGCAATATTTTACCAGTAAAAGATTTTACTTTTACTGGCACCTTGCCGAATTTACAGATAGCTTGTTACATTGTGCTTCAAAAAAGGCATAATAACTACAACCCATGATGGAGGACTGGGATGATGTTGTACCTCTCCGCAGTACAAAGTCTGTTCTGAATTTCAGATACAATATGTTGCCCATGCAGCATGATCCCTCTCTCGGCTTGCCTAGTTTACTCAAGAGGAAAGGTAACACCAATACATTTGAAACAAGACCAGCTACAGAAGCTGCCAGATCAGAAAGCAATGCTCTGTCTGCTTGTTGGAGCTTCGATCTTAGACCAGTTACCAACGAAGGCTTAGGGCCTGATCTGCCCTGCTATGACATTTTGTCTTTATGTTGCATTTCCTCGTTAAGGCCTGTACCTTCCCAATTGTGATTCTCTACCCAAAATAGTATTTTATAACTTAATATATTTTATTATTTGTTGTTTGAGCAGAAATTTGTCATAGACAACGAAGTCGTTCGCACCAAAGTTGGAGCATGTCTCAAAGGGTGCTTGCCATCTCAAGACTTGGCTTATCACAAGATTGAATCCGAACTGGAGAATGATAGATCATGGCCTCCCGTTTCTGATTTGAAGGTTTGTCATTGGAGATTCGCTAAATTTAGCTTTTCTGTTTAGCTTTTAGATACTTACCTAGCTGTCTGTTTGGAAGCCATAGTTGTGTAGTGTCTAGACCCACATCTGATAGTGCAGTGGTCATGGATTTAAATCCATATCAAAGCACATTTTGAAAATGGACTTGGGCTTCAAGATCAACCCGGCTTAAAATGTTAACAGGACATGTTGTTAACAAAGTAAAGGTGTCTGGCATGATAATGACTGTATCACCCACTGAATGCAGATCAATTCAGAAAAACATGGGTCTAACACCATAAGTCCTATGCACTTTAAGGGTTAAATGGTTGTTTGCTTTGTTACTTAACTACCTGCCAGACTTGCCTATCCATCTGTAAATCAGTTCACCTGCCAGTTGACCTCTTGATACATCTCATCATCATCATCATCAAGTGCCGTGCCGGCTGGCGTAGGCGTTCATGGCTCTCCATAGATCTCGGTCTTTGGTTTTCTGGATCAACTCTGCTGCTGATATTCCTCCATGCCACCGTCTCAATCCATCCAGCATCACTTCTCTTGGTCTACCTCTGCCTCTCTTCCCCTCGATCTTTCCAGTTGTTACGATGTTCTCCAATGCCTCTCTTCTCATCACATGACCGAGGAAAGCTGTTTGTCTCTGTCTTATTGTTGTATATAATGTTCTAGTTTCATTAGCCTGTTTCAGGCAGTCGTCGTTAGTTACTCTGGCAGTCCAAGGAATTCGCAACATTCGTCTCAGGAACCACATCTCTGTTGCTTCTAATTTCTTCTTAATTTGTTCATTTACATTCCAAGATTCACTGCCATACAGCAAAACTGGTTCTACATAGCATTTCAGCACTCTCTTTCTTACATTCAGTGACAGTGACTTATTGCATAAGATACTCTTCATTTTCTTAAATGCAGCTTTTGCCTGCCCTATTCTGCTCCTAATCTCTGTTGCACATCTTCCATCTGATGTTATAAATGCCCCTAGGTATCTAAAATTATCAACTTGGTTAAGGATTTTCCCTTCTATTTCTATGTCACATTTTGGTGTCACCATTTTCTTTGATATTACCATTGTTACTGTTTTCTTGATATTCAAGTTGAGTCCTTTCCTTGCACTCTCTGTTACTACAACGTCTAATAATTGTTGTAGGTCTGTTGAATTATCCGCCACCAATACTGTGTCATCTGCATAGCGTATATTATTTATATTATAACCTCCAACTAGTATTCCTGGCATCTCTTTGATCTCTCTCATTATTACTTCGCTATACAGGGAGAAAAGATCTGGTGACAAGACACACCCTTGTCGTACTCCTAGCTTTATCTGTTCGTAACTACCCTCTTTATTTCCCATTTTAATTGCTGCTACTTGGTTCCAGTAAATATTCTTTATTATTCTTAAATCTTTTCCATCAGTGTTGATATCTTCCAACATTTTAATCAATTCATCATGTTTTACTTTATCAAATGCCTTAGTATAATCTATGAAGCACAAATATATGTCCCTCTGTTTCTCTATTGACCTTTCTATTAGTGTCTGCAATGTATAAATTGCATTGTTTGTGCCCTTTCCTTCCACAAATCCATACTGTTCTTCACTAATTTCCATTTTTATTTTCTTTTTGGTTCTTCTCATTATGATTCTGAGTAGAAGCTTAGTGATATGGTTTATAAGGTTAATTGTACGAAAATCTTCACAATCAATTGCTCCTGGTCTTTTTGGTATAGCTATAAATACAGATTTCAGCATATCACTGGGTAAATATCCACTGCTGTAAATATCATTCAACATTTTGGTTAATATATCTACTCCAAATTCTCCCAATACTTCTAATTCTTCTATTGTGATTTCATCTGGCCCAGCTGTTTTTCCTTTCTTCATACGTTTCATAGCGTCAGCGACTTCTTCTTTCAGAATAGGTGGACCTTCTAAGTTACTATCTTCTGTTAATTCTGCCCTTTCTCCTTCATATAATTCTCTTATATACTCATTCCACCTCTTCATTATAGCATCTTCCTCTAATATTATCTTTCCTGTTTTTGATTTCAAACACCCTGTATTTATTCTTATATTTTTTCCTGTAAGCTCACTGATTTGTCTGTGCATATTTTTTGTATCTTTAATGGAATTTAATTCAATTTTTTTGCATTGCTCGTTTAACCAACTTTCTTTAGCCTTCCCACATTTATCTTTTATTTCTTTATTTATCTTAGCGTATTCTTGTTATTCTTGTTTGTCATTTTTATACTGAGCTCAAACGAGAGCGAAACTCGAGTATAGTGCTTCCATATTGATGTGGATGGGCCTTAGGTTCATACCAGAATACGATCAGCGTTGCCAGTAGTGGGTTGTGCTCAATATTTAAATTTAATGATTCTTTGGGAAAGTCCAAAACTAAAGTAATACATCCTAAATTATCATTAAAGGAAGGTTGCCTTGGACAATGGGAAATAATTTTGAGCATTTACGTCAGTCAGTGGTTGCTAGTATAATGAACTGCATGCTCAGAAAAATGGTGGCTAGCTGTTTGCTTATCTACCGGTTTTTCTTTATGCAGTAATGTGCTTGCAACTGCTGATTTTCAAGTGACCACAGCTTCCATCCACAATGACATGTACATGCAAAATATATTCTAATGTGCTTAGATTTTCTTATTTTGTGTGTGTATAAGTATACCAAAACATAACCAAACAATATCTCTACATCACAGAGTAGAAGAGGAAAGAATCTGATTGAAATACGGAAAAATTTGTTAAATGTAAAGAAATTGTCCTTAAACGTATTCTTTTGAAATTAATGTGACAGTTTTCCTTTACCTTCCATGTGGTGTGTGTATGTGTGTTTTTACAAGTAGACCAAAAGAACCCTGGTTATAGTACAATATAATTGAACTGGTTTATAGTACAGTACAATTGAACTGGTTTATAGCACAATACAATAGAACTGGTTTATAGTACAATACAATTAATATGCTTTATAGTACAATACAATTGAACTGGTTTATAGTACAGCTTGTCCATGTCCTCCCTGTGGATTCCAAAGGCCTTTCTAGTTTTCAAGAACTGTGCCTTCAATTTACTGTTCTTTCTAAACCACTATGGTGTATTGTGTCGCCTAAGTGTTTTAGTTTTCCGAGACATGATATAGTTTTCTGTAATGCTTAGGTTTAGATCTACTACAGTGTCAGTATTTTGTTCTCTTCTGGATCCATGACATTCTAAGATCTTTTCTGCAACATTTAACTGATTCACTACCAAAGGATAATTTATCACTAAATGATACCTCCTATTTGTGCAGAAGGATGAAATATCACAATACCAGCATCATCATGTTATTTCTTTTGTTTCATGGTAACTTCCGCAACTACAATGCTCAGTGAATAAACATTTATATTATAATACTTTTTTCATTTGATTGTGTATCATGTCTGGTCCAAACCAACTTTATGTTCAAAAGCCTTGACTATCTTCTTTAGTGTTTGTGTAATTTTCAGTAGGTTAAAAGTTAGTGGTATGTCCTTTACAGGCCATCACAGTCAACCCCAACATTTTATTGTTTGCTGCTTGAGATTTATCAGAAGTTTGCTATTGCTTTATGAATGATCAATGCTCATACCATAAAATTCAATACACATAGGTCTGCTTCCAAATGACTTGCAGCCAATTTTGAACCCTCTGTATGTCATGACTAAGAAACCCATGATTTATCTAGCAAACCGGTATGGAATTTACTTGATTCTAGAAAAATACTGCTTATGAATCTAGGAGGAAATTAGAGGTATAGTGCTAGTCACTGTTGCTGAAACTTCAATAACCTGTCCCTGGAATGCCTAACAGCATCAATGGAAGACAACAACAACTCAGTATGCCAGGGAATTGTGGAACGCATTCGCTGCCTCTAAGCCACAGAATGTGTAGGTGTGTCAGTTTAATTATTAAATATTTGGCACGATCAAGTTGGTGTACATAAGAAGACAAACAAGCAGTAATACATTTTGCTTTTGCAGGTGGACCTGGCTGAAATTTTTCAACGACTGGAGAATCTTAATCAAACTTCTTCTGAAAATGAGAAGGACAAGGCATCGCTGGAAGATGTTTTGGAATCAGATAGTGATGATGATGATGGTTTTGTAAATGAAAAGGTAAGAGAAAAACGGTGTAGAGAGGATACAGTGAGGGAAAGATGAGGGATATAGATGTGAGGGAGGGAGGGAAGAGAAGTAGCACATGAAAGGAGATGTATGAAAAAGAGGGACAGTAGTAGGGACTTGGAGAAAGAATGTATGAGAGAAAGAAACAGGGACATATGTCGAGATATAGAGAAGGGGAGGGAGGAGAAGAAGATGCATGAAGAGAAATGTATGAGATAGAGGGAAGAAGTAGAACGGATGAACAAACTATTTTCAAAGGGTTAAGAATTGGGCACGCAGGCCCGTCTAATATTCTGCCCTTCTATCACTCTCTTTCATACATTATTTCATCCAAACATCAGTCGAGGCTAACTGAGAACAACAACAATATAAATGATATGCATTTATAAAGGCATGGAAGAAATGCAAAAATCACTACTACACTACTCAATAAAATTAATAAATGATGTGGCAGTTGTTATTAGTTATGGGGAACATACTGTCTACCAAAAGGGCACTGACTGTTATACTAGGGTTTTATTATTGTTATTTTTGTTGTTATTATTATAGAGATTGTAGAGATATAGAGAGGGGTGGAAGGGAGGATAAGTATGCACCTGTGAAGGGAGATGTATGAGATAGAGAGATCGACCTAGGGGCTTGGGGGGAAATGCCTAGAGAGGCAGAAATAGAGACAAGGAGGGAAATTTGGGAAAGAGGGTTAGAAGTAGAGGCAACGAGTGAGATATAAGTAAGAGAGTGGCCAATTATTGTGTTAACTTTCTCTATCAATGTAAATTATTGTGTTAACTATTTTTATCCCTGACAATTATTATATTAACTGCTTCTGTCTCTGACAATTATTATGTTAATTGTTTCTATCCATGACAGTAATTGTGTTAACTTATTATTATTATCTCTGATAATTATTATGTTAACTGTTTCTATTCCTGACAGTTACAATGTTAACTATTTCCATCCCTGACAGTTACTATGTGTTAGCTGTTTCTATCCATGACAATGATTATGTTACTGTTTCTATCATAGACAAGTATTACGTTAACTGCTTCTATCAGTAACAATTATTTTGTTAGCTGCTCCTTTCACAGACAATAATTAAGTTAACTGCTTCTATCACTTACAATTATTACGTAAATTACTTCTGTAACAGACAATTATTATGTCTACTGTTTCTACCACTGGAAATTATTATGTTAACTATTTCTATCCATGACAATTATTATGTTAACTGTTTCTACCACTGAAAATTATTATGTTAACTATTTCCAACTATGACATTTATTACGTTAACTATATCACGCCGGTCTCTCTGGCCGAGGAGTTACAACACTTTCTCGTAATCCCGTTATCACGCAGAGTCTCGTAGCAGGGTGAGAGCTGGGAGCGGTTTGACCCCCGCTGGTGACTTGCAGGATAACTGAGCCGGCTGCTCAGAAAGCAATGGCAAACTACTGAGCGTAATCTTGCCAAGAAATCAACATACAGCTGAAAGATGCCGATGTTGACAGCGATGTCCTGTAAAGGATATGCAAAACATTTTTATATCTATCACAGACAAATATTATGTCAACTCTTGCATGGTATGGCCAAATGATAGATTCCTGTTTTTTATTCTATCTAGAGTGATGGTGGCAGGCATAAAGAAACCTCCTTCAGCTGTGAAGACTCGCAGTCTCTTGAGGACCCAGTAGCCAAACAACACAATTCTGCCAAGGAGAATGGTGTAGTTACTGAACGTGACATTTCCGTCATTACCTCTTTGTAGCATCCATCCAAGAGTTGCTAGAATTGCTATTTATATAATGTCATCATTGATTTCTGTACCGTTTTCAAAATTGTTCATCAACTCAACCACAGTCTTTCCAAGAAGAGTAGAGACGGCTTTGTTTTCTTTTGGTCTACATGTAAAAACACACATACATACACACACACCACGTGGAAGGTAAGGGAAACCTGTCATGTTAATTTTGAAAGAATATGTTTATGGACAATTTCTTTACTTTTAACAAATTCTTTGCTATTTCAATCATATTCTTTCCTCTTCTACTCTGTGATGTAGAGATATTGTATGGTTACATTTTGGTGTACTTATACATGCACAAAATAAGAAAATCTAAGCACATTAGGATACATATTGCATGTACATGTCTTATGGGAATATGGAAGAAAGGGAAGGGAAAACCACCACATTAATTTACCAAGACTAAGATTATGGATTTGCTCACAAAATTAGATGTTTGGTGCAGTGACCATGGAAACTACATAGCAATCTTTGGGATGAATGACTAGAACTCTCTCTCTCTCTCTCTCTCTCTCTCTCTCTCTCTCTCTCTCTCTCTCTCTCTCTCTCTCCCTCCCTCCCTCCCTCCCTCCCTCCCTCCTTCCTTCCTTCCTTCCTTCCTTCCTTCCTTCCTTCCTTCAGGGTCCCAGAGAACATCTTTGCTGAAACCATACTGACAATGATGCCTCAAACATCAACACATGGGATTATGACAGAGACCTCAGGAAGATCTTCGCTAAAACAACATTCATCATGATGCCACACAAACCCATAAATGGAATTATATCAACAACCACAGGAAGATTGTGGCAAAACCACATTCACTGAGTTTAGTTGAACTGAACTGGGTCAAGAACCAACATCACAATTCTCAGGACATTCCCCATACACACTCTGTTCCCATCTTCAACAACCTGTGTAGAGTCCCAATACTAATGATACCAGTAGCAGTCTGATTAAGTGTTCATCTGGCCTTTCTTTAGAGTACTGAGTATCTGCCAGATCCTCTACTGCACCATTCTCTCCAGGCCATCATGATTTATCTGTTCTTCCACACTATACACATGTTCCCATACGGCCTTGGCCACATCTGCCTTATCCTGCACCAATACCCCACTCAGCGGTATAATGCCCAAAGAGGCAAACAAAGGTTTATGACATGTACCACCAGAAGATCTTCACTAAAGCTACATTCATCATAATTCCCATACCAGGTACATGGGATTTGGTTTAGAAGAAAATGTTGCACCACATTCCTTGGGTTTGATTTCATACTTTCTGACATATAATTAAATTTATTGATTTGTTTACATTCATCTAATATACATGGTTACATTGCAATGTATTACTTTAATTTACTTGCAGATAATCAGATATGCAGTTATGTATACATTTCTTGAGTTACAGTTAATCTATAGTAACATATTACATTTCTTGATCTACCTACACTGTCTTGGCTATAGTAAAAAATTAATATATACATTTCTTGGGTTTTAGTTAGCCTGTATTAGCATATTACATTTCTTGATCTATCTACACACTCTCTTGTCTATAGTAAAATATATTTATATATACATTTCTTGGGTTTCAGTTAGTCTGTTGTAAAATATTACATTTCTTGATCTACCTACATGCTCTCCTGTTGCTAGTAAAATATATTTCTTGGAATATTTATACATTTCTTGGGTTGCAGTTAGACTGTAGTAAAATATGTTGAATTTCTTGGTTTGCTTACAGACTGTCTGGTTTTTAGCTGTGATATATTACATTTCTTTTTTCGCTTACATATTATATGGTCTGTATTAATAATAAGTTGAATATCTTTTGAAGATTGTGCATAACCCACACTGGCAATGTTGATCATATTCTGGTATGAATCTTGGGCCTTGTTCATGTTGGATTGGAAGTGCCAGACTTGAGTTTCACTCTCGTTTTCTATGAGGATAGGACCAAAGGTTCATACCAGAATATAACATATAACATATCTGTGTTTGCTTACAGATTATATGATCTGTATTAATGATAAGTTAAATATTTTTGCTTTGAGACATTTTGTAATATAGTATATGTTATTATCTTTCTTAATTTCCTTACAGTCTAGTATATATTAATGTTATTTTCCTATGGATTGTGTTTTGTATTCCAGATGATTAAGGCAGCTTATTTGGTAAATTCATTTCTGAAAATGTTATACTTAAACTGTAATTGTGTAGTTTTCTAAATGTGAAGTCTTTCATAATATCTAAGTTGGCTACAGAAATATGCTCAATTAAATTTTTTCAAGAGTGCTTAATTAAAATATTTCATTGAGCCGCCAACAGAACCAAGCTTATGCATTTGGAAAAATAATACATCCATGCAGTTTATCCTGCACATTGAGACAATGCATTTAAAATCTGCCACACTTGTTGTTTTGTCCATCAGTTTTGAAAATTGAGCACAACCCCTACTGGCAACGCTGATCGTATTCCAGTACAAACTTTGAGCCTTGTCCACATCAGACTGGACTTTGTCTGTCAGTACTAATCCCAACATGTGGTCATTTATTAGTCCTAGAGTGGGTTGATGGTGACTAACTATGCACCAGAACCTGGACATGACAGATTTATTTATAGCTAAATGATTGACAGGCAGCCATGGCGGCATAATGGCTAAACACTTGTGTGCCACCATGCTTGTCCAGAGTTTGATCCACATTTGAGTGAATTAAAATTTTTAAAGATTGGCCTGAAAATGGGAACTGGGAAATATCTTTAGAAGTAAAGGGTGTGGTCATATTTCGCCATCTCACACGATCACAATATTCACACTCTCTTCTCCTTGGTAAAGTGGTCAAGCTGTCTGCCTCATGCCCTGAAGGCATTTGATTCTGGGTTACATCTTTTGGTTCTCGAGTGCATTTTTCTCTGAGACTCGGGGGGGGGGGGGGGGGGCGCACTCATTGCTGGAGCTACAAAGTTCAGCAGGCCGCCCTGCTGAAAGAGATTGAGTCATCCGGGCTTAATCCCAGTACAGTGAAGTTGATCCTCTCGACTTTTACACAGCAATTTTGTTTTCTTTTCTTCTTACTGCCTTTTAATCCTCAAAGGTCAAAGTGCAAGTTTACACATTAAAAATCTAACAGGAGATTTAAAATGCAAATAGTAAGCCATAAAGCCGCTGTCCAGGTAAAATTGTTAGAAAAAGTAAACTACCCAGGGTAGATAGTGCCCATGACCTTGGATGGAGGGGGGGGCGCACTCATTGCTGGAGCTACAAAGTTCAGCAGGCCGCCCTGCTGAAAGAGATTGAGTCATCCGGGCTTAATCCCAGTACAGTGAAGTTGATCCTCTCGACTTTTACACAGCAATTTTGTTTTCTTTTCTTCTTACTGCCTTTTAATCCTCAAAGGTCAAAGTGCAAGTTTACACATTAAAAATCTAACAGGAGATTTAAAATGCAAATAGTAAGCCATAAAGCCGCTGTCCAGGTAAAATTGTTAGAAAAAGTAAACTACCCAGGGTAGATAGTGCCCATGACCTTGGATGGAATCTGTCTAGAGGAAGTAAATCTGATAAATGCTTCAGACCCACTGACTTAGGTGGGATGCAGTCCTCCTGAATGAGGAACCAAGAAGAAGGAAAAGAAATGTAGCTACCATTTTATAATTGCTTCTCAGTCTTTTGGCTAAGATCAAAGTGTAGTATTGGCGTGTAGTGTACTGCAAGATAGGTAGACCTATTTGACAATATACATGCCTGTGAGATATGTGGACCTACTTGACTATCTACATACCCGTGAGAAGGGAACAGACCAAGAGGAAGACCGAGGAGTAAATACCTTGATGGCTTGGCCACATGGCCGTGTCGAGACAGGAACACTGATTGATCCACGACTCTGGTGATCGAATGAAATGGCCAGTCATGACCGCCCACGCTTTCTGGCATGACACATGATTGATTGATTGATGTTGTTGCGTATCCCTTACGGGACGTTGCAGTCAACAACAGCATTTTCAGCTGCTGTTGATGTACTAGGCAAGTGTTACGTTCAGTAGTTTGCCATTGCTTTCTGAACGACCGGCCCCTATACCTTTTTCGAAAAAATCAGCACCGCTGTGTTTCGAACCCGGGTATACGGGCTCACAAACCGCGTTCGCAAGCCCTTAGCCACAGAGACCGGCGATTGATTGATACCTGTGAGATATATACACCTACTTGACTATCTACATACCTATGAGATATATAGACCTATATGACTGTCTACATACCTGAGAGATATATAGACCTATTTGAATGTCTACGTACCTGAGAGATATATAGACCTATTTGAATGTCTACATACTTGTGAGATATATAGACCTATATGTATATGACTGTCAACATACCTGTGAGATATGTGGACCTATTTGACTATCTGCACTTGATCTTGTCAGGGCCCCGAATGACACACACGGACGTGGGGACCTAATTGGGCGGCTCTGATCCCTGGGGAAACTGCAAGCTCTTATTTTTAAATCAAAACACCCATTTACTTCTGTGTGGCTAAACAGGCTGGAGATTTTATTGATCACTAGCTGACCCGGCCCGGCTTCGCCCAGGCCCTGGAGGGGATCTATCTATCTATCAGTCTGTCTGCTTGTTTGTCTGTCTGACTGTCTGGCTGACCCGGCCCGGCTTCACCCAGTCCCTGGTGGGGAGCATCTCATTTAATTCATATAAGTAGTCATATAAGCTCTCCCGTTCCCGACTGTCTGTCTGTCTGTCTATCTGTCTGTCTGTCTGTCTGTCTGACCCGGCCCGGCTTCACCCAGTCCCTGGTGGGGAGCATCTCATTTAATTCATATAAGTAGTCATATAAGCTCTCCCGTTCCCGACTGTCTGTCTGTCTGTCTATCTGTCTGTCTGTCTGTCTGTCTGTCTGACCCGGCCCGGCTTCACCCAGTCCCTGGTGGGGAGCATCTCATTTAATTCATATACGTAGTCATATAACCTCTCCCGTTCCCGACTATCTGTTTGTCTGTCTATCTGTCTGTCTGTCTGTCCCTGCCCGGCTTCATCCAGTCCCTGGTGGGGAGCATCTCATTTAATTCATATACGTAGTCATATAAGCTCTCCCGTTCCCGACTGTCTGTCTATCTGTCTGACCCGGCTTCACCCAGTCCCTGGTGGGGAGCATGTCATTTAATTCATATAAGTAGTCAAATAAGCTTCCGTTCCCGACTATCTGTCTGTCTGTCTATCTATCTGACCCGGCGTGGTTTTGCCCAGCTCCTGGCGCACAGTAACTTAAAAGAATGTCCTTCCACACACCATTCATTATTTTTAATGAAAACTTTTTTTAATCACCGACATGATTGTTGATAAGTTCTGTAAGCAGAAAAAGATGGGTTACAATGTTATGCATTATGCATTATTTTTATGCAAACTTTAAAAATGCCTTAAAGATTATATCATTATTTATTATAACTCATATGCCTGAAAATAACTATAGACAAATAGTTTAACAATAGTGCAAGTAAGTCCAACAATATGACTATAAAGTATATAGAAATGTTATTAAAAGTTATGCCCCTTGAAATAACTTTTCTAGAGTGAATTCCCTGTGCTATATAGAACTTATATAATGAAAAATGAAAAAGTAAATGTTATTAAATAAGTAGAAGATTTTACACTAAGAAACTATTATAGTCGGTTGCACAGGAATGAAAGGAAGACGTGTAGAAAATTTCATCTCAATCGGATGTACCGTTATCGAACGCATCCAATACAAAGCTACCCACACACACACAAAGCCACATACACTCTGTTTTATAGATATAGATACATAATGCATGCAGCCAGTCACCCATCTGTCACAATGAACTATTGTTATCCCCCCTGAAGTGCCTCCCATGTTGAATTAATTTGTGAACAATGTCTAAAACATAACGGGTACTCCCATATCAGATGCCTCCATCAGGATGAGAAGTATCAGGTCGTTACATAGTTTAGGCCATGGCATAATGTGGTGAGGTGACCAGTGGCTTTCCTTGACGTCTCTCCTTACCAAATAAATTCAAATCATACCCGTAAGTCTTTGTTTGAGGTGTTCATTGAAACATGTGAATTAATTATGTGTGGATGGATTGGTACCACAGACAGCAGATCACATATTCCAAGACTGCCTAAAATACGATATATCTCGGCAAACCTTCTGGGTTAGAGAAACATCATTGGAAGATAAACTGTGTGGACCAATGAGTGACCTGAAAAAGACTGTAAATACATACCAGAGACAACATTGCAGTTGTAGACAAATTTTAAGTGGATGAAAGAAGAAGAAGAATTTGTGATTGTAATATATCGGCTATCCAGTTAAGTATTCTATTTCTTTTGTTCACCGCACACCCACATCACTATATATCCCATCTTGACCTTAGCACATATGAGACTGCGAAGTCTGTTGGATCAAATCTATTTAATCATATTCAGTCTTAAAATAATCTGTTGAAGATAAGAACTGTTTGACAGATGACCTAATTTCCACGAAATTGTTATTCTTAATAAAATATGTTGTAACGTGTTCTCAGTCTTAAGATAAATAACCCACTGAAGCACTATTCAACAATTGACATTAATTTTAATTTATATGAAATTATTCTTGACCAATTTGAAACTTCATGTATTTGTCATGATATTATATGGATATACATGCACTAATGTGTGCATATACTTATTATTGCTAAATTATGTTAATGTTTCATTTGTTGAGAAGTTCAATAGACAATGCAGAACAGTTGTAGTTGAATATTTATATGGGAAAATAAACATATTTTTAAATAGCTGTTTGTTAATGTGTTTATATTTTTCTTAATATAGCTGGTTGGCAGTATGATTTGGTACATTAATATCTTTGCACATGTTGACTTATTTATTTATTGTTATTCTATTCTTGATTTTGAATGAGCGTATGTTGGTGTTTGCGTGAGAAATTGAGAGAAAGTGGGGGGGGGGGGGGGGGGGGGGGGGGGGGTACACCCATAATTGGGGTGCCCTCAATGAAAGCAAGATTTAATTATCTGGCACTGTTTGTTTAAATCTTAGCAGCGAAAATCAAATGATGGATGGATGTATGTATAGACAATGATATATATATATCACTCCTGATATATATATATATATATATATATATATATATATATATATATATATATATATATATATATATATATATATATATATGAGACATACAGACACTAAGTCACGCATCAAATGAAACAAATAAACAGAGGTAGATAAGTAGGTAGGTAGGTACTAGGTAGGGAGTGAGACAGACAAATATTGAGTGAGATATATAGAGACAGCCCTGCGTATCTACATACCTTTGAGATGTAGACATACATGCCTAACTATATACCACGTTGATACACCAACCTGCTTACCACACACCTTTGGTGTATTTAAACCTACCTGCCTGCTACATACTTGTGAGATATGTAGGCCTACTTGATTATCTACATGCATGTAAGATATGAAGACCTATTTAACTATCTACATACCTGTGAGATATGTAGACTATTTATCTACATACCTGTGAGATATGTAGACTATTTAACTATCTACATATCAGTGAGATAAGTAGACCTGCTTGACTATCTACATACCTGTGAGATATATAGACCCACTTCACTATCTACATACCTGTGAGATATATAGACCCACTTCACTATCTACATACCTGTGAGATATATAGACCCACTTGACTATCTACATACCTGTGAGATATATAGACCAACTTGACTATCTATATTACATATGAGATTTGTAGACCTGCTTGATTATCTACACACCTGCAAGATATATACAGCCCTATTTGTCTATCTATTGTGAGATATGTGGACTTATTTGATTATCTACTTACCTGTGAGATATGTAGACCAGGTAAAACATGGTTGAGACGTTACAGTGTTCGCCTCTGGCATAGAAGGTACAAGGTTCGATCCTCTAAAGAGGAACGAAGAGGATCGACTTATCTGCCTATCTACATCCAATGAATAAATCAACAAAATCTAAGTAGAAATGGTTAACATTACACGTGTGCAAGCATGAGTGATACAATTGAAACCATGTTTAAAAGGCAGAAAACCCCAACAGATACAAGTAATTATATCAAAAGCTACTTCCCCCCCCCCCCCCCCCAAAAAAAAAATAACAACAACATGGGTGTTCAATGAACAAAGAGTTAGGCAGGCGATAGAATATAGCTATCTACCTGTAAGGTCTACTGTGTTGGTGTGTCAAGGGACAGAGACCAGACGAGATGAGACAAAAACTTGCTGCCTTGTAGGTCGAGTTCAGCTGAGTGGACTCAAGAACCGACATGACGGCACTTGAAACATTCTCATACCTGCTCATTTTCAACAATCGGTGAAGAGTCCCAGTGCAAATGGTGCCAGTTGCAGATGTAGTTGTTTTACTTCTGTTATTGTTATTGTTTTAATTCGGTTGTTGTTGTTTTACACTTTTGTTGTTATTTTATTTCTGTTATTGTTGCTTTACTTCTGTTGTTGTTGGTAAACTTCTGTTATTGGTTTACTTCTGTTGTTGGTTTACTTCTGTTATTGTTTTATTTCTGTTTTTTGTTGGTTTACTACTTCTTTTGTTGGTTTACTTCTGTTATAGTTTTATTTCTATTTTTGTTGGTGTACTTCTGTTGTTGGTTTACTTCTGTTGTTGGTTTACTTCTGTTGTTGTTTTACTTCTGTTGTTGTTGATAAACTTCTGTTGTTGGCTTACTTCTTTTGTTATTTTACTTCTGTTGTTGGTTTACTTTTGTTGTTGGTTTACTTCTGTTATTGTTTTATTTCTGTTTTTATTAGTTTACTTCTGTTATAGGTTTACTTCTGTTGTTGGTTTACTTCTGTTGCTGGTTTACTTCTGTTATTGTTTTATTTCTGTTTTTTTGTTGGTTTACTTCTGTTGTTGGTTTACTTCTGTTGTTGGTTTACTTCTGTTATAGTTTTATTTCTATTTTTGTTGGTGTACTTCTGTTGTTGGTTTACTTCTGTTGTTGTTTTACTTCTGTTGTTGTTGATAAACTTCTGTTGTTGGCTTACTTCTGTTGTTGGTTTACTTCTGTTATTGTTTTACTTCTGTTGTTGGGTTTACTTCTGTTATTGTTTTACTTCTGTTGTTGTTGATAAACTTCTGTTGTTGGCTTACTTCTGTTGTTGGTTTACTTCTGTTATTGTTTTACTTCTGTTGTTGGGTTTACTCTGTTATTGTTTTACTTCTGTTGTGTGGGTTTACTTCTGTTATTGTTTTTACTTCTGTTGTTGGGTTTACTTCCTGTTATTGTTTTACTTCTGTTGTTGGGTTTTACTTCTGTTGTTGGCTTACTTCGGTTGTTGGGTTTACTTCTGTTATTGTTTTACTTCTGTTGTTGGTTACTTCTGTTGTGTTGGCTTACTTCTGTTGTTGGTTTACTTCTGTTATTGTTTTACTTCTGTTGTTGTTGATAAACTTCTGTTGTTGGCTTACTTCTGTTGTTGGTTTACTTCTGTTATTGTTTTACTTCTGTTGTTGGGTTTACTTCTGTTATTGTTTTACTTCTGTTGTTGGGTTTACTTCTGTTATTGTTTTACTTCTGTTGTTGGGTTTACTTCTGTTATTGTTTTACTTCTGTTGTTGGGTTTACTTCTGTTATTGTTTTATTTGTTTTTTGTTGGTTTACTTCTGTTGTTGGTTTACTTCTGTTGCTGGTTTACTTCTGTTGTTGGTTTACTTCTGTTGCTGGTTTACTTCTGTTATTGTTTTATTTCTGTTTTTTGTTGGTTTACTTCTGTTGTTGGTTTACTTCTGTTGTTGTTGATAAACTTCTGTTGTTGGCTTACTTCTGTTGTTGTTTTACTTCTGTTGCTGGTTTACTTCTGTTATTGTTTTATTTCTGTTTTTTGTTGGTTTACTTCTGTTGTTGTTTTACTTCTGTTGTTGTTGATAAACTTCTGTTGTTGGTTTACTTCTGTTGTTGTTTTACTTCTGTTGTTGTTGATAAACTTCTGTTGTTGGCTTACTTCTGTTGTTGGTTTACTTCTGTTGTTGTTTTACTTCTGTTGTTGTTGATAAACTTCTGTTGTTGGTTTACTTCTGTTATTGTTTTACTTCTGTTGTTGGGTTTACTTCTGTTATTGTTTTACTTCTGTTGTTGGGTTTACTTCTGTTATTGTTTTACTTCTGTTGTTGGGTTTACTTCTGTTATTGTTTTACTTCTGTTGTTGGGTTTACTTCTGTTATTGTTTTATTTGTTTTTTGTTGGTTTACTTCTGTTGTTGGTTTACTTCTGTTGCTGGTTTACTTCTGTTATTGTTTTATTTCTGTTTTTTGTTGGTTTACTTCTGTTGTTGGTTTACTTCTGTTGTTGTTGATAAACTTCTGTTGTTGGCTTACTTCTGTTGTTGTTTTACTTCTGTTGCTGGTTTACTTCTGTTATTGTTTTATTTCTGTTTTTTGTTGGTTTACTTCTGTTGTTGTTTTACTTCTGTTGTTGTTGATAAACTTCTGTTGTTGGTTTACTTCTGTTGTTGTTTTACTTCTGTTGTTGTTGATAAACTTCTGTTGTTGGCTTACTTCTGTTGTTGGTTTACTTCTGTTGTTGTTTTACTTCTGTTGTTGTTGATAAACTTCTGTTGTTGGCTTACTTCTGTTGTTGGTTTACTTCTGTTGTTGGTTTACTTCTGTTGCTGGTTTACTTCTGTTATTGTTTTATTTCTGTTTTTTGTTGGTTTACTTCTGTTGTTGTTTTACTTCTGTTGTTGTTGATAAACTTCTGTTGTTGGCTTACTTCTGTTGTTGGTTTACTTCTGTTGTTGTTTTACTTCTGTTGTTGTTGATAAACTTCTGTTGTTGGCTTACTTCTGTTGTTGGTTTACTTCTGTTGTTGGTTTACTTCTGTTGTTGGTTTACTTCTGCTATAGTTTTATTTCTATTTGTGTTGGTGTACTTCTGTTGTTGGTTTACTTCTGTTGTTGGTTTACTTCTGTTGTTGTTTTACTTCTGTTGTTGTTGATAAACTTCTGTTGTTGGCTTACTTCTGTTGTGATTTTACTTCTGTTGTTGGTTTACTTTTGTTGTTGGTTTACTTCTGTTAATGGTTTACTTCTGTTTTTATTGGTTTACTTCTGTTGTAGGTTTACTTCTGTTATTGTTTTACTTCTCTTGTTGGTTTACTTCTGTTGTTGGTTTACTTCTGTTATTGTTTTACTTCTCTTGTTGGTTTATTTCTGTTGTTGGCTTACTTCTGTTAGTGTTTTATTTCTGTTTTTGTTGGTTTACTTCTGGTGTCCGTTTACTTCGGTAGTTTTATTTCTGTTGTTGTTGGTTAGGTAAACTTCTGTTGTTGTTTTACTTCTGTTGTTGGTTTACTTCTGTTATTGTTTTATTTCTATTTTTGTTGGTTTACTTCTGTTGTTGTTTTACTTCTGTTGTTGTTGGTAAACTTCTGTTGTTGGTTTACTTCTGTTGTTGGTTTCCTTCTGTTATTGTTTTATTTCTGTTTTTGATGGTTTACTTTTGTTGTTGTTAGTTTATTTAATTATATTGATGTTGTTTTACTTCTGTAGTTGGTTTACATCTGTTGTTGATGTTTTATTTCTGTTATTTTATTTGTTTTTGTTAGTTTACTTCTGTTGTTGGTTTAATTCTGTTGTTGATTTAGTTCTGTTGTTAGTTTACTTCTATTGGTTTACTTCTGTTGTTGTTTTATTTCTGTTTTTGTTGGTTTACTTATGTTGTTGTTTTACCTCTGTTATTGTTGTTTTATTTTTGTTGTTGTTGTTTTACTTCTGTTGTTGTTGGTAAACTTCTGCTGTTGGTTTACTTCTGTTGTTGTTCTACCTCTGTTATTGTTGGTTTACTTTTGTTGTCGTTGTTTTACTTCTGTTATTGTTGGTAAACTTCTGTTGTTGCTCTGGTTCTGTTTACTTCTGTTGTTTTATTTCAGTTTTTGTTGGTTTACTTCTGTTGTTGTTGTATTTTTGTTTTTGTTTGTGTACTTCTGTTGTTATTATTTTATTTTATTTAATTATGTTGCTTTACTTCTGTATTTGTTGTTTTACTTCAGTTATTGTTGTTTTACGTTTGTTGTTGTCTTATTTCTGTTAGTGTTGTTTCACTTCTGTTATTATTACTTTTTAACTTCTGCTGTTGCTGTTGACATCTGCAATTGCTATTTTTGCATACGGAGTGACTATTCGCAATGGAATTGCGAATAGAAAAAAAATTATATTCGCAACGGAATTGCGAATAGAGAAAAATTATATTCGCAATCGAAGTAGGTCAATTTAGCAATTTGCAAAATAGCAATTCCATTGCGAATAGAGCCTCCCTTTTGCATATGTTGTTGCTATTTGTTTCAGTTGTTTGTTGTTTCAATTGTGGTCCTACTTTGTCACTTGTGTTGTCGTTTCACCTGTGTTGTCTTTTTACTTGTGTTGTTTCGCTTGTGTGGTTGTGACTGTTAATAATAATACATCGTTTTACGTGTCTTTGCTATTTCACTTGTCGCTGCATTACTCGTGCTGCCATTCTACATTCTGTATCCGTATCGCTAACATTGGATATAACTTCTGTCCCATGTGTAATTGTAACCCCTGTCCAATATTTATCCTTGTAAACCATCGCTACATGATCAGCGACCCTGCCCTGAGTCAAACACGTTAACCCAGTTATATGGCCTCAAAGGGAGACTTGCCAGCAGCGGCGGGTCGTGTTGTGTGTCCTGTTAAGTATAGCGATACAGTGCACGCGTGCTTCACGCTGTGCATTTGACTAAACTGCGACGAAACATTGCATAGCTCATGTCTTAACGTGAACATTCGTGAGTGTGTTCTATTTGTGATCCATGCACATTACGTTTTAGTATTATGTATTTAAGTAGTGGAACATTCACAGTACTAGTGTGTTCATATCTGAATCTGTGATCCATGCACATTACCGTTTTAGCAATGTATGTTTAAGTAATAGTTGAACATTCGTGTGTTCATATTTGTGATACATGCACATTTACATCACTATTAGTACTATTACCGTTTTAGAACTGTGTTTTATAGATGTTAATAATTAATAATGAATCAATATACAGCTGAAAGATTCTGGTGTTGACCGCAATATCCTGAAACAGGATGGAAACGCGGGGGGGGGGGGGGGGGGGGAAGAAAAAAAAAAAGGGGGGGGGGGGAATGTATATATTTAGTATTACAGTAGTTCTGCTTCTTATTGTTCATCAATACCCTGTTTATTCCGTTTCGGTTATAATTACGATTTATATTATTTTGCAATAGATAAAGATGTTTTTTCAACTATGTTATTGTATATTGTATGTATACAAAAAATGATGAATTATTATTACTTGTGTACTGTAACTCAATAAACAAATTAGAATAACATTGGAAGCAATGGAGATGTGGTTCCCGAGACGACTGTTGCTAATTCCTTGGACTGCCAGAGTAACTAACAAAGAGGCTAATGAAACTAAAACATTATATACAACAATAAGAAAGAGACAATCGGTTTTCTTTGGTGATGTAATGAGAAGAGAGGCATTTGATAACATATCGGCAACTGGAAAGATCAAGGGGAAGAGAGGCAGAGGCAGACCAAGAAAAATGATGTTGGATGGATTGAGACGGTGTCGTACAGGAATATCATCAGCAGAGTTAATCCAAAACACTAAGGACCGCTATCTGAGGAGAGACATGAACTTCTACGTCAGCTTGCAGGGCACTTGATGATGATGACTGTAAATCGGCCGGATATTCTACAAATCTTCAGACCAACACTAAACTAGAATTGCCCGATTGCATTCTACACAAAACACATCATACGCTAGGGTTCATTGGTTACAGCCATGACTCCTTACATCACATGCTGTTCTTAAGAAGCCTGGGAGTGTTTCCGTTACGTTAAGAAGCCAGCCACCAATCAATCAATCGATCAGTCAATCAGGTGCCCTCTCAACAATGAAGGTTGGCTGCAATGGATCTCCAACCCTGTCTGTCTTTCCTTTCGCCGTGACTACATTCTGTGAGATTGCTGTTCGTTCATCTCTTAAAATGTTATCTTCCCACTTGTATCATTGCCTACCTCTTGCTTGTCTTCAACCTTACCCTCCAGTATGGTTTTTATAAGAGTGCTGTGTCTTTTAACGTGGCTGAAATATTTCACTTGCCTCTGTTGTTATTCGTTGCTTCCCTTATGGGCCTCCTGCAGCCTACCACGCATGTCGTAAGAGGCGACTAAGGAGGCTTGATGGTTCCATCGCCCTGCTACTGAGTGAGTGCGTGGCGCGACACTGTGAGCTGTGAGTTTCATGTGAAATGCTTTTGAATCTGCCCGAGGTCTTTTGGAACGTGACTGCATGTTCGGAGCGATGGCAGATGTCTATGTCCCAGAGTTGACCGGTTTTTGCCTTACGCAGAAATGCGTGGCTGCTGGGCTTCTGGTTGACTGCCACTACCATCGATGATGAACTGTATTTCGTGGACTATGTGGGTGAACATCTAGGAAACATCCAGATGGTAAATGACTGCCGATTCCATCAGAAATGAACTGGGTGTTTTGTGGGGGACTATTGTGTTGACATTCTGGTGGCGGCATTATGCACAGTGTATCTGTGCGGGCTGTTGTTTGTCGAGACTCCTGTCTTTTCCACTTTTCACATTGGGCAGTGGGGAGCGTTTTGTGTGATATTCACTGGCACAGGAACGGAGCATAATGGGGACGACCCGTTGCTGTGAAGTTGGAACTGCGACTAACTAACTAACTAACTTGCCTCTGTTTTATTTCTTTCATCAACTCTCTTTCCATTCCCAGTTTCTCTAGAACCGCTGTATTTATTTTTGTTTCCACAAAATTCAACATATTCTTCTGTGTATCCACATTTCCAGGGCCTCCGTTCAACTTTCTAATTGCTTGTTCATTGTCCAGGCTTCCGCGCCATATAATAGTGTTGAGTGAGTCACTAGGATGTGCTCGTGTGTGTGTGTTGTAGTTAGTGGTAAAGATGAGGGCAACCTAGGTAAGGTCGAGGCTGTTTTGTCTACCATGCAACGTTTGTATTTTGTCCCCCTTCTCATCCTGTTTGCGGTTGAACCAGTGAACTTTCTTGTATCCTTCTTCTTCGCTTATTTTACATCCGCTTTCAAAGAATGTTGGGAATTTATGCGATGTTTACAGCGTAAGTCGGGTCTGTGGTCATGGGGTTACGAATGCAATTCGTATTCCCGCATACCGCGTTCGAAACACAGCTGCGAACAATTAGGAAGCAGATCACCCTTCGTTGGTTTCATTGCGTTGGTTTCCGTGCAATGACATGGGTGAAGGTCGTTCAGATAGCAATGGCAAACCACTGAACGTAAACTTGCCAAGGAATCAACAACAGCCACAACATGCTGAAGTTGACTACTACGTCCTGTAAAGGATATGCAACTAACTTGTTACAACGTATCAGAGGTCAGCGCGGCAGAAACGTTTACCGCGATAGCGTTTAAACTTCCGTGCGTTGATTGTGGGTTAGTCGGTTACTTCCACGCGCCGGTCAGTTTGACTTCCGGTTCAGAAAGCAATGGAACATTATTGAAAATAATATTGCCAAGAAAATCAAGCTGTGGTTGATGGCAACATCCTGCAAATTGCATCAGAAAAGTTGCGGAGATGTAGTTTTATAGACTGTCTCAAAGGGTTCCCCAATTGATATGTCTGTGTAATAAATACGTGTACAACTTTGTAACCGACCAATCATTTCTCTTCTTTAAATGTTCGTTACTATACTGGACACAATATTACGGTCGGATGTGTTTGTGTGTTTGTTATTTGACCTATGCTGGTTTAATATAAATTATGAGACCTATGGTGCTATTTCTATGTTTAGATACGAATTATGTCCATATTCCTTAGTTGTGGGTTCATGTATATGATAGATCTGGCTAATGAAGACACCTTCATACTTTAGGGGTGTCTAGTTGGTCATGCATCGAAGCACACTTGTTCCTGCAGCGGGACGCTCTCGTCATTTGGAGATGACAGGTTCGAATCCCGGTCGGTAACTATAGCTTTCAATTTTTATGTTGTCAAGTGCGTCCTCTAGTGTCTAATTCTTTCTTCTCCTTCTATGAGTGCCAAACAAAGCATGTATGTTTATTTATAAACTGTCTTATTGGCTCAAAGGGTTACCAATTGATAGTTTTACAGAAGAATGATAAGAACGCCGTTGACGGATAGAAATACTAATAGTAATGAAGAAATCTTGACAGACGTTAACTCATAAAATTAACCGGTTGCTCGCATCAGAAGAAGCCAGTCAACATGCTTTGGGCATGTCGTGAAAAGGGAAGAGTTGGATTAAGTCGTGACAGCAGGAAAGAAGGAGCGAAGAAGACAAATGGGATACCAAAAGAGAAGGTTTGACATCATAGCATGGGAACATCAGTGTTAGGAATGATTGACAGTACATGAGACAGAAGGTTGTGAACAAACATGGCGATGTCTGATCCAAGTGAAAGAAAGTTTTATTTAGTGTGTGTGTCTAACTCAAATAAAGGGACGTTTTGGTCAGTTTGGGTGTGACCCAGGTGAAGGGAGGTTTGGTCAGTGTGGATGTCTGATCCAGGTGAGGGGAGGTTTGGTCAGTGTGGGTGTCTGATCCAGGTGAGGGGAGGTTTGGTCAATGTGGGTGTCTGACCCAGGTGAAGAGAGGTTTGGTCAGTGTGAGTGCCTGACCCAGGTGAAGGGAGGTTTGGTCAGTGTGAGGCCTGACCCAGGTGAGGGGAGGTTTGGTCAGTGTGAGTGCCTGACCCAAGTGAGGGGATGTTTGGTCAGTGTGAGTGTCAGATCCAGGTGAAGGGAAGCCATGGTAAGTGAGGATGTTATACCCGGACGAATGAGATTCATAGTGGGTGGGGATGTCTGACCCAGGTGAAGGGAAGACATGGTGAGAGGGGATGTATGACCCAGGTGAAGGGAAGACATGGTGAGTGGGGATGTATGACCCAGCTGAAGGGGAGGCATAGTGGGTGGGGATGTCAGACCCAGGTTAAGGGGAGGCATGGTGAGAGAGGATGTATGACCCACGTGAAAGGGGGGGGGGCATGGTGAGTGGGCATGTATGATCCGCGTCAAGGAGAGGCATGGTGAGTGGGGATGTGCGATCCACGTGAAGATGAGGCATAGTGATTGGGGCTGTATGACCCATGTGACGGGGAGGCATGGTGAGTGGGTATGTATGATCCAGGTGAAGGAAAAACATGATGATTGGGAATGTATGACTCACGTAAAGGGGAGGCATGATGAGTGTGGATGTATGACCCACATGAAGGGGAGGCATGGTGTTTGGGGATATATGACCCACGTGACGGGGAGGCATGGTGAGTGGGAGATATATGACCCAGGTGAAGGGAAGACATGGTGAGTGGGAGATATATGACCCAGGTGAAGGGAAGACATAGTGAGTGGGAGATATATGACCCAGGTTAAGGGAAGACATGGTGAGTGGGAGATATATGACCCAGGTGAAGGGAAGGCGTGGTGAGTGGGGATGTATGACCCACGTGAAGGGGAGGCATGGTGAGTGGGGATGTATGACCCACGTGAAGGGGAGGCATGGTGAGTGGGGATGTATGACTTAGGTGAAGGGGAGGCATGGTGAGTGGGGATGTATGACCTAGGTGAAGGGAAGACATGGTGAATGGGAGATATATGACCCAGGTGAAGGGAAAACATGGTGAATGGGGATGTATGACCTAGGTGAAGGGGAGGCATGGTGAGTGGGGATGTTTGACCTAGGTGAAGGGGAGGCATGGTGAGTGGGGATATTTGACCTAGGCGAAGGGAAGACATGGTGAATGGGGATGTATGACCTAGGTGAAGGGGAGGCATGGTGAGTGAGAATGTTTGACCTAGGTGAAGGGGAGGCATGGTGAGTGGGGATGTATGACCTAGGTGAAGGGGAGGCATGGTGAGTGGGGATGTATGACCTAGGTGAAGGGGAGGCATGGTGAGTGGGGATGTTTGACCCAGGTGAAGGGAAGACATGGTGAATGGGGATGTATGACCTAGGTGAAGGGGAGGCATGGTGAATGGGGATGTTTGACCTAGGTGAAGGGGAGGCATGGTGAGTGGGGATGTATGACCTAGGTGAAGGGGAGGCATGGTGAGTGGGGATGTTTGACCCACGTGAAGGGGAGTCATGGTGATTTGGGATGTATGACCCACTTGACGGGGAGGCATGGTGAGTGGGGATGTATGACCCACGTGAAGGGGAGGCGTGGTGATTCAGGATGTATGACTCACGTGATGGGGAGGCATGGTGAGTGGGGATGTATGTCCCATGTGAAGGGGAGGCATGGTGAGTGGGGATGTATGACCTAGGTGAAGGGGAGGCATGGTGAGTGGGGATGTATGACCCATGTGAAGGGGAGGCATGGTGAGTGGGGATGTATGACCTAGGTGAAGGGGAGGCATGGTGAGTGGGGATGTATGTCCCATGTGAAGGGGAGGCATGGTGAGTGGGGATGTATGACCTAGGTGAAGGGGAGGCATGGTGAGTGGGGATGTATGACCCACGTGAAGGGCAGGCATGGTGAGTGGGGATGTATGGCCCACGTGAAGGGGAGGCATGGTGAGTGGGAATGTATGGCCCACGTGAAGGGCAGGCATGGTGAGTGGGGATGTATGACCCACGTGAAGGGGAGGCATGGTGATTGGAGATGTATGACCAAGGTGAAGGGAAGACATGGTGAATGGGAATCCATGCACATTTATGGCTTCCAATCCCTAGGATAAAAGAGACAGCACAAAAGAACATAAGGAAATGAAATAGGAGCACCGAACAAATATATGTACACAAAATAATTAAATAATAATACGATTATACTAACTTCTTGTTTCCTTTGTTATCAACTTTCAGATCAAATGCATATTTGGTGAGAAGATATACCAATAATCATGGCACAATCTATAATCCCGGAATGTGAGTATTAAATATTTGGGTATTTAACTTGTATTAGTTCAGGAAATATCATCATCATTATCATGAGCCCTGTCATCTGGGGCAGACGTCCAGTTCTATCCCCTCATCTTGCTTCGGATCCGCTATGTTGATGATGGTCCTCCACTCCCCTGTCTCAGTCCATCCAGTATCATTTCTCTCGTCCCGCCTCTTCCTCTTCTCACAATTATCTTTCAAGTTATCACCGTGTTTTCCACTGCCTTTCTTCTTATTATATGGGCAATGAAGGTTGTTTGCCTTTTTCTTATATTTATTTATAGTTATGTATTTGTTTATAGTTATATATTTGTTTATAGTTATATGTGTGTTTATACTTATATATTTGTTTATAGTTATATATTTGTTTATAGTTATATATTTGTTTATAGTTATATATTTGTTTATAGTTATATATTTGTTTATAGCTATATATTTGTTTATAGTTATATATTTGTTTATAGTTATATATTTGTTTATAGTTATATATTTGTTTATAGTTATATATTTGTTTATAGTTATATATTTGTTTATAGCTATATATTTGTTTATAGCTATATATTTGTTGATAGCTATATATTTGTTTATAGTTATATATTTTATTCAAACGTGTGTGTGGGTGAGGGAGGGGGGGGGGGGGTAAGTGGGTGTGTGTGTATGTTTGTGTGTCTCTATGGCGAAGTGGTCAAGCCGTCTGACTCGTGCTCCGAAGGTTGTGGGTTCGATTCCGGGCCGCACCCTTCGGTTTACGAGTTAAGTGTTTCGGAGACTCCTGTGGGTCGTCGCTAAAAGCTACGGAGTTCGTGCTTTGTGTGACGCTTTCCGGGCTGCGGAAAGAGACTGAGCCATATGGGATAAAACCCGGTGCGATGAAGTCGACCTTGTCGACTTTTAAGCGACAACTTTTGTTTGTGCGGGTGTGTGTGCGTTTTTTTTTCCCGTTCGCTCGATTTGAACTCAAGCATAATACATTGCAACTACTACACTGATTTTTACGCGTGGATTAGCTTTCCCTATTTCCAGTGTCCCTCGACATGAGGCACTCCGACTTCTGAAGTTCTTGTAACATACGTCCCCAAGTCTAGAACGACAAGTTAACAGTTTAGTCCAAATGACCGATTTAGGGCTTGAACCCTCGACCCCAGCATCAGCACCCCGGAAGTTTAAGATTGATATCTCTTGTCCATTACGGCACGCTGATCTCCCAAATGATTATGTTAAATGTTGACAATTAAAAATGCTAATTTAAATAAGTTGGTCCCCCATTGCAATGAAAGTTTGTACTACAATATGTAATCACGTCCAATGACATAGTAACACCATAATATAGGGGAAAATCTGTGGATACAAGAGTTAGTGTCAAAGTTATAAATGGACAGATAAATGAAGATTTAATGAGGATACAGCCAAGCAGAATCTCTGCTAAGTCTGAAGAGAGAATTTGATGAAGATCTATGTAGGGGACTGAAGTTGAAACCTTAAATGTGTGTGTATGTGTGTGTACGCGTGTATTTTGTTTGTTTGTTTGTTTGTTTGTTTGTTGTTTTTGTGCGTGTGTGTGGGGTAAATATATTCTGAAAAAGTAAAGAACAAATGTTTCTACTTTCGATGTAGTCACCATTGCAGTCAATGCAAGTCCACCAGCGCCGATACAGTGCTTGGATTCCTGTAGAAAACAGTTCTCTTGGTCACGTGTGTAACATCTCATACACCATCTACTGTACCTCTTCACAGAAGCCACGCCGTTGTGAAACTTCCTACTCCACTCATACACTTGCTGGACTGACAGGCATGCTCCACTCATACACTTGCTGGACTGACAGGCATGCTCCACTCATACACTTGCTGGACTGACAGGCATGCTCCACTCATACACTTGCTGGACTGACAGGCATGCTCCACTCATACACTTGCTGGACTGACAGGCATGCTCCACTCATACACTTGCTGGACTGACAGGCATGCTCCAATCATACACTTGCTGGACTGACAGGCATGCTCCACTCATACACTTGCTGGACTGACAGGCATGCTCCACTCATACACTTGCTGGACTGACAGACATGCTCCACTCATACACTTGCTGGACTGACAGGCATGCTCCACTCATACACTTGCTGGACTGACAGACATGCTCCACTCATACACTTGCTGGACTGACAGACATGCTCCACTCATACACTTGCTGGACTGACAGGCATGCTCCACTCATACACTTGCTGGACTGACAGGCATGCTCCACTCATACACTTGCTGGACTGACAGGCATGCTCCACTCATACACTTGCTGGACTGACAGGCATGCTCCACTCATACACTTGCTGGACTGACAGGCATGCTCCACTCATACACTTGCTGGACTGACAGACATGCTCCACTCATACACTTGCTGGACTGACAGGCATGCTCCACTCATACACTTGCTGGACTGACAGGCATGCTCCACTCATACACTCGCTGGACTGACAGACATGCTCCACTCATACACTTGCTGGACTGACAGACATGCTCCACTCATACACTTGCTGGACTGACAGACATGCTCCACTCATACACTTGCTGGACTGACAGACATGCTCCACTCATACACTTGCTGGACTGACAGACATGCTCCACTCATACACTTGCTGGACTGACAGACATGCTCCACTCATACACTTGCTGGACTGACAGACATGCTCCACTCATACACTTGCTGGACTGACAGACATGCTCCACTCATACACTTGCTGGACTGACAGACATGCTCCACTCATACACTTGCTGGACTGACAGACATGCTCCACTCATACACTTGCTGGACTGACAGACATGCTCCACTCATACACTTGCTGGACTGACAGACATGCTCCACTCATACACTTGCTGGACTGACAGGCATGCTCCACTCATACACTTGCTGGACTGACAGGCATGCTCCACTCATACACTTGCTGGACTGACAGGCATGCTCCACTCATACACTTGCTGGACTGACAGGCATGCTCCACTCATACACTTGCTGGACTGACAGGCATGCTCCACTCATACACTTGCTGGACTGACAGGCATGCTCCACTCATACACTTGCTGGACTGACAGGCATGCTCCACTCATACACTTGCTGGACTGACAGGCATGCTCCACTCATACACTTGCTGGACTGACAGGCATGCTCCACTCATACACTTGCTGGACTGACAGGCATGCTCCACTCATACACTTGCTGGACTGACAGGCATGCTCCACTCATACACTTGCTGGACTGACAGGCATGCTCCACTCATACACTTGCTGGACTGACAGGCATGCTCCACTCATACACTTGCTGGACTGACAGGCATGCTCCACTCATACACTTGCTGGACTGACAGGCATGCTCCACTCATACACTTGCTGGACTGACAGGCATGCTCCACTCATACACTTGCTGGACTGACAGGCATGCTCCACTCATACACTTGCTGGACTGACAGGCATGCTCCACTCATACACTTGCTGGACTGACAGGCATGCTCCACTCATACACTTGCTGGACTGACAGGCATGCTCCACTCATACACTTGCTGGACTGACAGGCATGCTCCACTCATACACTTGCTGGACTGACAGGCATGCTCCACTCATACACTTGCTGGACTGACAGGCATGCTCCACTCATACACTTGCTGGACTGACAGGCATGCTCCACTCATACACTTGCTGGACTGACAGGCATGCTCCACTCATACACTTGCTGGACTGACAGGCATGCTCCACTCATACACTTGCTGGACTGACAGGCATGCTCAACTCATACACTTGCTGGACTGACAGGCATGCTCCACTCATACACTTGCTGGACTGACAGGCATGCTCCACTCATACACTTGCTGGACTGACAGGCATGCTCCACTCATACACTTGCTGGACTGACAGGCATGCTCCACTCATACACTTGCTGGACTGACAGGCATGCTCCACTCATACACTTGCTGGACTGACAGGCATGCTCCACTCATACACTTGCTGAACTGACAGGCATGCTCCACTCATACACTTGCTGGACTGACAGGCATGCTCCACTCATACACTTGCTGGACTGACAGGCATGCTCCACTCATACACTTGCTGGACTGACAGGCATGTGTCACCATACTGGACCTTCCTACTCCACTCATACACTTGCTGGACTGACAGGCATGCTCCACTCATATACTTGCTGGACTGACAGGCATGCTCCACTCATACACTTGCTGGACTGACAGGCGTGCTCCACTCATACACTTGCTGGACTGACAGGCATGCTCCACTCACACACTTGCTGAACTGACAGGCATGCTCCACTCATACACTTGCTGGACTGACAGGCATGCTCCACTCATACACTTGCTGGACTGACAGGCATGCTCCACTCATACACTTGCTGGACTGACAGGCATGCTCCACTCATACACTTGCTGGACTGACAGGCATGCTCCACTCATACACTTGCTGAACTGACAGGCATGCTCCACTCATACACTTGCTGGACTGACAGGCGTGCTCCACTCATACACTTGCTGAACTGACAGGCATGCTCCACTCATACACTTGCTGGACTGACAGGCATGCTCCACTCATACACTTGCTGAACTGACAGGCATGCTCCACTCATACACTTGCTGAACTGACAGGCATGCTCCACTCATACACTTGCTGGACTGACAGGCATGCTCCACTCATACACTTGCTGAACTGACAGGCATGCTCCACTCATACACTTGCTGGACTGACAGGCATGCTCCACTCATACACTTGCTGGACTGACAGGCATGCATCACCATACTGGACCTTCCTACTCCACTCATACACTTGCTGGACTGACAGGCATGCATCACCATACTGGACCTTCCTACTCCACTCATACACTTGCTGGACTGACAGGCATGCATCTCCATACTGGACCTTCCTACTCCACTCATACACTTGCTGGACTGACAGGCATGGATCACCATACTGGACCTTCCTACTCCACTCATACACTTGCTGGACTGACAGGCATGCATCACCATACTGGACCTTCCTACTCCACTCATACACTTGCTGGACTGACAGGCATGCATCACCATACTGGACCTTCCTACTCCACTCATACACTTGCTGGACTGACAGGCATGCATCACCATACTGGACCTTCCTACTCCACTCATACACTTGCTGGACTGACAGGCATGCATCACCATACTGGACCTTCCTACTCCACTCATACACTTGCTGGACTGACAGGCATGCATCACCATACTGGACCTTCCTACTCCACTCATACACTTGCTGGACTGACAGGCATGCATCACCATACTGGACCTTCCTACTCCACTCATACACTTGCTGGACTGACAGGCATGCATCACCATACTGGACCTTCCTACTCCACTCATACACTTGCTGGACTGACAGGCATGCATCACCATACTGGACCTTCCTACTCCACTCATACACTTGCTGGACTGACAGGCATGCATCACCATACTGGACCTTCCTACTCCACTCATACACTTGCTGGACTGACAGGCATGCATCACCATACTGGACCTTCCTACTCCACTCATACACTTGCTGGACTGACAGGCATGCATCACCATACTGGACCTTCCTACTCCACTCATACACTTGCTGGACTGACAGGCATGCATCACCATACTGGACCTTCCTACTCCACTCATACACTTGCTGGACTGACAGGCATGCATCACCATACTGGACCTTCCTACTCCACTCATACACTTGCTGGACTGACAGGCATGCATCACCATACTGGACCTTCCTACTCCACTCATACACTTGCTGGACTGACAGGCATGCATCACCATACTGGACCTTCCTACTCCACTCATACACTTGCTGGACTGACAGGCATGCATCACCATACTGGACCTTCCTACTCCACTCATACACTTGCTGGACTGACAGGCATGCATCACCATACTGGACCTTCCTACTCCACTCATACACTTGCTGGACTGACAGGCATGCATCACCATACTGGACCTTCCTACTCCACTCATACACTTGCTGGACTGACAGGCATGCATCACCATACTGGACCTTCCTACTCCACTCATACACTTGCTGGACTGACAGGCATGCATCACCATACTGGACCTTCCTACTCCACTCATACACTTGCTGGACTGACAGGCATGCATCACCATACTGGACCTTCCTACTCCACTCATACACTTGCTGGACTGACAGGCATGCATCACCATACTGGACCTTCCTACTCCACTCATACACTTGCTGGACTGACAGGCATGCATCACCATACTGGACCTTCCTACTCCACTCATACACTTGCTGGACTGACAGGCATGCATCACCATACTGGACCTTCCTACTCCACTCATACACTTGCTGGACTGACAGGCATGCATCACCATACTGGACCTTCCTACTCCACTCATACACTTGCTGGACTGACAGGCATGCATCACCATACTGGACCTTCCTACTCCACTCATACACTTGCTGGACTGACAGGCATGCATCACCATACTGGACCTTCCTACTCCACTCATACACTTGCTGGACTGACAGGCATGCATCACCATACTGGACCTTCCTACTCCACTCATACACTTGCTGGACTGACAGGCATGCAGTCACCATACTGGACCTTCCTACTCCACTCATACACTTGCTGGACTGACAGGCATGCATCACCATACTGGACCTTCCTACTCCACTCATACACTTGCTGGACTGACAGGCATGAGTCACCATACTGGACCTTCCTACTCCACTCATACACTTGCTGGACTGACAGGCATGCATCACCATACTGGACCTTCCTACTCCACTCATACACTTGCTGGACTGACAGGCATGTGTCACCATACTGGACCTTCCTACTCCACTCATACACTTGCTGGACTGACAGGCGTGCATCTCCATACTGGACCTTCATTCGCCAATGCATTTCTATAAGTTTCTCCCCTTCACTGATCAAAAACGGATGGTGCAAGTCAAAAGTGGGGCCGCCATTGTTAAACTGTCCTTATGACGCTTACCCAAGCAGTCACCACGCCGTGTACAGACTGTGGCTCAGGCGAAGTTGCAACTGCGACTAATGAATAACTAATATATTAAAAGAGTTAATCACCCGACTAACGAATAACTAACTAACATATTAAAAAGAGTTAATCATCATCATCATCATCAATCATCATCATCATGCACCATGACTATTGGCTCAGAGGTCATGCTCATCTATATACATTTATCCACTAAAAGAGTTAAAATAATTGTACAATATTTCCCCCAGGTGACTTTGAAGTTGAGTACACGGCTTCAGGTGAGGTAGGACTTCACGAGCGGCAAAGTATCTGCACGAAAAACCCCAGGCACCGCAACTTCCATCCTATACACAAATTGGACATAAACAATCTGCCAGAAGCGTACCGGACAAGAGAAGTAATTAACGCTATTAAAGTCATTGCCGACCTCACCGTGAGAATAAGGTCTAAATATACAAGTATGAAACGGCCCACAACTTTCCCGGAAACAGAAAAAGCGTATACAAATTCCGAACATCGAGGCTGCTCATTTACGACCGTTGGAACAGGTTTCATTAGAGCCGTTAGAATTATAAGGGCATCAGATGGACGGAGCTCATCATGTCCATGTTATGATTGTAAACGTTCCAAAAAGACTGCTTGCGAAGCTTGGGGCGAAGTGACAGTTATCACTGCGGCTCATGTTATTTGCGATGCCGATGAACTTGTTCACGCGGAGGTGGATTGTTTTTATGATAGCGACGAAGACATGAAAACAACTGTGAAAACATTATACGGAAATTCAATGAGAGCCAGTGAGAATGCAATATCCAAGGTTAGTTTTGCTGATGACTTTTGTCAGTTTTCGGTGATTACCCACGAAGTTGACCTGTGTGAGCAACTCTCCAAGCATACTATGTACGATGTAATCACCATGGATCTAGGATTTGAACCTTCGATCAAAACTTCCCTGGCAGTAATCGTGTCCCACCCGCATGGCTGTCCTAAATGCGTCAGCTGGGGGGACAGTGCATTATGTGATACTCTTAACGTAGAGGTGCCTGCAAAATGCAGATACCGCTACAACACACCGACATGTCCAGGGAGTAGCGGAGCCCTGGTCTGGCTGCTGGAAACCTTACAGAATAAATGGCAGAAGGTGTACGTCCACAGTGCAAGTCTGCGTCACCGTTTGAACATCAGCGGAAATGTGGAGGTATTTGGAGAATGTATCAGCAGTGATGTCCCTTGCCATATTTCCTGATCACATCACCATGTTATGCAAATCACACTTAAGTAAAACTGCACCTGTGAGATGAGATACGTGAGAACAGCTGCCCATAACGGTTTGAACAGCAGCGGAAATGTGGAGGTATTTGGAGAATGTATCAGCAGTGATGTCCCTTGCCATATTTCCTGATCACATCACCATGTTACCCAAATCATGCTTAAATTAAGCAAAATCACATCTGTGAGATGAGATGCATGAGAAGAGCTGCCCATAACGGTTCTAACACCAGGGGTAATCTGGAAGTATTTGGAGAATGTATCCGCAGTGATGTCCCTTGCCACATTTCCTAATCACATCATCATGTTATCCAAATCATACTTAAGCAAAACCACACCTGTGAAATGAGATGTGTGAGAAGATCTTCCAACTTAAACATCCGAGACCGAGTAAGAAATGATGTTATCATACAGACACTGGGATCAACACCTTATGCTGTATAATTGAAAGGCAGAATATCAAATGGTTCAACCATGTCGCTAGAATGCAACACCATCAGCTACCAGCACTGACGCTACATCAAAGAAGATCTGATATGAGAGCAAATAAACGGAGGTAATAAAAACACTGTACAATCCTTCAGATTAGCACTTTCCAGTGCCACTTGTCGGGCACTGGGATATCAACTATTCATCTCCTTGACGCTTGAATGTAGAAATTGAAGACGATGATGATCATCATTATCACGTAACATATCCAACCATAACTTTGTCTCCATTACAGATTATCTGAGTTCATCTAGGACCCAGTAAACACCCATGACGCTTGGTAGTTATACATACAATCATTTATTCATCGAATTTTAATCTTTCCCATCCATCTGGACAAAATTTAAGTCTATTGACAATGAAATACCCCAGGCGGACGTCCAGCAGGTTGATTTAGGGAACATCATTTTTCTGCAAGCCTGTTTCTAAGCATTTAAATTTCCCAGATCCTTAAAAATGTGAGGGGGGAAAGGGGGGGGGGCATGATGCACTATTATATAGCAGTGTTATTAGAACAGCTCTGTCTGACTGAAAATGGAGAGCCGTTTAATTTCCACTATAGGGTGTCTCCATCCAGTAGGAATCAATTATGTATGGATGCCACAGTGCAACTTAGATCCTTTTGTTTCCTGTTACCATTGACCCATCCCACGCCCTACCCCACTTCTTTCATCATGTCATTTCTATATAATAGTTAATGTTGAATTTCACCATTGATCTGATATTGCCCTCATTTCTATATAATAGTTAATGTTGAATTTCACCATTGATCTGATATTGCCCTCATTTCTATATAATAGTTAATGTTGAATTTCACCATTGATCTGATATTGCCCTCATTTCTATATAATAGTTAATGTTTATTTTCACCATTGATCTGATGTTGCTCTCATTTCTATATAATAGTTAATGTTTAAGTTCACCATTGATCTGATATTGCCCATTATTAATACTATTATTCCCGATTTCCCACTTACACTCCTCCACATTATTGCTATTCAAAGATGTCACAAACTCATCCTTCATCTTCCCATTTGTAAACATTCCTATTATGTCTTAATGTACATTTACTGTGCGTTTTAATTAAATTTTAGTTTTCCAATATTTTGTTTGTATTTTTCTTGACACATGTTTTATCTATGGATATGTGTTGCATTTTACTCATACTTATTTTATTTGTATTTTATTTGGTTTTTATAATATTATTAAATTATATTTTTGTTACATTATTCCCACCACATTGATTATTGTTTGTCTAGACTGAGGGCCTAATCAGGTATGAACATGTCTGTTTTAGTATCGCTGTAGGGTCTAAACTACTTTGTTGTTGTTGCATTATACTCAGTATATTAAAGTGTAGAAAATTGGTAAAGGGAACATAAGCAACCCAGATCCAATCCCAACCAATTCACAGGTCCTGTGCTAAATCATGAAAATGTTACATTTTAATATGCTTCTGGGCATGTGTGAATTTCTCGGAGTGGTATTGCTCACCCATTAGGTTTCTGAATTTGGAGAAGTGAAGGAGATCGCTGATGTACAGTCCCTGCGCCCGTGGAGATGGTATTTTGGTACCAGGTCAAAAGAACAGTTGCTACATCGACTCCACGACGATCGATCTCATCTCATCTTGTGCCTCTTGACCTTGCGGTGTTGAGGTGAAGAATAAGCAGCGGGAGAGTGCCCGCTTATGGGCGTCATATATCGAGAATCTCATGGACTCCATCGTTTACATGGTCAGCCTTTTCTTCTGGTCCCGATGGATACGCGTTCTTTTAATCTCTCAGGTAACCTGAATGTCAATGCATCGAACGTTCATCATCAAGTGCCTTGCTGACTGACGTAGACAATCATGCTTGACCATATTTTACAATCTCCAGCAGCACGGATCAATTTATGTGCTGACACCTTTTATAAAAACAATAGAAGTTTAAAAGGGAAGATGACCACCTTCTTGGCACCAGGTTTTATCCCATATGGCTCGGGTTCTATCCGCAGGATGACCTCCCGAAAGCGTCACACAGAGCATGACCTCTGTAGCTCCAGGACCTGTAGTCTAAGTGCCAGGTATCTAAGTGCCAGGAGTCTAAGTGGCAGATGTATAAGTGCCAGGTATCTAAGTGCAAGATGTCTAAGTGCTAGGTGTCTGTCTAAGTGCCAGGAATCTAAGTGCCAGGTGTCTAAGTGCCAGGTGTCTAAGTGCCATAAATCAAAGGACCAGAAGTCTAAGTTCCAGAAGTCCAAATGCCAGAAGTCTAAGTGCCTGATATCTAAGTGTCAGTAATCTAAGTGCCAGGTGTCTAAAGAATCAAGCATACAACATTGGAGCCCGGGGCCGGTGGCGTAACCAGTTCGCCACGGAGGCTCTGACTTAAGACTATCAGAAATCTTTTCTCGTTGTCTTTCTCTGCCTCTCTTTCCATGAATCTTTCCAGTTGTTACACGTTTCAGTTTTTTTTCCGTCTCATAACATGGCCAGGAAAAGATTACTGCCATTTTCTGATATCTGTGATCGGTTGTCTTTGTTTCCTTAGCCACTGTCAAAAAATTTAGATAATTCATCTAGGGGTCCAAGGAATTGTTGACCGCAGCAGTGTTTCGAACGCGGGTATACGGGATTACGAACCGTGTTCGTAACACCTTCGAAAGGGAGCTCGCATCGTGCAACAAGACGAAGAAAAATAATGAAATTCGTCACGGCTTGAACACCGAATAAAACTGACTCATAGACAGCGTCATGACTCGGAAACTGAAATACCCCGGCCATATTTAATGTCACTACGGCCTGGAAAGAACACACAGAATGCATGATCCCTGGATGAAGCGACAAGGGGTCCACAGCACGAAGGTGGACACACGACACTGCCGACATTGAGAGTTAGGGTGCATGAGGCAAGCGATCGGGCAACTTTCCGTCTGGCCGTGATGTCTGAAAAGGACCTGGTACAGTATTTTGTCTGGTTTTTTTTTTTTGGCGTGCTCTCTTCTTCTCCGCTTTCTCTCTCCAAGCAACCCTTTGCCACACGTACCAAAAGCAACAAACGCACACAAACTAAACAAATCTGACTTGGTTTAAAAGAGAGTTATACAATACACTAATCCTCCTCACAGGTCGGATGGTGTAGCCCCGAAGAGCGTTCAGTTCATGCTCCTACAAGGCCAGTGTCAGTTTCTAACCCAAGGCACAGACATGTTTTGATTCGCCAAGTTGTGAAAGCAATTGGAGATGAGGAAGAAAGTTTGTAATCTCCCTTCTTTATTTATTAATTATTTATGCAAAGCAGTGGCCTTGTTTACGATCAAAATTTTGCTTTCATCGAGATCTCTTGTTTATTTGTTTGGCTTGCTTTCTAATCTGTTCCTACGACACGGTACAGTGACTGCAACTTTGGCGCATTCCGATAGCCATGGGAGCCGTGTTAGAGCGGAGTGTTATAGTTTGGCCCTTTAGTGTAAGCCAGGAAACCAAGGTTAGATAACTATGAACTGATGTGGGTCGGCAGGCAGGTGGTTAGGAATGCGTGTAGGTAGATATGAACAAAGTAACTATTTTTTTAGTTGCGCCCACTCGCTTTGAACTCAAGCGTAGTCCATGCACGTAGACCTAGCTTCAAGTGGTGCTGGACTTCCTGGCCAAGGGGTTTACAGCTTTCTCCGTTAACCCCGAATACTCTCGTGGTTGACGTGAGCGCACGAGAATTAGAAGTGGTTCGAGTCGCGCCAGTGACTTATGAGAGTATGGAGCCGGTCGCTCAGAAAGTTGTGGCGTGCTTATGAGCGTAATCTAGCCTAGGAATCAACATACAGCTGAAAGATGCTGGTGTTGACCGCAATATCCAGAAAACAGGATGGAAACGCGGAAAAATAAATATCTTGTTTGTTCGCTCGCTTAAACTCAAGCGTAGTCCTTACACACTGTTTAAAGTAGTAAGGGACTGAATTATATATAACAGTGTCCATTGTCATCAGGCGAACCCACTTCGACTTCAGAGGTACTTGTAATTTACGTCCCAAAGTCAAGGACGAGAAGTCAACATTTTAGTCAAACTGCCCGGTGTAGGGGTGAACCCCTTATACGTGTTTATTTCTATTCGGTCATACTGGTCTCAAAGTAGATATAAAGAGATGTAGCTAAGTGGCTGTGGGGAAAGGACGAAAGATACGGTAGACGAAATGAGCTGGTGAGGGATGAAGATAGGCAGCTATACAGAGTGATTGTAGTTTAGTTTGAAGTCAAGGAATGTACTTGGAAATTGATGTGAATGTTAATCCTTCTCAACGTTTTAATTCTTCAACATGACGCACTTAGCTGGACTGAGGGGAGAAATCTGGCCGAATGGATCGACCATTCGAGGAACACTCCGGGGCACCGGTGAAGATCTGAAACAATACTTCCTGTTTGTGATCCATATCGGTATAGACGTGTAGCAAACGTTGATCACAGAAGAAGAAGAAGAAGAAGAAGAAGAAGAAGAAGTTCTGGTAGGTGCAAAATACGATGGCCACGAAGCTAATGTATCGTGTATGGAAACAGGAAGAAACTACTTGATGCCAAGACGGTAAGAATTGCAAATGGAGCATGATGCCGTGTCCGCAGTGATGAACGCGGCTGATGATGCCACGAGCTGCATGAGGCAGCGCATTGTCACGAAACAGGGAGTCTCCGTGGCGAAGTGGATAAGCCGTCTGCCCGAGGCTCAGAAAGTCATGGGTTCGATTCCGGTCTGCGTCGTTCATTTCACGAGTGTAATATTTTCGGAGACTCCTGGGGTCGTCGCTGGAGTTACAGAGTTCGCGTTTTGTGCGACGCTTTCGGCGGGATGCCCTGTGAAAAGAGACCGAGCCATATGGGAATACCCGGTGCAGTGAAGTCGATCCTCTTGTCTCTGAATACTGTTTGTGGGTCTTAAAGCAGGCAAACGCCCCTAGACAGCATCCTGCGTCTTTTGCGGTTGGTTTCTTCTCGAAACTTCAGGAGAAGACTATGGTAGAAGGTAGTTGGTGAGCATGCCATTATTTTTCCAACGATCAGGATTTGATAACTCAACTGGAAATGTTATTCTGCGGGAGGGGGGATGTGTGGTTGGGGGGGGGGGTGTGTTTTGAGGCGTGGTTGGGGGGTCTGTGGACGGGTGGTGGAGGATATGTGGGTGGGTGTGTTTGAGTGGGTTATGGGATGAGTGGGGGATGTGTGTGTGGGTGGGAGATGTGTGTAGATGGGGGATGTGTGATTGGGGATGTGTGGGTGGGGAAATGTGTGATGGGTGGGATATTTGTGGGTGGGTTGAGATGTGTGGGTGGGTGGGGGATGTGTCTAGTAACATTGTTTATGTTTAGAACATTCATTTGACAATGTTTTTGTCCTTTGTGAATGTATCATGCACTATTGATGAACGAAAGATGAGTGATTGGAAGGGCCGAATGTAAGACGGGTCTGCGTGCCCAATTTGTTACCCTTTGAAAATAAAGTTCGTTCGTTCTTTCGTTCGTTCATTCGTTCGTTCTGGGCTAGGCGCTGGCTGGAGTTCTACAATCAGGACGTCAAATTGTTGATGGATCGATTCCAGAACCCAGGCCTTCCATCACTGTACTCTCCAAACCACTGTGATATTTAATATGTCCAAAGTATTCCAGCTTCCAAGACATGATGCAACAAGTTGTACACGTTAAACATTCCACAGCAGTTGTAAATCACTAAGAGTAGGCCGTAAAGACACCGTGTGGCAACATTGTCTGGGAACAGTAAATTACCCACGGGTAGATAGAGCCCTTTACCTTGGGTGGATGTGTCTCGAGGTCGGACCCACTGACTTCTAATGTGTATCACGTGGTGTGACGAACTTCTCTCTACCAGGAACCAAGACGAAGAACCACAAGCTATATTTCTATATACTGGAGGCTATATTCCTACATGCAAATAGCTACATTCCTATATACACTAGTAGCTATATTTCTATATTCACTAGTTTCTATACATGTCTATATACACCAAGTGGCTACATTCTTAAATACACTAGTGGCTTATTTCATATATACACAAGTGGCTTATTCCCTATATACACACACATGGTAGCATTCCTATACACTAGTGGCTATATTCCTATATACATTAGTGGCTACAGCCCTATATACAAATCGCTACATTACTATACACTGGTGGCTACATTGCTATACAATAGTGACTGCATTCCTATATACTAATGACTGCATTCATATATATACTAGTGGCTACATTCCTATACACTAGTGGCTACATTCCTATACACTAGTGGCTATATTACTATACAGTTGTGGCTATATTACTATACACTAGTGCTATATTACTACATGTTAATGGATATATTCCTACACATTCGTGGCTACATTCCTATACACTAGTGGCTACATTCCTATACACTAGTGGCTACATTCCTATACACTAGTGGCTACATTCCTATACACTAGAGGCTACATTCCTATACACTAGTGGCTACATTCCTATATACTAGTGGCTACATTCCTATACACTAGTGGCTACATTCCTATACACTAGTGGCTACATTCCTATACACCAGTGGCTATATTGCTGGATTCGTGGCTTAGAGGTTATGACTTTTCTCCGTAATCTCGTATACTCTCGTCGGTGACGTGATGACGGTGAGAATCAGCAGTGGTTCGAATCGCATCGGTAACTTACGGGGTATGTGAGCCGGCCGCTCAGAAAGCAATGGAAAACTACTGAGCGTAATCTTGCCAAGAAATCAACATACAGCTGAAAGATACTGGTGTTGACAGCGATGTCCTGTAAAAGGATATGCACCAAAAAAAAAGTGGCTATATTACTACATGCAAATGGATACATTCCTACACATTCGTGGCTACATTCCTACACACTAGTGGTTACATTCCTATACACTAGTGGCTACATTCCTATACACTAGTGGCTACATTCCTATACACTAGTGGCTGTTGTTGTTGTTGTTTGTCCATCAAGAATGATGATGACCATTCATTTCATCCAGTGGGGTTGAAGGTATGGAGCCGTGGGTTCTAAGATGGCTGATAAGGCCTATTTTGGCTCGAAATGTTCTTTGACAATGTGGGCAAGGAATGCTTGACGTTTCTGGAGGAGGATTTCCTGCAGTGGTTTTTCTGTCCTGCCTTTTCTTCACAGCTCTTGCAGTCCTGGTTGCCTCACATATGACTGCACCCTTGCGTAATGATGCACGCCACGAATTTCGGTCTCTGGCTGCACCGTCCCAGGTGTCATGATGAATTCCAAAAGCTTTCAGTGAAATTTTCAGTGTCTTTAAAGCGTTTCCTCTGGCCACCTTGGGAGCGTTTACCACAACGCAGTTCGCTGTAAAAAATTCGTTTAGGGAGCCTGTGATCTGGCATGCGAGTCAAGTGACCAGCCCAGCGAATCTGATTCTTCATCAGTAGAGTGTGGATACTGGGCATGGATGCTCTTTCTAGGACTTCAGTGTCTGGAATCTTGTCTTGCCATTTAATCTTCAGTAGCTTCCTTAGGCAGACTGTGTGGAAGTGGTTTAATTTCCTAGCGTGTCGCTGATAAACAGTCCAAGTTTCACAAGCATATAGCAGTGTGGATAATACAACTGCGTTGTAGATTTTTAGCTTTGTTTGCAGGCTTATTCCAGTTCTGTCCCATACATTCTTGTACAGTCTGCCAAAGGCCGCACTGGCCTTGGAGATTCTTGCATTCACTTCATCATCAATTGTGACAGCTTGTGACACAGTGCTGCCAAGATAGGTGAATTTGTCCACAACACTTAGTCTATGATCATTCACTTTGATATTTGGCACAGTGTGATTATTCCCTGGAGCTGGCTGGTACATAACTACAGTCTTCTCCAAGTTGAGCCCAAATTGAGCCCAAAGTTGGCACAGGCATGTGAGAAAGCTGAAACATTATGTTGCATGTCCGCCTCTGAGTTGGCGTACAGAGCGCAATCATCAGCAAACAGGAGCTCTCTGACGGTGTCGCTGTTAATTTTGGTTTTAGCTTTCAGCCTTCTGAGATTGAATAACTTTCCATCCATACGGTAGTTGATGTCTATTCCAATGTCGTCGTTCTCGAAGGCATTCATCAGCATGGCTGAAAACATGAGGCTGAACAGTGTTGGTGCCAGGACACATCCTTGCTTCACTCCATTGGTGACAGGAAAGGGTTCAGACAGTTCGCCATTTTCCTGTACTCTTGCCTGCATGCCATCATGAAATAGCCGCACTATTTGGACAAACTTTCGTGGACAGCCATATTTTGCCATAATCTTCCACAGTCCTTCTCTGCTGACTGTATCAAAAGCCTTGGTAAGGTCAATGAAAGTGGAGAACATTTCGCAGTTCTGTTCCTGACATTTCTCTTGCAGCTGCCTTGCAGCGAAAATCATGTCAACAGTTCCACGTTTTTTCCTGAAGCCACACTGACTCTCAGGAAGAAGACCTTGATCGAGATGGGCTGTGAGGCGATTGAGAAGAATTCTGGCGAGTATCTTCCCTGCAATTGAAAGCAAGGAGATGCCTCGGTGGTTGTCACAGGATTGGCGGTTTCCTTTACGTTTGTAAAGGTGGACTATTGACGCGTCCTTGAAATCTTGTGGCATGGTCTCGTTCACCCATATGTTTGTAAAGACTTGGTGAAGCTGCTCTGTTAGGACCGGCCCACCTGCCTTGTATATCTCTGCTGGGATGGAGTCAGGACCAGGTGCCTTGCCGCTGGAGAGTTGCTGGATGGCTTTGTTTACTTCCACTATGGTTGGCAGGTCATCAAGTGTCTCATTGGTAGGAACTTGAGGAAGGCAGTTGATGGTTTCATCATCGAAGAAGGAAGTTGCATTTAAGATGTTGCTGAAATGCTCTGCCCAGCGTTGAAGGATTTCTTTCTTATCGGTGATCAATGTTCCCCCATCTGCACTGAGGAGGGGAACTATGCCTGGTGATGTAGGACCATAGACCGCTTTCAGTGAGTCGTAGAAGTTTTTCATATCATGTCTGTCAGCAAAGCCCTGAATTTCATCAGCTTTGCTGCTCAGCCAGGAGTCCCGCATGTGCCGAAGTTTCTGCTGCACTACTCTCTGAATGTTCTTGAAGGCATCTTTTTTTAATGTTGACTTTGGGTAATTCAAATGTGCCTTGAGGAGAAGATGTTTCTCGGCCAGCAATTGGTTGATGTCTTCGGAATTTTCTTCAAACCAGTCTTTATGCTTTCGGGGGGCTGGACCCAGGATTTCCATAGCAGTGTTGTAAATTATGTCCTTTAGGGCTCTCCATTCTGTTTCTGTATCCTGTTTAGCTGCAGCATTTGGCTTGAGGCGGTCTTCCAGCATATTTTCAAACGACTGCTGCATTTTCTTGCTGTTTAGGCGGGTGACATTTAGCTTTTTTTTTTTTGCATTTTCACCCCTTAAGGACGTCGTGGTGGCCTGATGTGAATGTTTATTTTCGAGACAATGAGACGATGGTCTGTCCAACATTCAGCACCACACATGGATTTTGTCACTCGGACGTCTTGTCTGTCACTCCTCCTGACAATGACATAGTCAATGAGGTGCCAGTGTTTCGAGCGAGGGTGCATCCACGATGTCCTATTTCTCATGGGGAGACGGAAAATTGTGTTCGTAATCAGGAGATCATGTTCGGCACATGTCTGAAGGAGGCGGAGTCCATTGCTGTTACAATTTCCGACTCCATGCTTTCCAATAATGCCACTCCAAGAGGTGGTGTCCGTGCCTACTCTGGCATTGAAATCCCCAAGGAGTATAAGTTTGTCTCCTTTGGGAACAGATGTTAATACATTGTGCAGGTCCTCATAGAACTTGTTCTTGACATCATCTTCGTTGGTCATAGTTGGTGCGTAGACACTCACAATGGTTGCATGCTTCCTTCCATTCAGCAGGGGCAACTTCATGGTCATGAGCCTGTCGTTTATAGCCTTTGGAAATCCAGCTAATTTGCCGACCAGGGCCGACTTAATGGCAAATCCCACACCGGATTGGCGTCTTTCCTCGCTTTTCCTTCCACTCCAGAAAAATGTGTAGCCGGCACCTATTTCACAGATTTGGCCTTCTTCTGCAAGTCGTGTCTCGCTCAAGGCTGCAATGTCGATGTTGTACCTGCCCAGCTCTCTCCCAATCAGTGCTGTTCGTCTCTCTGGACCCGACGCGCCGTCTCTGACAAGTAGGGTGCGTACATTCCAAGTTCCAATTGTTAAGGGAATATGGTTTACTCTTTTAGCTTTGCTTGTTTTATCTTTGTTTGTATGTCGACCGCAGTTAGGGTACCCACCAACCGCGGCTAGCTGGTTAGGTAGTGATGGAGCAGACAATGTTTAGGGCACCTTTTCTAGCCCCTTCCTCATGCTATGGAGGTGAGCAGTGTGTTCCTATAGAGGGCTGCTCAGTCGCTCAGGGGGCTGCCGAATCCCACTGCTGCTCCGGTCAGTAGAAGACGACCATATGGCCTGAGCCGCCTGTGTGCAGGTCTGCGACTACGGCTGCCAGCGTACCCACGCCTGCCGCTTCGCCGCTCGCCCATCGCCACAGGGCTTGAAGGTGATATATGACGTTGGATGAAGAATGACTTGCGCGATGAATTGGATTAAAGTGAGGAAGAGTGGCGCAATTCGTCGACCTCACTCTCTCGCCTGAGTCCATCTGAGTCCAGTGGCAAGACAAGTCGAGACGACTGGAGACGAATACAGGTGCAGTGGATGACCAGGGCGCTCTACGTGCCTTGCCGTGCTCATTACGTTCCACAACGCTTTGCGGGTAAACGCCGTCTTGCCCGTTGAATCAGGAATGATTTCTTCCGCGCAGTCTGCAGAATCCTGTCTTCACATGCTGGGTAGGCATACCCTAGTTTACCTCTTGGTTTGACATCCAATCGGATACCCATGCCTGGTTTAGCCAGCCTCTCACAGCTGTTGCCAGGGGGTGGCCGCTGTCGCATGCTGACAGCTACTAGGAGCCACAGGCACAAGCTGGGTGTCAGGCTTGGACCAGTGGGGGACACTAGTGGCTACATTCCTATACACTATTGGCGATGTTACTATACACTCGTAGCTATATTCCTTTACTCTAGTGGTTATTTGCCGGTCTCCCTGGCCTAGGGTTTAGCAGCTTTCTCTGTAATCCCGTATATTCACGTGAGGACGTAACTTGCACGAGAATCGGTAGCGATTATCGCCTCGTTGGTAACTTAGGGGTATGTGAGCCGGTCGCTCAGAAAGCAATGGCAAACTACTGAGCGTAATCTTGCCAAGAAATCAACAATCAGCTGAAAGATGATGTTAACAGCGATGTCCTGTAAAGGATATGCGAACAAAACAAAAAAAAAGTGGTTATTTCCCTATTCACTAGTGTTATTTACCATTAAAAGAACGGAAACATACAAATACCTGGGTACAATCTTCAACTGCTCCAACATCATAAGGGAAGAAATACAAACTAGAATCAACTCTGGAAATAAGATATACTATGCACTACAACATCTACTAAAATCAAAGGCGCTATCTCGTAACACCAAAATCACAATATACAAAACACTGATCAGACCAGTGGTGCTGTATGGCTCTGAAACCTGGAGTACAACGAAAGGAGACGAAGCCTTGTTACAAACCTTTGAGAACAAAATTTTAAGACGCATCTTTGGACCCATTAGGGATACACAAAGTGGAGAGTGGAAAAGAAGAAGTAACAAAGACATTTATGATTTGTTTAAGTCCCCGCTAATCACTGGTATCATGAAGGCTAATAGACTACAATGGCTGGGGCATATAGAAAGAATGGAAGATAATAGGGAAACAAAACTCGCTTACACTCAGGAAATAAATGACCGTAGACCCCGAGGTAGACCAAGAAGGCGGTGGAGAGATAATATACATACAGACCTACAAGCACTTGGAATCAACGACTGGCAAGAGAAGGTCCACCAGAGAGACGAATGGAGACAGATTGTATTTGCAGCAAAGAACCTCAATGGCTCGGAATGCTGAAGAAGAAGAAGAAGAAGAAGACTAGTGTTATTTCCCTACACACTCCTTTACATTGTCGGTGTGAATGAAAGTAATGTTAATGTAATTAAGCTACATTTATGAATATGAATGTACATGGCAGTATCCTACCGGAGTCGCCACCATACTCTAACCGCAGTAAGTTCCTGCCTTTTCTTCTTTATTGGCAGTATTTCTTCCCCCTCATCCTCCCCCCCCCCCCCTTTATGTGACTTCTCCAGAGGAAGAGGAAAGACAAAGAGAAGATGGGTGCAGGATGTGGCAGATGATCTCCAGATGGGTGTATCAGACGCGGGACATCTTGCTTGTGATCGAGAAATTTTCCGGAAGGTTGTTATGGAAGCGAGGTTTTGCCAAGGACATGCTACTGAATGAATGACTTGTCCATGAATCGTTGGATTTTGTGGCTGAATTGTTCTCTTTTAGATGGGGTAGCCTGGCGTAAGTACAACCCTGCCTTAGCCGCCTCTTACGACATGCTTGATAGGATGTCGTGTTTCATTAAATATCTTGGGAAGTTAAGCCGGCCGGAGGGATACTGACCACATAACTCACGCTTCCTGATTGTTCTATAGAACTGTGTTAGAAACATGTGCCCAATGAGCCTTAAAGTGTGTTAAAGGAACCTTTACTGATTTTTAATGTTGATATCCCTGAAAAAGATTTTTATAATTACGTAAAACAGGCAGAGGCTAGTCACATAGCCTGGATAGAATCTATGTAACTGTGGAGATTATTTGTCGACAAAGTCTCATCTCATCTCATCATGTTCCTCTTGTACCTTGCGGTGTCGAGGTGAAATATAAACAGCGGTAGAGTGCCCCCTTAAGCTTTAATATAATGACATTAATGAAATTATTTTTATTGGACAGAAAGCAAGTAGTATCACACAATAAAGTTTTATCTCAAGCCATTACCATTAATTTTGGAGTACCTCGGGGGTCTATTCTTGGCCCTCTGTTATTTGCCATTTATATAAATGATCTTTCCTTAAATCTGTCGTCGTTCTGCGATCTATTTGCTGATGACTGCACAGTGTATACAAACGCTATTGGTCGTAATGTGCTAGAATTATCCTTGCAACAGGAAATAGATAGTGTAGTTAACTGGAGTCATGCAAACCGCATGCAAATTAACATTTCTAAAACAAAATCTATGTTGATAGGAACCAGGCAAAGACTTCACACGCTAAACTCGCAGAGAACTCTACAGTTGCACATTGGTAGCATGCCTATAGAAAGTGTAACCGAGCACAAGGCACTGGGTCTTATGATAGATCAAAATCTAACCTTTAACTCACATGTTCATGCTCTCGTTCACCAAATAGCCAAAACAGTATACCAACTTTCCAAAATTAACAATTTCCTTGATGAAAACACAAGAAAGATATTCTATACTTCCCATATACAAACACATATTGATTACTGCTCCACACTCTGGGATGGATGCTCCAAATCAATAACAAAACGCCTATATTCACTCCAGAAAAGGGCAGTGCGTTTAATTAATGGTGAAAAGCTTACCGACATTTCTAACTTACATAAACGTCTTCGGTTACTGCCACTCCACAAACGCCTACTTTTTAATAAGGCCAAACTAATTCACAAAATCCTATTTCAAAATGCTCCAATCTACCTTTGGCCATTGTTTAAATATAATGCTGCACATTTTATTTTTATATTAGATCAATCCACTACCACGATAATGTTCCACCTCCTAGCTTTATTATAACCTCCTTGCCCTTATCATCATAGCTACTTACAAAGCTCCTGTTGGTTGTCACTTTCTAACTTCGAGCCATCCCTTCGAATATTGATTCAATTACGCATGGCCACTCGTCAGTCCTGAGTTTGGAATGTACTTTGATCATCTCTCTTTCAGAAGCTATGGTTCCCTTTCAGTGTTTCCATCTTTTAACTGATGTACATAAACAATTCGCCTGTGAGAACTTTACGCCGCCTTCCTTAATGTCAGCCCTAAGCCTAACTGGTTGGTTGCTATTCTATCACGCTGTGACGTTTTCTACATTGTCACGTTACTTGGCGACTTTTTCTATCTGTTGCTTCGAGATTACTCTTCATATTCTTCCTCTCTTATATATTCCGTCATTCATTCTGAAGTGCTACATGGCACGAACGACTAAATATACTTCATGTCCCTAAACCTAGGATAGACTTATATAAAACAAGCTTAGCATACTCTGCCGCTCAGTTGTGGAACAATCTTCCACAAGAAATCAAATACACCACCAATCATTATACAAACATTTGCAACCTGTTTGAGCACTACCTCAGTACAAACTACATTCCCCCATAAACAAAAACACAAAAAGACAATAATAATGGTAACTTATCTCAAACGACAACTAGCCTAAAAACATTCCCTTACATTACAAGTTACACCCTCCTTAGATATTTATAATGCCCATGTTAAACATTGCCTCAATGAGTCATGTATTATTGATTATTTTTCATGCGTTTTAATGCTATTGTTCTTTTGTTGTCAAAATTTGCTTCATAACTGATGTTGAATGAAAGAATGTATGAGAGGAAATAGAGAAGAAGGGCAGAATGTCAGACGGGCCTGCGTGCCCAATTCTTAACCCTTTGAAAATAAAGACTTTCGTTCGTTCGTTCGTTCGTTCGTTCGTTCGTTCGTTCGTTCGTTCTTTCGATATTCCAATGGACACTGTTATTCCCTGCGTCCATCGTTTACGTGGTCGGCCTCTTCCTCTGTTTCCCTCTGGTCTGTACATCATTGCTTGTTGTGGTATGCTGTTAGTTGGTAACCTACTTGCATGGCTAAACCATTTGACTTACTACCTTCTAATAAAATCTAGCGCTGCTATAACCCCCACTTTAGTCCTGATTTCTTCATTTCTGATCTTATCTCTTCTTGATACATTGAGTATTCTGCTCAGGAATTCTCATTTCTGTTGTTGTGATTTTTCTTTTCTCTTTTTCTGTCATTGTCCAGGTTTGGCATTGGTAACATAGAGTTGGTAGGAAGATTGTGTTGTAAAGTACTTTCTTAGTAGTTATTGATACATGTTTGTTCTGTAGTATTGGTGCCATTTGTCGAATGAGTTGGTTTGCCTTGTTGCTTCTATTTTCGATCTCGTCTTCTGATTTGCCATTTGATGATATTATACTTCCTAGGTACTTGAAACTCTTTACTTGTTTCAAGGGATGTTCGTTTAGGTTAATCCTTGTTGCTTTTTCTTCTTTAGTTATAGTCAGTACCTCTGTTTTACTTGTGCTAATTTTCATGTTATGTTCCTTACACATTTCGTTTAGACTATTCACGAGGTCTTGTAATTCAGCTTCTGATTTTGCTATTTGTGGTTGGTCGACAAAGTATGGTGGTAATTATCGTGGAGGAGAAAGACGAGGTAATTCATTTCAGCTCATCCATCTTGTGGCTGTTGTACCTAGCGGTATCGAGGTGATGCAAAAACAACGGTACACCGCCCATTTATAGGTGTCGAGGCAATTAACGTTTCGAAACATTCGTGGCAATTAACGTGGAGAAATAATCTCGACAACCAACGTGGTGAAATAATCGGTTCAGTTAACGTGTCGAAATAATAGTGGCAATTAACGTGAGGAAATAGCCTCCACAATTAACGGGATGAAATAATAGGGATAATTAACGTGGCGAAATAATTGCCGTAATTAACATGGCGAAATAATCTTGGCAATTAACGTGGCTATAAAATTGTGGTAATTAACCTAGCCAAATAATCTTCGCAATTAACGTGGCGGAATCATCCTGGCAATTAACGTGACGAAATAATTGTGGCATTTAACGTGACCAAATAATCGTGATAATTAACGTGGCGTATTAATTGTGCTGATTAACATGGCGAAATATTTGTGGTGATTAATGTGGTGAAATAATCTCGACAATTAACGTGGCGAATCAAACGCGGCGAAATAATCGTGACAATTAAAGTGGCAAAATAATAGTCACAATTAACGTGGCAAAGTAATTGTGCTAATTAACGTGACGAAATAAGTGTGACAATTCTTCTTTTTCTTCTTCTTCTTCTTCTTCTTCTTCTTCTTCTTCTTCTTCTTCTTCTTCTTCTTCTTCTTCTTCTTCTTCTTCTTCCTCAGCGTTCCGAGCCATTGAGGTTCTTTGCTGCAGATACAATCCGTCTCTATTCGTCTCTCTGGTTGACCTTCTCTTGCCAGTCGTGTGACAATTAACGTGGCGAAATACGTAATTGTGGCAATTAACATGATGACATAAGTGTGCCAATTAACGCACAAAGCCAGTCTCCGTATCTAAGTGGTTAAGGCGTCTACTTCGCGCTCTAAATGACGTCTGCTTTGCGCTCTAAATGTCGTGGGTTCATCTTCCGGACCGCGAGGTTCAAACTACGAATGCACTTTGTTTTCAGGAGACTGCGGGGGACCATAGCTCGAGCTACGAAGTTCCTACTGTTAGCATAGGACCTGCCATACCGCGGCGAGAGATTGAGCCAAATGGGATAAAACATGATGGAGTGAAGTCGACCCTTTTAACTTTAACCTGTTGTGACCTTTTAACTGATTCAAAAAGTAGGTTTGGACCAAACATGGTACACAATTAAATGGAAAAGTATTATTGTGTAAATTTCCGTTCACTGAGCGTTGACATTGTGGAGGATACACGAAACACAACAAATAGCACGATGACCCTGGTATGGCGATATATCGTCCTTTTTTTCCAAATAAGAGCTCAAATTTGGCGATATATTATTCTTTGGCACTTTATCAGTTAAGCCAGTCAGGTCATTCATGTCACTTTATTGACTAGAACGGTTCTTGCCACAGCATTGGTGATATGCCCACCCCTGGTTTAAAAAACTCATATCCCAGCGAAGGGCTGGTAATTTTCCTACGAAATATAGATTCAGAAAGATAACACACGCTCCCTCATCTCTTGCGTAGTGATAATGGATACGTAGTTGTCTAGGATAATGTCGGAAAACAGGACATCCGTTTATAAATTTCGTAAGTCATAAAATCCCACGGCAGTTGGAAAACGTGCAGAGTACAATCTAATTTATCAGCTCCTTTTTTTCTTCCTCTACCTCCTCCTCCTCCTCCGTTTTCCCACTCCTCTGGATCATAGAAGACGACCTGTCGGTGTGAATGAAAATAACATTCATGTAATATAAATATGGAAGTACATGGCTGTATCCTGGCGACGTCGCCATAACGGTCTCACCGCAGTATGTCACTGCCAATGAAAAAGGGAAATGACATATTTGTCCAGGAGGCTGACAGCGCTGAAATTTAAAAATAGAAGCTCAGGTAAAATAATGTAGGTTGATATTAAGAATTACCTGCACTCAGTAGCCAAACAAGCCGCATTAAACCAGAACTAACAGTCGGTTAGTGCCGGTCATTGCCGGCTGGTGCCGGCCCGGTTAAGACATAAATTGTACCTGCAGGTTATCTAGGTCACGCCCAAAGATGCCATTTACTATCTTACAACAAGAGACCAGGGCACACTTTTCAGACTCCGAATACGATATAAATTGCTGAATAGGCATCATCATCATCATCATCATCATCATCATCATCATCATCATCATCATCATCATCATCTTCTTCTTCTTCTTCAGGTTGGGTCGTCCTGGGAACCCAGGTCGGTTTTTAAAATCCCAAGTCGATCCCCAAGTGGGTCGACGTCACCACCACGGAGTCCAGCGTCTATCCACCACGCTAACGCTTCCAAGCTCTTCCTAATTTGTTCATTTACATTCCAAGATTCACTGCCATACGGTAAAACTGGTATGCTATGGGTCTATGATGTGTAAGCGCCTTCACATTTTTAAAGGTTAATGCACAGAGGAATATGTGGCCAATCTTCAATACATTTCGCAGGAGACGAACCCCAGACGTCGAACCCGCTTCCGACCACTCATGAAATTACCAGCGCAGTTCGCTATCAGCTTCGCTAACGCGGGTGTTAAATAATTCAGTGCAGAAGGATAATATATCGCCAAATGTGACCTCCCATTTGCACAGAAGGTCGACGTATCGCCATACTAGGGTCATAGTGTAATTTGTTTTGTTTTTAGTTTCCTCAGTTTGAACAGAAATTTCAATTATAATACAATGTTCATTTATTTATTTACTTTGTTTTTATTTTGCACTCGCTCGCTTCTAGTGTACTGGGCTGATTTTTGGGTGTGGATTAGCTTTCCCTATTACTAGTGTCCCTCGCCTTCAGACGAACCCACTCCGACTTCAAAGTCGTAGTTGTAAATTACGTCCCCAAGTCAAAGGCGTCAGCACACCAGAAGTTTAAGAATGAGCGCTCTTATCCATTCGGCTATGCTGACCACAGTGTACTATAGGGTGTATTTTTTAATGACTGTGCAGTGTTTGAAAATATTGCTGGTCCAAGTTTTGTATTTATCGTCTATAAAGTTTATGCAACATAATAGGTAAATACAAAACTTGGACCGGCAATATTTTCAAAGACTGCACAGTCATTAAAAATACACCCTGTACATGTTTGATACTGAATCAGTTAATATACCTAAACATAAACGGTGTCTCCTTGGCTGGAGGTGAAACAGTAAGGAGAGCCCACTCTTCGTTTAAAAGTGATAACATAACGCACGGACATAACATCTACCTGTACATTTTCGTTTGCGACTGTCGCAGGACGGCAGTTGTGAGTTCATGGCTTTGCACATTTCCTGCTTGCGCTGGCGAAAACCGCTGGACCGTAAATTTTAATTTTCATGAGGAAGTCATTTGTTTCATCTTTCATCGCATGGCAGGAATATGCACAACTTTAATTAAGTTCTTCTTCTTCTTCTTCTTCTTCTTCTTCTTCTTCTTCTTCTTCTTCTTCTTCTTCTTCTTCTTCTTCTTCTTCTTCTTCCTCATCCTCTTCTTCTTCTTCTTCTTCTTCTTCTTCTTCTTCTTCTTCTTCTTCTTCTTCTTCTTCTTCTTCTTCTTCTTCTTCTTCTTCTTCTTCTTCTTCTTCTTCTTCTTCTTCTTCCTCATCTTCTTCTTCTTCTTCTTCTTCTTCTTCTTCTTCTTCTTCTTCTTCTTCTTCTTCTTCTTCTTCTTCTTCTTCTTCTTCTTCTTCTTCTTCTTCTTCTTCTGCTTCTGCTTCTTCTTCTTCTTCTTCTTCTTCTTCTTCTTCTCTTCTTCTTCTTCTTCTTCTTCTTCTTCTTCTTCTTCTTCTTCCTCATCCTCTTCTTCTTCCTCTTCTTCTTACTCTTCTTCTTCTTCTTCTTCTTCTTCTTCTTCTTCTTCTTCTTCTTCTTCTTCTTCTTCTTCTTCTTCTTCTTCTTCTTCTTCTTCTTCTTCTTCTTCTTCTTCTTCTTCTTCTTCTTCTTCTTCTTCTTCTTCTTTTAGCATCCTGCTCCTACTTCTTCTTCTTTTCCCTATCATTCTCCCTATCCTTATCCCAATCCTATTCCTTCTCCTCATATTCCTCCTCACCCTCCACTTCCATGTTCTTTTACTTCTCCTCCCTCTTTTCTTGCTCATCCTCCTAATCATCCTCCTTTTTTCCTCCTTCTTTTTCTCTTCCACGACTGCTTCTGCTTCCTCTTCTCCTCCCTAATAGTCCGTCTTCTCGTCTTCATCCATTTCCTTCTTCTTCTTCTTCTTCTTCTTCTTCTTCTTCTTCTTCTTCTTCTTCTTCTTCTTCTTCTTCTTCTTCTTCTTCTTCATCTACTTCTTCTTCTTCTTCTTCTTCTTCTTCTTCTTCTTCTTCTTCTTCTTCTTCTTCTTCTTCTTCTTCTTCTTCTTCTTCTTCTCCCGCTCCTCTTCCTTGTGTTACTGCTTTTCCTCCTCGTCTCCTACTCTTCTTCCTCCTTCTTCTTATGATAATGCTGCTGATTATGATTATAAAGGTGTCGACAATGTTGTTAATATCCATTCACAACCTTCGGAGCGCGGGGCTAGCGGCGAAACACTTCTCCACAGAGACTCTCAATCAGAAAGATTTAAAAGTGTGTTGCTATCCTCTACAGAACATCGTAATCAACCTCTGCATGTTTTATTATTGTCTGTTACTTTCTAACCACTAAATAAATTGCAGTAAATTGCATTGTTTTCTAAACGACCGGCTGATACCATTGTGAAAATCAACGCAAAACCATCTGCTCCTAAATCGCCAGTACCTGACTTCGAACCCTGCGTTCTCAACCCCTCAGAGACAGACGGCGACAAATTTATCCACAAACCGATATTTCTAGCACCTATTCCAAACTGATCTGTGGAGAGCCATGAACGCCTACGCCAGCTGGCAGGTCAGTTGATGATGATGATGATGATGATGATGATGATGATGATGATGATGATGACGACGATGATGATTCCAAACTGTTATTTCTAGCATCTATCCAAAAACTGATATTTCTAGCATCTATCCACAAACTGATATTTCTAGTATGTGTGAGCCTGGCACACGCCTGTGAAATATTTGAAATATTATGGTCACTTGAAACGTCATGAAAGTTTGGAAAGAACAATAATGGAGGGGTATATGCCCGGGAAGAGAGGAAGAGGAAGGTCAAAGAGAAGATGGGTGCATGATGTTGCTGGATGATCTCCAGATGGGTGTATTGGACGCAGTACATCTTACTTATGACCGAGAAGTTTTCCGGAAGGTTGTTATGGGAGCGAGGTTCTGCAAAGGACATGCTACTGAATGAATGAATGAATGAATGAATGAATGAATGAATGAATGTAATTGTGGTAAGTAAGTTCCATGCCCTTTACAGTTTGTTGCAGTCACATCCAGTCCCTATTGTCTGTTTGTGATTTACTACGAGGGTAAGGTAATAAGTAAGTCACAAATGGCTGTAGAAAAATAACTAACTATGATAACAACTTGAAACAAGTTTACTTTTATACATACATTATCCCTTTATTTCTCAACATAATTTCCACCAATATTGATGCATTTATCCCATCGTTTTGTCAGTCCTCTCAAACCGGCTCCATAGAACTGCGTGCTTTGTTTTCATTTATCTGCCATCCCACATAACTGTGTGACTTACTTATTGACTCGCCCTCGTTACTTTTTCTACCCAGCTATGTACCGATTTACGATCTAAGTCCACTGAAGACCCACCTTGGCGGGACACATTTCGCGAGTGACTCCGAAGTTGAATGTGAAGTGAAAACGTGGTTTAGAAAACAAAGCACGCAGTTCCATGCAGCCGATGGGATAAGTGCATCAATGTTGGTGGAAATTATGGTGAGAAATAAAGGGACAATGTATGTATACAAATAAACTGGTTTCAAATTGTTATCATTTTTAGTTATTTTTCTACAACCATTTGTGACTTACTTATTAACTTACCCTCGTAGATAGAACAAGATTACGAAAATAAAAGACGTTGCGGCGACTAACTGTCATCAATTTGTTTGCTGATGAAGGTTAGTCGCCGCAACGTCCTATATTTTCCGTAAATTGTTATATAAATCGCCATTATTTCGTGTTATTTTATATTGTTGACATTTTCACAGCTTTACCTCAGTTCCACTAATTTTATTCATACTTTAATTGTGATTTCCACGGCAATTTCTAGTTCACTAATTTTCCATTGCTTTCAGAACGAGAAGTCCGCAACATTTGTTTGGATCCTTTTCGGTGTGACGGAGTTTATGTACTGTGCTGCTATTCTCCTTATATGATCTAAATGAACACACCGGGGCAGTCTGGGAAATTGCCAGTACTACGGACACTACTTTGTGAACTTGGCGTAAAGTCACCTTACCATCTTTCTGTGTTAGTTAGTTGCATATCCGTTACAGGACGTAGCGATCAACCCCAGAATTGTTTGGCTGTTCGTAATTCCTGGGCAAGTTTACGTTCATTGCTTTCTGAATGACCGGCACCCATACCATTTCAGAAAAAAACAAACGTAAAGCGGTCAGCTGCCAAATCACCCTCAGCTGTGTTTTGAACTCGGTATGCGGGATTACGAACTGCGTCAGTAACCACTTCGTCACGGAACCTGCATCTCACTGTGGAGTACCTGGAAATGAGAGAGCTGATCGATTAGCTAGTTGGTTAGTTAGTTAGTCGACAGATCATCCTCATTGCACATCGAACCATTCAGTCAATAAGTGCTCGGATCCCCTCCTCAGCAAACCCCACAGCGTGTAATGGCTAACGACACCAATTCTGTGTTGGTTTATCAATCTTCTTTGGCTTCCTGCGTAGTGTTCTTGTTTGGCCAAAACTCTTTTAATTTGCTGTTCTCTCAGTCTGACCATGGTTGTAGATTCGCAGTGATTGATTAGCTAAGGAAAGAGCAATAGAAGAACAACCTGATGTACCCGTTACATGCCATCAAAGGCAAAGAATGATCAAATCAGTTAAAAAGCCACCAAAACCTGCCAGAGACGATTACCACCGTATTGACAGACTAGAACAAATAATTATTCTCCGCCTCAGAACAGGACAAAATAGATTACGCAATCACATGTATACACAACTCAAGATTGGTGAATCAGAAATGTGCAAATGTGGATTGGCGTCGCAGACAGCAGATCACATACTTCAAGACTGCCCAAAATAGGACATATCTAGGCGAACCGTCTGGTTTAGAGAAACAACAGTGGAAGATCAACAAGCTGGACCACTGAGTGATCTAAACAAAAAGAAAAGTTAAATTCATACAAGAGACAACAATGTATTTATATACACATTTCAAGTGAACGAAAGAAGAAGAAGAAGAAGAAGAAGAAGAAGAAGAAGAAGAAGAAGAAGAAGAAGACGAAGAAGAAGAAGAAGAAGAAGAAGAAGAAGAAGAAGAAGAAGAAGAAGAAGAAGAAGAAGAAGAAGAAGAAGAAGAAGAAGAAGAAGAAGAAGAAAATACCATAGCTCTTACAGAGACTTCCGCTTGCAGTGGAAGAGACCCCATGAACAAAAAACTAAAATCTTCCGCTCACTGTCCCTGATCGTCCCAGTTTCAACGTCAGGAGTATCTCTTGTTTGTACAGGCATATTTGTTATTCACAATTAAGCTTAGTGTTTAGTTGCCACTCGTGAACTTCGTGTGTTCATTACCATATGTAAACACCCAGTCACGCACCTTTGTCCATATGGGATTTCTGACACGTCTTCTCGATGCCATGTCATAGATGACATACGTCCCACATTGGTGTCGCGTGTCATGATGACTTCAAATTACTTTAACTCTTTACTTTTGGCGTCCCAGGCCAGCGTTGCTTTAACTCTTGTTTTTAATGTCCTTTGTGGGACGTTGCGGTCAATCCCAACCATATGTTATAGGCAAGTTTACGTTCGGTAGTTTGCCATTGCTTTCTGAACGAGAAGTGAACGTGGAAGTACAACTGACCTGTCCAGGGGTTGATCCCGCTATCCTACCGTCAGCGCACGGGAAGTTTAAGATCTAGAGTGCTCTTAACAGCTCGGTCACGTCGTCTCAACGAATTATACAGGGTGTATGGGAGCGGCTGGTTGAATGGCTAAGAACTCCGGGTTCTCTCCTGGGAGACTCTGGTTCGAATCCTCGGTAAGGTGTGGATTTTTTTTCTTCTGTCGGGGGCAACAAGAAAATCCTAACCTGCACAGTTCGCGGCGACTGCATTACCCAGGTGGCCTTAATTTCTCAGGCTCTAGAACCCTGAATACAAAATTTGGAAGGGCAATATTTTCAAACGCTGCACAGTCATTAAAAATACACCCTATACGAACGGAAGTATGGTAATATTGGTTTCCTATTTACTTACCTAATGATACAAGACCATTCTATAAGAACGATAAGAAAGAGAGAAACAGCAAGCTTTCGTCATGCGATGAGAAGAGAGACACTGGAGAACATCGTGACAATTGGAAAGATCGTTGGGAAAAGAGGCAGAGGCAGAACAAGAGAAATGATAATGGGAGCGGATTGAAATGGTGACATTGAAGTATATCATCAGCAGAGTTGACCCAGAAACACCAAAGACCGAGATCTGAGAAGAGACATGAACGACTACGCCAGCTGGCAAGGCACTTGATGATGAAGCCCACTTACCAGGAGCCACTATAGCTAGTGATGGTTGCCTACCGGTCGGATGGCCAAGGGTTCCAATTCGCATCAAAGCGGATAGTTTGTTTTTTAATTGACCTGGCTAGATGTAAGGAGAAAACTAGAGATATTTTAGCGGATCAAATGACATAATCATTGATGCGAATGTAAAGAGAGAACTGGACATATTTTATCGGATGTGAGCTTAGAGAGAACAATACAGATTCGAGCGTATCATATGATATAATCACTGATGTGAACTTACGGTAAGAACTAGACATATTTCAGCGTATTAAATGACATAATTACTCATATGAGCTTAGAGAGATTTTGGCGTATCAAATGATATGATCACTGATGTGAACTTAGGTAAGATCTAGACAGATTTCAGCGTATTAAATGACATAATTACTCATATGAGCTTAGAGAGATTTTGACGTATCAAATGATATGATCACTGATGTGAACTTAGGTAAGATCTAGACAGATTTCAGCGTATTAAATGACATAATTACTCATATGAGCTTAGAGAGATTTTGACGTATCAAATGATATGATCACTGATGTGAACTTACGGTAAGAACTAGACATATTTCAGCGTATTAAATGACATAATTACTCATATGAGTTTAGAGAGATTTTGACGTATCAAATGATATGATCACTGATGTGAACTTATGGTAAGAACTAGACATATTTCAGCGTATTAAATGACATAATTACTCATATGAGCTTAGAGAGATTTTGGCCTATCAAATGATATAATCACTGATGTGAATTTATGGTGAGAACTAGACAGATGTTAGAGGATCACATGACAATCACTGATGTGAACTAACGGTGATAACTAGACATATTTCAGCGGATCAAATGACATAATCACTGATGTGAACTCAGAAAGAAAACTCTAACCTGCACAGTTTGCGACGACTGCACTAGCCAGACGGCCTTAATCATCCAGGCTCAAGACCAACCCCTCCCCCCCCCCCCCAACTTCCCCCCTTTCTCCCTTTCCCTGTCCACAGCGCAAGGTACTATAGACCAGACCCTTCACCATATGTTCAGAATGTCATTCCCCCTTTCCGTATTTCCTCCCTATAAATCCTTCCCCCTCCACCCCTACACATTATAGGTAAAAATAGAAGCTAAATTTAATAACGCATACTAGAACAAGTCTAGCCGTCTACATAAAACGTGATTTACAGGTCTACTTAAGTTATAAAACGAATTTCAGAAGAGCGAGAAGTACAGAACAGTAAATTATGGTGGGAAAACAATATCAAGTCATCGATTCTTGTATTAACGTGATCTTGATATAATCTTAATCCCAACCCCCACCCCCACCCCTCCTGAAAACCCTAAGATTCCCCCGGGGGGAGGGGGGAATTCTCCACCAGTTGAGAACCACTGTTCTAGACAATAGGTGACAGTGACTTCCAAACTAGTTGAGACAAGGCTTGGTTTGATAATGTTTCCTCTCCTGGTTGTAGATCATTCATTGTCAACTACTTCAACTGATGATGATGATGATGATGATGATGATGATGATGATGATGATGATGATGATGATGATGATGATGATGATGATGATGATAGTGATGAGTTACCCAGCGCCAGTATTTATAATATCATGTTCCACTGGTCGTGCTGAATACCTGTATACATTGCTCAAAGCAACAAACTGCCTTGTCACGTTCGGACGGATGTGAGTTCAGGAAACATGTATGGTAATGTGTGCAATAAATTGCAAGCTCATATCCGCAAATGGAAAAACAAAACATGACATCCTTGTCTCTGACAATACACAAAGCTTGTTTCTTTTCTCGTCAGTTTGTGACGTTTGTTTTGCCTTCGTCTGTCTCAGAAATAACAATCTTTCTCCTCCGCCTTCTACTTCTTATTCTTTCTTTCTTTCTTTCTTTCTTTCTTTCTTGGTGTCTCAGTGGCGAAGTGGCCAAGCCGTCTGCCTCACTCTCCGAACGTTGTGGCTTCGAGCCACGTCCTTCGGTTCACGAGTGCATTTTTCTCGGAGACTCGCTGGAGCTAACGGAGTTCGTGCTTTGTGCGACGCTTTCAGCAGTGTGGAAAGAGACCGAGACATACAGGATAAAACCCGGTGCAATGAAGTCGATCCTCTCGACTTTTCAGACTTTCTTTCTTTCTTTCTTTCTTTCTTTTTTCTTTCTTTCTTTCTTTCTTTCTTTTATTAGGTAGAAGATGGGCAAGCATATGCGTTAAACGTTAATTTTGAAATAGATGAACAGACAGGCAAGTTGGTGGAGGAGATCGAATGCAGCTAGTATGATATATAGGTAAGTAAAGAGATAGGTAAATAGGTAGGTAAATAAGTTTGATACTTAGTAGGGCAAACTCTCTAAATGTTCAGGCAACACTTTATGTAATAAGCCACTATCCGTGGACGTAAGAGAGTCCCTAAATGTTATATAGAACCTGTTTTGATGTATGGCAGCAAATCACGGAACGTTAATGAACACATTAATAAAAGCGTGGAAACCACGAGACACGGTTACTGAGACGAAGGTTGCGAATAGCTTGAACTGCCAAACTAACTAACAATGATTAGCTTGAAGAGGCTAATGAAACTAAAAGAGGTTTATGAGGTTAATGAAACCATACATTATATACAACTATAAGAAAGAGACACAGCATTCTTTGGTCATGAGATGAGAAGAGACGCAATGGAGAATATTGTGACAAATGGAAAGATCAGTGGGAAAACAGGCATAGGCAGATCAGGGGAAATTAATCTGGATGGACGGAGACGGTGGCATGGTGGAATAACATCAGCAGAGCTGATCCAGAGCACTAAGGACCGAGATTTATGGAAAGACCTATGCTGGCAAGGCACATAATGATGATGAGGCTCTGCTCTGATATGCAATAGAAGCTGTTGAACAGCCTTGAAGCTAAAAATCACTTTAGCAAAGTCACTTTCACTAGAATATGCAGCGCCGTGACATGCGGATATGGCGTGATAAACTACCAACATTCTGTTATTAAAATTACAACCTGGCCAGTATGGCGAAAGGGCATCCTGGGTGGGACTACGTCTTGTGAGAACTGATTGTACCCGGGCGCGATTTCCTAGGGCATTTTCCCCATGTTTGGGCGTGTAAGTTTCGTTAAACAGCTACTGGGTTGAGTGCTTGGCGCTGTTAATTTCTTTCAGAATGCTTGTTTGTTTGTACCCACGTTTGCCGTACTGATTCAGAAAATGGCGGACGGCTAGCTTCCACACTTCGGTGATTGCCTTATGCGATAATGCGTGTGCGGTGCTGCTGAGGTTCGCTTGCACGGCAATCTTCTCAGACAATGAACTGCATTTTGATGTGACTGACGGCTTGTTTCCTTCAAGAGTTCACATGGGACAATCATGAGCATTTCGTATGGTTTTCCATGGTACAGGAACGAACAATTATAAGCCACCCGATATTAAGAAGTAGGAACTGTTCGACTACGACAATCCTGTTATTGAAAAGCTTTGTTGAGGCTGGTCTTCTTTTTAGATGCAAATGGACAATGAGAAAGGAAATGATGGAGAAACGAACCGGTGGATTTGTGGCTTTTGCGAAGAATGCTGCGGATGTCGAGGACAGGAAAGAATTCAATCACTGCGATGTTGTAACTGCATGTGCGATTAGATCGCTCGGCAAAACTGTTAGAAAAAGACCAATGAAATATATGGCATGTAACTGCAGAAAGTAGGTATGACAGGAGAGCTTCTGAAAGACTGGAATATCTCGTGACATCGGGAAAGGTGGAGGGGAAGAGAGGAAGGGATAGACAAAGAAAGAACATGTTTAACAATTTGACACCGTCACTTGAAGAAAAATATGATCAGGAAATTATTGGCAGTACAGAAGAGAGACGACAGTGAATAAGTGGATACACAGGCTTGTCCATGGGACACATTTTTCAATCCCATCCCATGGTAATTTATGCCTGTCCCATCCCATCCCACCCCATGGGATTCCCATGATAATATTACTATGGAATACAGTTCAAATAAAATTATGAAATTTATGAAAGTTGGGATTAGTGTCTACTAAATAGGACTGCATGTACAAAGAGACATGTAAAATAACAGAATTTATTCATTTTAATAGTCAAGAGTATTTTATTAAAACAAAGTTTAATCTAAATATGACAATTCAGTGTCATTCTGACACTCTCATTCTGTTTCTGAGTGATTCTGCTCATTCAGCACATGATCAATTTCCTGCTGATCGACTGTTTCTAATAATTCGGTTAATACGGGTAATCCCTGAACCATTTCCACAATTTTCATCTTACATCAGTTATATATCAGTTATATCCGTTATCAGTTGGGGTATCTTCATTGCACTCCGGACATGTCCATAGGTGCTCAGATCCTCCCCCCAGCATATGCATCAGCGTCCCGGTGGCTAATAGTGCCAGTTCTGTGTTGGTTGACGAGGCACCTCGTTTTCCCGATGTACCTCTCGCGTGTGGCTGTGCCGATTCTTACTCCCAAGTCTTTCATCCTGGACAGCGATGTGGAATCACTAACGTCAAAGTCCTCTGTTCTCGCCATATCTTTAAGGACGTTGTTCATCTTCGTTGTTAATTTCCGAAATGTGTATGGATTTCATCTTACATGCAAATCTGATATACACTGAGTTTATAACGAGAGCTTGTAACATCCATTTTCGTGCTGAGGACACTGGTATGGCCAAAACAATTTTCGCACTTGCTTTTAGTAGTGGAAACCTATGTTCATTTTCCCAATAATTTAATGGTTGTGAAGTTGATACACACAAACAATGGACTGAAGAATGTGGTAGATTTGGGGGGAAAAACTGTGCGTAAATTGTGCAGTATGGGATTGATTACTATCAATATGTATAAGAGACAGAGGAAAAGTAATCCATTTCCAACTTTGATGTAGTCCATGTGCAATAATTCCTCCATATGGCAAAAGATATATTTGTCTTGCAGACCAGAAGTCAACTGTTCCCAAAATTGCACACTCTGGATCTTTTGCCATATTTTGAAACAATTTTTGAAACTGCAGTTTGGCCAATTTTTCTTGCGCCAAACTAAAACTGTTTACCGTGATATAAAAATAATGTTTTGCATATCCTTTACAGAAAATCGCTGTCAACATCAGCATCTTTCAGCTAATTGTTGATTTCTGGCAAGATTACGCTCAGTAGTTTGCCATTGATTTCTGAGCGACCGGCTCCATACTCTCATAAGTCACTGGCGCGACTCGAACCGCTTCCAATTCTCCTGCGCTCACGTCGACCATTAGAGTATTGGGGGTTACGGAGAAAGCTGCTAACCCCTAGGGCCAGGGAGACCGGCTTGCCGTGATATAGTGTAATTATATATCTTGTTTGCAGCATGAGTAGATCTTGCAGCAAAGTTAGCAGCATCACATATAATATCACATCCAGCCGAAATGGATACTGTTGGATGTGATGTAATTAGTTCAACAACTGTTGTTTGCCATGCATTTAACAATGTTGGTTGTGGTTTGTTACTTCCCGCTGCTTGGCTTCAAAAAATCTTCTGATGTTAGTAGAACCACCGGAACCACATTTCATGCTATGCTGTATTGCAACTCCATGACCACTTTGATTAACCAATTTTTCATTAATCAACTTATACCAACTATATAGCGTTTTGCACTTTGCACAGCAAACAAATGGTGCTAAAATACTTTCAGATATTTTAACTGCTTTAACATCAGCTGTTGAAGACTTTACAAGTTCTTTTGGAACATCAATCAAGTGGCATTCTCCCCCACTCAACATCTTAGCAACAACAGTTTTAGTAAGATCCTGGAACTCATATTTTTGGTTGGCCATTTTGGGGTACCGTATGCTTACACAGCCTGCACTCAGTAACACCGTGACTTCAAGTGTCTGCCTTTCACCACGATTTACAGAACTGATACAAATATATAAAGAAAAAAGAAGGATAAAATGCGTTAAAAAGATTTAAAAAAAAAAAAAAATTAAGAGTAGCTCTGACGTAGATCAAGTTGCTATGACATGGATACTGTCCCATGTGTCCCATGGGAAATACGAATGTTTGCTGTCCCATCCCATCCCATCCCATGGGAAATACAAATGTGTGCTGTCCCATCCCATCCCATCCCATGGGAAATACAAATGTGTGCTGTCCCATTCCCATGGACAAGCCTGTGGATACATAAGTCAACGTTAGAAGATGATGATGAATACGGGGGACTAGAAGTCTTACAGAAAGTAGGTCTAACTACAGAAAGAGGCCGGTCTCCCTGGCCTAGGTGTTAACGTCTTTCTCCGTAATCCCGTATATTCTCGTGAGTAATGTAACCTTTGTGAGAACCGGTCGCTCTGAAAGCAATGCAAACTACTGAGCGTAATCTTACCTAGTACATTAACAGCAGCTGAAAAATGCTGATGTTCACTGCAACGTCCTATAAGGGATATACCAAAAAAAAAAAAAAACTTACAGAAGGAGACACTGAGGTGGCGCAGTGACTAGTAAGCTTGCTTGTCTGCCGACGGTCATGTATACAAGCTTCGTGACACACGGATATGGCGGGATAATCTACATACATTGCGTTATTCAAGGAACTACGTGTTCAATATGGGAAAGGACTGGCTTCGTGAACCTACGACATCCATGTGAACCTTTAAAACTTAGAATGGACTCCCGTGTGGACATAGCCTAACATGTGTGGAGACCTAAGACTTGCCGGTATGGTGTTGCCACATCATCCATTGAGTGCCGAACCTTTATCATGAGCATGTGCCTTGTCCAGCTGGCATAGGCTTTCGTGTCTCACAATAGATCTCGGTCTTCGGTGTGGTGGATGATATACCTCCATGCCACCGTCTCAGTTCATCCAGCATGCTTTCTCTTGGTCTGCCTCTGTCTCTTTTCACATTGATCTTTCCAGTTGTCACGATGTTCTCCAATGCCTCTATTCCCATTACAGAAAAGAAAAAAGAAAAATAAATAAGAAAAAGGCCCGAAAAATGGCCCTCTAATAATTATTATTTACCGTTTAAACAGAAGATGAAGAGAAATTTATGTTGCGTGGGAACACACAAGGCAAGAGAGGCAGAGGTAGACAGATAAAGATGAATGTGAAAATCTTAGAGAGCCAAGCAACAAATAATAATCATCATTAACTCTGTAACATGTCAGATGATAGTTAGAATTGGAGAGTCATGATCGCCAGTTCATGATAGAGATCAGGCAACTGTAGAAGGAGGGAGTGAAGAAGAAGAAGAAGAAGGAGGAGGAGGAAGAGGAGGAGGAGGAGAAGGAGGAGGAGGAGGACGAGGACGAAAAGGGGCGGGATGAGGAAGAAGAATAAGAAGGAGTGAGGAGGGAGTGAAGAAGAAGAAGAAGAAGGAGGAGGAAGAGGAGGAGGAGGAGAAGGAGGAGAAGGAGGAGGAGGAGGAGGACGAGGACGAAAAGGGGCGGGATGAGGAAGAAGAATAAGAAGAGTAGGAGGAGGGTGGAAAGTAGAAGGAAAAAGAACTGGCAGGTAGGCAGAGAAAAAACCAGACATGCAGATAGCTATGTAGATAATAAGATGCGTTTAGCCGCTAATCCAGGACATACCGTGTTTACGCTGCACAAGAAGAGAAGTGCAGGACAAACTTGAACAAAGCATAAACAGTCAACTGGAGATCAAGCTAGATGAATAGTGCAAGGGTTTCTTTTCAACGTGAATAGTTTCGTGCTCTGTTGAGTTTCATCTAAGCCTTGTTTTTCTACATCGCATGCACTGGTTGGGGGAATATTTCACGGGTAATTGTTTGTTAAACTGGTGTTATCTATTTGTGAAACGATACAGGTGTAATCCATACTTGGGCGAGAGTTTCTTTTTGGTTAATTCCTCTTCCTCCTCCTCCTTCTCCTCCTAATCCTCCTCATCCTCTTCCTCCTCCTCCCACTCTTTCTTCTTCTTCTTCTTCTTCTTCTTCTTCTTCTTCTTCTTCTTCTTCTTCTTCTTCTTCTACTTCTTCTTCTACATCTCCCTTTTCTTATCCTTCCAGCTCTTCTTCTTCTCCAGCTGCTGCTACCGCATCTTTTTCTTCTCCTCCTCCTCTTCTCCCCTCTTATCTGCCTCTCTCCCTTCTCCTAATCGCATAGTCCCCCTTCTTCGTCATCACATTCTAACGTTGACTTATGTATCCATCTTAACCACTGTCGTCTCTCTAGTGTACTGCCAATAATTTTCTAATCACATTTTTCTTCAAGTCACAGTGTCAAATTGTTAAACATGTTCTTTCTTTGTCTTCCCTGCGTCTCTTCCCCTTCACCTTTACCGGTGTCACGACATATTCAGTCTTTTTCTTTCACCTCAAGATGTTCCCAAATATTGTGAACTGTCTACGTCAGATAAAAGTAACCAGTTCTGTTCGTGAGTTAGTTTTCAAAACGTCTTTGTTACTCTTTTCGTAATACAATCTTTCAAGATGTTCTTGTTACTCTTTTCGTGTTACGATCTGTCAAAGCGTCTTTGTTATTTTCTTTTCGTATTACCATTCCTCAAGACGTCTGTGTTACACTTTTCGTATTATTGTCTTTCAAGAAGTCTTTGTTATTCTTTTCGTATTGCCATCTTTCAAGAAGACTTTGTTACTCTTTTCGTATTACGGTCTCTCATGACGTCTTTGTTACTCTTTTCGTATTACCATCGTCTCCTCAGCTTCTTCTGCTTCTTCTTTCGTTCGCTTGAAATATGTCTATAACTGCAATGCTGTCACATGTATGAATTGATCTGTCTTTTACAGTTCACACAGCGGTCCATAGAGTTTATCTTCCACTGCCGTCTCTCTAGGCCAGAAGGTTTGCCTAGATATGTTATATTTTGGGCAGTCTTGGAGTATGTGCTCTGCTGTCTGCGACGCCAATCCACATGTGCACATGGCTGTTTCACCAATCTTGAATTTTGTATACATGTGGTTGCGTAATCTATTGTGCCCTGTTCTGAGGCGCAGAATAATGACTTGTTCTGGTCTGTCCATAACGTGGTAGTCATCTTGAGCAGGTTTTGGTGGCTTTGTGACTGATCTGATAATTCTTTTCTTTTGGTGGTATGTAACGGGCACATCAGGCTGTTCTTCTTTGGCTCCTTCCTTTGCCAATTGATCAGCTCTGTCGTTTCCGGGTACTCGACAGTGGGATGGTATCCACTGTATGGTGACCTTATGCTGACTGCTAAGTTCAGAAAGTAGTGTCCTTAGTACTGGCAATTTCCCAGACAGGAGCGCCTCGAGTACTGATTTTGCATCTGTCAATAGCACCACAGGTTGTGTACCATTGCTGGTATTTAGTAATTTCTCTGTTGCTATCTTGATTGCCTCAATTTCAGCATCGTAGTTATGGCAGTACTTTCCTGTCGGTACTCTAGCTGTGTCCCTAGTATTATTTGGGTATTCTATGTACACTCCCGCTCCTCCATTTCGAACAGCATTTTGTGCTGACCCATCTGTGTAGACTCGGATCCAGAGGTCCTGTGGGTATTCTTCATCAAGGAAGCTGAGAGTGGCTGTTCTGCGCTGCACACTGTTCTGTTCTTCCTTGTCAAATATTCCTCTCACTTTTGTCTGGATTTGTAATGATAGTCTATGCTCATCTTTCCATGGAGTTCGCTCTGGAATAGTTGTTAGGGGGATACCAACTGTGGGCAGATCGGTGGTTTCTCTGCAGAGTCGTTTGGCCTGGTGGATAAAACTACTTCTTTTCAACCGCCCCATAGCTAGGTTTTCAAATCTGTTCTTCATAGGGTGGCCTGGCAAGCTGAGGAACTTTTCTGCTTGTATTAGCGTTTTCGTATCTCTGCGCTCACTCAGTGCTTGTGTCCTCCCCATCTTCTCCATTTCCACTATAGGGGTTGATCTCATCCCTCCTGTGGTGACTCTAAGTGCTTGATTTTGCACTTTGTCCAGCTCTTGTAGTGTGGTTTTTGATGCCGAACACCACGCAGTTGACCCGTATTCCAGGTGTGGTCGTATGCTCTGTTGATAAACTTTGCTAAGTATTTTCCCACTGGCTCCCCATGTGGTTCCACTTAGCTTTCTCAGGATGGCTATTTTCCTTCTGGCTTTTGCTACTGCTTTGTTGATGTGCTTTCTCCATGTCAGCCTGCCATCAAATGTTACTCCAAGGTATGTTGGTTCTTTATCTTCTCTTAGGGGTGTTCCATTTATCTGGATGGTCCCTGCCTTTTGTTTTGGAGAGAGGGTAAATAGGGTGGTGCTGCACTTGTCAGTGTTTATGCTGACAAACCAATTATCCGCCCATGCAACAAATGTATCTACAGCTCTTTGTAGCAATCTGGTGGCCACTGATGTATGTTCATTTGTGCTCCATAGAACCAGGTCATCGGCGTACATTGCCGCTTTAATTCCATGCGGTAGATTAGCAACGAGATCATTGATGAAGATTAGAAAAAGTGTGGGGGACAAGACTCCGCCCTGGGGAACACCGTGACGCAGTAGTACTTTCTTGCTCTTTAGTCCGTCTATCTGTACTCGGACTCTTCTGTTGTGCAAGTATGCTTTCACCCATTTGTACATTCTTCCATTGACTTTGCAGTTTCTCAGTTTATTCATCAGACCTTCTTTCCAGACTTTGTCAAAGGCTTTCTTCAAATCTATCCATGCCGCAAGCACCAGCTTCTTCTCTTGGAATGCATCCTCAATTTCTTGAGAGAGGTAGGTTGTCTGATCTTCCGTAGAGTAGCACTGCCTAAAGCCAGCCTGCTGTGGCACAAGGATGTTTTTACTTTCAATGTACCACTGCAGTCTGTGATTGATGATGCGCTCCAGTGTTTTGCAGAGACAGCTGGTGAGGCTAATTGGTCTGTAGCTAGAGGCAATGGAACTATCTTTCCCTGATTTTAGGAGGGGTATCATGATTGCTTCTCTCCAGGCTTGTGGAACACTGCCTAAGGTCCAACTGTTATTGAAGATCTGCAACAGCTTTGCTTTGGCCTCTGTTCCTAGGTTCCTGATCATTTCATTGGAGATACCATCAGCTCCTGGTGACTTTCTCATTTTCAATTTTGATATAGCTAGCTCCAGTTCGCTGATTGTGATGGGTGCCTCCATAACCTCATGTACTATTTCCTTCTGTCCTGTATGTTGCCGTTTCTCTCGAATCTCTTGTTGTTTCTCTGGACTAATTTTGATATTGTTATCTTGTGCGAATGAGTCCGCAAAATGGTCAGCTGCTTGCTTTCTTGTTAAGATGTTTCCATCTTTATGTAGTGCAATTTTTGAGTTTCTCCCTGTGCCCTCATCGTTAAGTTGTTTTATTAGCTTCCACAATTTCCTTGTGTCTCTTTCAAAGTTCAGAGACTGTTTTTTCCTGCCAGCTTTTCCGTCTAGCCTGCAGCTTGGCCCTTTGAAATTTGGCTTTTGCATGCTGGAATTTATTGTGGTGCTCTTGGCTGGGTGTGGCCTCTGCTTGCTTTCTACACACTTCCACATCATTATGCAACTGTTCCAGTTCACTACTCCAGTAGGCTTTATATTGTTTACGGGCTCCTCTTGGTACTGTTTCTCGCGCTGATTGTAGTATGCATTTCCCAAACTCTTCAACTACTTTATTTATGTCTTTCTCAGTGTTCAGGTTTCTAACCAGTATGCTGGTATGATTCTTGTACATTGCCCAGTCTGCTTTCTTGTAGTTCCACCTCAAGAGGGTGCTGCTTTCACTTACAAGCTCATTTTCTACAGTTAGGAAGACTGGCCGATGGCCACTGCCACCAAATTGTTTCCCAACAATTCGTGTAATGTTCCACTCCAGGTCTGATGAATGAAAAGCCAGGTCAGGTGTAGTTGTAGTGTGCCATGATCTCGAGTAGAAAGTATGTGGGTCGGACGGCTTGTTAACCAAGCTGAATCTATTCTCATCCTGCCAGTCTTCCAGTCTCTCTCCTCTCTGGTCCATGTGATCATAGCCCCAGCTCTGCGAGTGGCTGTTGAAATCGCCACACACAATCATTTTTTTCTTTTAATGGTAGTGTGTCCAGTGCCTGTAGGCGGTCACTTGGACAGTAGTAATTGATCAGATGTAGGTCTGTATTACCTGTCTTAAGTTTAAGTGTCTGATACTCAGCCCCTTCCATGTAGACTTCGAATTGCGAAGCAGGGATGTTATTTTTTTACAAGGGTCAGTATCCCACCTTTTCGCCTGTCCTTTCGGTCAGATCGGTAACACTGGTAGCCTCTGATTTTGAAGGTTATATTTTCTTTGAGGTGAGTTTCTTGCAAGCAACATATGCTTACTTTTTCTTGGTCCAAGATGTTTTCTAATTCTATTTTTTGTTGTCATAATCTATATATAACTTGTTTTATATCTCTTAAACTTCCGGCGTGCTGATATCGAGATAGCGGGTTCAACACCTATACCAATCAGATGGACCAATATATTGATTTCTCGTCACTGACTTAGGGATGTAAATTACAAGTACCTCAGAAGTCGGAATGCGTTCTCTCGCCTTGAACTCGAAAGTAGCCATACACGTGCTTCTACTTCTTTTGTGCCGGACTGATGTTTGTGTGTGGAAAAACTTTCCCTATAACCAGTGTCCCTCACCATCAGACGAACCCACTCCTTCTACTGAGATACTTGTAATTGATGTCCCCAGGTCACGAACAAGAAGTTCTCGTATCCACTTGGAAATGATAACTACCATGAACTTTTGTGTGCATGAGACGTATAAAAATTATGTGAAAATCATTATTTCTTCCTTCTTCTTTCAAAGGTTTATAACAGTAATTATAAACACTTATGTAACACTTAGTGAAACTTCAGTGCTTTTCTGTTGTTTTTATGTGATTGATGAGACACATGTAGTCAACATATTGGTAAACGGCGCTAAAAGGACACATCTTCAAGCTTGACTTGTTTACAACTAGAAAAAAATATGGTTTCCCTTGTGCAATATATTGTGTATTCATTGCCGCTGGCAAGACAAAAGCATTTACAGACAAATTGCTTCCCTGTTACTCTTTCGACGGAAGTACGTCATACATGTTTATGTACGACAAAGGTCGTGTGTTGGAGTTTAGTATAGATTTGTGTACGGTTGACTTCAACTTCATCATATTCATCATCATCATCATCTCCATCTTCTTCATATTCATCATCATCAACACCATCATCATCAATCATCATCTGAGGCCAGCATGGCCAAATGGATAAGAACATGTGTTCTTAAACATCCGGTGTGCTGATGTCGAGGTAAGGGGTTCAACCCCTACACCGGATAGTTGGACTAATATGTTGACTTCTCGTTCTTGACTTGGGGACGTATATTACAAGAACCTCGGAAGTCGGAGTGGGTTCGCCTGATGGAAATATGGAAAGCTAATCCACACGTAGAATTCAGCCCAGTGCTACTGAAAGTAGTATGTATGGACAACGCTTGAGTTCAAAACGAGCGAGAGCCAAAAAACAACAACAAATCGTTATCTTCATCATCGTCATCTTCATTTTCATCATCATCTTCATCATCTTCATCATTTTCATCACCGTCTTCATCATCTTTATCATCTTAAATATCTTCATAAATAATAATCTTCATCATCACCTTACACTCTTAGCGTCTAAAGGGCTTAATACGGGAGGTTCGCCTTCATTGCCCCGGATTTTATCATATATGGCTAGTCTCTTTCGGCCTACCGAAATAGTCGCACAAATGAAGAACTCCGTTGCTCCAGCGTCGACCCCCATGTGTCTCCGAAAAAAACTACACTCGTGAAACGAACGACAGAGTCGGAAATCGAACCCACAACCTACAGAGAGCAATGCAGGTAGCTTAACTACTTCGCCGCTAAGATCACGGCCGTGAAACTTCGTGGGGAGGAATAGCTGACGTTCCAGCGCCCGATGGGTGGCTCAGGTTAATACCGTTCCGTGAGACTATATGATATCTTTGATGTCGTCAATTCATTTTCTTCTCGAGCATCCTCTAGCTCTAGGAGCAGATCTGCTTCGATGTAACGCCAGTGCTGATAGCTGATGGTGTTGCATTCTAACAATTTGACACTGTGACAATTCACTGAACCGTTACCATCCCCTAGCCAGTTCCCGAAGACACCACAGACTCCCATGGCTGTCTAAAGAAGAGTATCAAGGTGAAGATTCATATTAGTATTACAGCCTCGGATTCTGAAATATGTAGGAACATTTAGTTTTTCAAATTTTAATTTTCTCTTCATTGTTCTAAGTTTGTCATCTTTTCATTCTTCCCATTCTGTTCTAATGTCGTAACTGATTCACTGCTGTGGTGCACTGTATCGTCTGAATGGATCTACCTTGGACTGCCGTGGTCTGTATATCGTCTGAATATTGACAGTGCGTATTTGTTTCGCTCCCCATACCTTCCGCAACTTCCGCAATTTTTAGTGCACAATAAATAAACATTTACACCGAAAAATAATCTGCCTTTCCAGAATGTTGGATTAGAATCGCGTATTTTCTCAAATAATTCTTATATTAATTGTTAAATTGTGATTAGCTAAATGATTTTAGACATACCAACGCCCACTGGTTATCGACCTGGTCGATTTACAATAGATTATTGTTAGATTATAAGTCATTCTGATTTAAAGGACTTTGTGAAAACTAATACCACACGCAGTATTCAGTGGCATTATTTAGCAGATGGTCATAATGAAAAACAAAACTATCTGAAAGGTTGTCATCATATGATGACACATGTTGAATTATACTTGCTATAACGGGCCACACTTGTGCCCCTAAGTTTGCTTTGCCTATCGCAAATATTATGGGCAGTATTTAAATAATTAAATTTTAAAAAGTAATAATTATAACTAAATAGAAAATAGTATAATACATTGTTTCTCAATACAAATCTGCCTCGTTGGTTCCTGAAGTTTTCCTTTTTGTGTGAAAATTATGTGTTTCAAAATATGATGTTTTAATTGTGTTTTATTAGTGTTAAGGAGCGGTTCTTGTGATATTGGTGAAGAAAAGTTGTGTATTTATCATTATTCAATAGAACCCCAGCTAAGCAAACCACCAAAATTTCCGATTTTTTCCTGTGATTTAGGAAAACCAAAGGATCACAGACGCCTTTTTTGCTCTTAGACAACTTATAGAAAAATCAATCAAATTCAGTGAAACACCCTACTTAGTCTTTGTCGACCAAGAAAAGTTATTCGATAGAGTAGATAGAAACAAGTTGTGGCAAATCCTTAAACAATATGGAGTGAGTACACATCTAACAAACCTGTGTAGAAGCTTATACAACAACAGTGAATGCATAGTGAGAGCAGCTGGAGGTCACTCAGAACTCTTCATCATAAGATCTGGAGTACGACAAGGTTGTGTCCTGTCCCCTCTCTTGTTCATAACATATATAGACAACATATGTAAAGAAACCAGCCAAGCAGAGACAGCAAGAATACCACATGACGAGAACACAGAAGAAGAACTATCTGCAAATCTAACCATTAGAGAACTCCTGTTTGCGGACGACCAAACACTAATGGCAAAATCAGAAGCTGAATTACAAGACCACATGAATAGTCTAAATGAAATGTGTAGGGAACATAACATGAAAATTAGCACAAGTAAAACAGAGGTAATGACTGCAATTAAAGAAAAAAAAAAAAACAATGATTCACCTAAACAAATATCACTTGAAACAAGTGAAGAGTTTCAAGTACCTGTGAAGTATAATATCATCAAATGGCAAATCAGAAGATGAGATCGAAAGTAGATGCAATAAGGCAAACCAACTCATTGGACAAATGGCACCAATACTAAAGAACAAACATGTATCAATAACTACTAAGAAAGCACTTTACAACACAATCTTCATACCAACTCTATATTATCAATGCCAAACCTGGACAATGACAGAAAAAGAGAAAAGAAAAATCACAACAACAGAAATTAGATTCCTGAGAAGAATACTCAACGTATCAAGAAGAGATAAGATCAGAAATGAAGAAATCAGGACTAAAGTGGGGTTTATAGCTGCACTAGATTTTATTAGAAGGCAGCAAGTCAAATGGTTTGGCCATGCAAGTAGGTTACCAACTAACAGTATACCACAACAAGCAATGATGTACAGACCAGAGGGGAACGGAGGAAGCGGCCGACCACGTAAACGATGGACGCATGGAATAACAGAGTCAATAGGAATATCGATACAAGAAGCCTATAAGCGGGCACTCTACCGCTGTTTATACTTCACCTCGACACCGCAAGGTACAAGAGGAACATGATGAGATGATGATTGAGAAGCAGTGCCTTTGTAAGTGTGTATGTTATAACTAAATTAAACATCAATGTGCCGAAGAATAATACAAGCCAAATGCGACCTCCTATTTGGATAGAAGGACGATATATCGACATTCTAGCTTCATCGTGTTATTTGTTTTGTTTCTGGGTATCCTCCGCAATTTCAATGCTCAGTGAACGGAAATTTACATTATACGTAATACTTGTTTATTTGATTGTGTACCATGTTTGGTCCTAACCTACCTTTTGTTTGGCACTGAATCGATTAAACACAGAAGCCGCAAACGAAAGTTTGCACAATTTATTGCCTGGCATATTTTTATGGGTCTCGTCACGTACATACTGCAGTGAACAGATTAATCATATTTTGGCTGAAATACACAACACTCCAGTCTGCAGAATACACCTGGCCAGTTGTAGCGAATCATGCCACGTAGTTAGTTAGTTTGTCGCGATTCCAACTTCACGGCAAATGGTCTCTCACATAATTCTAAACTGGCCAGTCGCCATTCTCCGAACACGCAGTTCACATTACAAACAGTCGCGGACAGATGTAAAAGCATTCCGCACGAAATCCACAGATCACAGTGTCGTTCCAAGCACTTAAATCAATAACTGGGCAACGGAACCATGCACTACCAATCCAACATGAGGAAACTGCGTAAGCAAGCCGTAGCCAGAAACAAACACAATCCAGAAAACTTAACAGCTCAACCGCCTATCCGCAATGTTGGACCGGAAGTCTCGACATGACAGGCAACACATGTGCAACCTATTGTTTTTGTGTTCTGTTTACATTCACTAAGGGAATACATTATTTGTAAGTTATTATTATTATTGTTGTTGTTGATACTCTATAAGAGTGACCAAACCAGGTAGGCAGCTTTCATAAAGGAAAACTTTCTCAAATTGCCCTTTCAGACAAAATGCCTGCAGTATAAATTCAATAGCAATAGCTTTCATGCCACCACATCAGTCTTTGAAACGTTGGAAATAAGTTAACTTCTAGCCTTAAAAGTGCTTGACATCCAACATAGTCCATTTTAAAACAAATGTTATTACACCGAAACAATCTTTAGAGAGCATCAAATGTAACACTATTCATAACTGCTAACTCTGCAAAGAGAACATTTTTACTAGGAGTTTGACTTTCACCTTTCACCGTTTAGCTGACGGTGTAACTCTAAGATAGTTTTCTCAAAATAGATTTAATCTTTTGCAACCTTAACTTAGATTAAACTTCGTTTAATCTCTTAAGCTTATATTGTTACATACTGCCCTTAGCTGACTCACGCAGTTTTTAAGGTTCAAGAGATGCATTTCCCAGTTGGACATCAAAAGAGAAAGATTATAAGTTACGGCAGTAGATGTAAGAATGTCAATTTTGTTTTTCAAACTCCCGTCAAAAGGATGTAGGAGCTCAAATTGTTGCAGCACGCCATACGTTGCAACACAGAAAGCAAAAATAAATGGGTGCACTATTTATTGCCTGGCATATTTCGCTGCATGTCGTCAGGTGCATACTGCAGAGTTATATATCGTATGCAGTGAATAGATAAATTATACGTTGGCTGAATTGCATGAAACACATAGACCAGTGGTTCTCAACCGGTGGGGAATTCCCCCCCCCCCAGGGGGGAATTTTAGGGTTTCCAGGGAGGAATTAAGATTCAAGATAGCGTTAATACAAGAACCGATTACTTGATACTGTTTTTCCCTTCATACTGTGCGGTTCTGTATGTCTCACCCTTCTAAAATTCAATTTATAAAGTAAGTATACCCACAAATCATGTTTTATGTGGACGTCTAGACTTGTTTTAGTATGTGCTATTAAATTTAGCTTCCATTATTACGTATACTGTGTAGGGGCGGGGCGGGATTTATAGGTAGGAAATACGAAAGGGGGGAATGACGTTCTGAAATATGGTGAAGGGGGGCACGGGCCATAAAAGGTTGAGAACCACTGACATAGACAGTGTTATTGTTCGAATGTAGAACATTTGTTATCCTTATCGTAATCGAATATAATAATATAACTCATCTGTTCAATTCATATGAGGTTGATTAGTTAGTCACGGTTCCACCTTCATAGCAAAGGGTCGCCCCATTATGCTCCGTTCCAATGCCAGTGGATATCACACAAAATGCTCCTCACTGCCGCATGTGAAAAGTGGAACAGACAGGAGTCTCGACAAACCAAAAGCCCGCACAAGTATACTATGCATAATGCCGCTGGCAGAATGCCAACACAAAGGCCCACCACGAAAAATACAGTTCATCGTCGATGAAAGAAGCAGTCACAAGAAAACCAGGAGCCACCATAACTTCATAAGACAACCCAGTTAGTTCAGCGACCGGCCGGCTGACATTTTTCTGAACATGCAGTTCACGCTACAAACAACCGTGGACAGATGTAAAAGCACTCCTCTCCAAATTCATAGCTAACAGTGTCGCTCCACGCACTCAACTCAGTAGCATGGTGGCGGAACCATACTTCAAATGATATATAACTCTGTAGTATGCACCCAACTAGATGCAGTGACATATGCCAGGCAACACGCTGTGCAACCTCTTGTTAATTGCTTCTTCACTTAAATTCACTAAGGGGAGGTAACATGGCCGAATGGATAAGAGCGAGGGCTCTTATACTTCCGGCGTGCTGATGCTGAGATAGCGGGTTCAACTCCTTCACCGGTCAGCTAGACTAGAATGTTGACCTCTCATCCTTGGCTTGGAGAAGTAAATTACAAGAACCTCAGAAGTCGGATTGGATTCACCTGTTGGCGAGGGACACTGGTAATAAGGAAAGTTAATCCACTTTCAAAATCATTCCAATGCGCTCTCCGGTAGTAGAAATTAATATAAGTAGAAGAACGTGTATGGACAAGGCTTGAGTTCACAGCTAGAGAATGCCAAATAAATAAAGGGGAATTCGAATAACGAAGACACAAACAATATATAGTACGATTTATTGCCTGGCTGCATCTCGTCGGGTACTTACTGCAGATATCACACAACGTAGAGTAAAATAATTAGATTCATCGTTCAAGCGGAAGGGAGTTCCCTAAGAGAATACATTGTTATGAATTTCTGCGGCACAAAAAGTTCTAACCTTTGCTCGTCTTCACTGTTCTAATTAAACCGCTTTGAAGTTAAACAGATTTGGTGCCAAATAAAAAGTGGGCTGGGGCCGAACAAAAATGGATGGCGGAAACTGGGCAGTAGGGGCTGTGTCACAGTCATGACTTCAAAGTTGTTAATATGGTAGCGGACGTGTTGTGTTATATATCAGATTAAAGGGGGTTGCACAGGAAAGTCTACTGGATTTATGCCCATGGTAGATACGGGAAGTCGCTTAAGACGATTAATCATCCCAGGTCACTTAAGTTAAAGTGGGCATAAAGGTGCAGTAGGTGAGATAAATGGCAAGGGGTCGATCAGCGGGAAGTGATGAGAGTCAGAATCTTGGCAGTGCCTGCACATGTCCCAGAACATTACAGAACCACGGCTGGACACTGCTTCTGGGCGTGTACTGGTGGACAGGGGTTCGATTCGCCTTGTGGTATATTCGAATGTAAAATTGACTTGGTCTTCCAAGCGAAGAAGAAGAAGGAATAAGAGGAAGGGAGAAGAAGATGAAGGAGAAGAAAGTTGGATATGTCTTGGAAAGTAAAGGAGATTGGCGGTCCCAGTTTGTCTAAAAAAATGTGGGTTTAGTAACATCTGCCCAATGCGCCCTAATGAGTGTGAAAAGATATCTTCATCTATTTTATTCATCAATTCCCAAAGAGGTGCTTTATCAGTGCTGCCAAAGTCCTTTCATAGATCTTATAAAGAACAAAAAGTAGCGAATTCATTTCAACGTCTTCGCTCTATCATTATGCTTAATATGGATAGCTTTCTGCACTGTGAAGGCTCTGGTTGGTCGGAAGCCTGCCTGTTCATCCCTTATTTGTTTAATGGCTTCTCTGCAATGAGCAATTTCTATGTGGCCATTCATAGACATGATAAAAGTAAGCAAACATGCACATTATTATGAATATGAATAATAAGAAATTTTTAAAAAATTACCTCTGGCCTGTGGTAAAGAAGAGGAACTAGACATTAATCTTGTCAGTTCACCAGACAGCGAATTCTGACAGCACCTGTATACAGAATGACGTCAATTTTGACCGCCACATCTGACCCACCAGCCACTTAGCGTGGCGGTTATTTGTCACAGGATGCAAATAGACCCAGTGACTGCTGGGATTTTATCTGCGCCGGACGGTTAAGATAAATCAAGGCTGAGACGATTTTTGTGTCCTTTTATGGTATATTAATGGGCTTACGCTTTTTTTTCTAATTGCGGTGTAGTGCGTTCGTACCATATGTCGGTAATTTGAACTTGAATGTTGACTTTTTGTCCTTGACTTGGGGACGTAAATTACAAAAACCTCAGAATTCGGAGGGAAGCACCGGTAATAGGAAAGTCTAACTGATATCAATGCATATCCTTTACAGGACTTAGCTGTCAACACCAGCATCTTTCAGCTGTATGTTGATTTCTTGACAAGATTACGCTCAGTAGTTTGCCATTACTTTCTGAGCGGCCGGCTCACATACCCCGTAAGTTACCGATGCGATTCGAACCACTGCTGATTCTCACCGTCATCACGTTACCGACGAGAGTATACGAGATTACGGAGAAAAGTCATAACCTCTAAGCCACGAAGCCGGCCGCAAACTACTAGTAGTAGTAATAGCATATTTGTGGACTACGTGTGAGTTCAAAGCGGGCGACCGCAATAGAAAATAAAAAAATAAATAAATTAAAATAGAGTATGTCATCTTCTTCCTCTTTTCTTCTTCTTTTTCTTCGCCCTATCTCATAACCTCTTCTTCTTCCTCTTATATTTCGTCCTCGCCTCCACCTTCTCTTCTTCATAGTCTTCTTCTTCTTCTTCTTCTTCTTCTTCTTCTTCTTCTTCTTCTTCTTCTTCTTCTTCTTCTTATTCTTCTTCTTCTTCTTCTTCTTCTTCTTCTTCTTCTTCTTCTTCTTCTTCTTCTTCTTCTTCTTCTTCTTCTTCTTCTTCTTCTTCTTCTTCATAGTCTTCTTCTTCTTCTTCTTCTTCTTCTTCTTCTTCTTCTTCTTCTTCTTCTTCTTCTTCTTCTTCTTCTTCTTCTTCTTATTCTTCATAGTCTTCTTCTTATTCTTCATAGTCTTCTTCTTCTTCTTCTTCTTCTTCTTCTTCTTCTTCTTCTTCTTCTTCTTCTTCTTCTTCTTCTTCTTCTTCTTCTTCTTCTTCTTCTCTTCTTCTTCTTCTTCTTCTTCTTCTTCTTCTTCTTCTTCTTCTTCTTCTTCTTCTTCTTCTTCTTCTTCTTCTTCTTCTTCGTTAGCTATCAAAATTGACTACATCTATATTCCAGTAGTGATCAAACATAGGATGATTCGCTTGAAGTCTTCACTGGTCACTCAGAGTTTGTCTCCAAGGGCAGCCCCTGTGATCCAGATAGCCTCTATGTGTCTGGCGAACTCATGGCAGTCTTTCTGGACACGCTGTGGTGTTTGCTTTGGTGCTCGTCAGTTGCACGTGGCAGATCCAGTCAGATCCATTCGGCGGAGGTCTTCTCTGATCCCCCAATGTCCTGCTCTGAGCCCCCAATGTCCTGCTCTGATCCCCCAATGTCCTGCTCTGAGCCCCCAATGTCCTGCTCTGGGCCCACAATGTCCTGCTCTGAGCCCCCAATGTCCTGCTCTGAGCCCCCAATGGCCTGCTCTGAGCCCACAATGTCCTGCTCTGATCCCCCAATGTCCTGCTCTGGGCCCACAATGGCCTGCTCTGAATCTGAAGATTCCAGTCTGCGCGCTTCTGCCAAGTTTATTTATGATGTCCTCCAATTGCCTGCTCCTTGGCGAAGAGGTTACAGATGCAATTCGTAATCCCGAATACCGCACAGCTGCGGATGAGTTTGCAGCATACCGCCTTGCGTTGGTTTCGATACAATGGTATGTGTGCCGGTCGTTCAGAAAGCAATGGCAAACTACTGAACGTAAACTTGCCCAGGAATCACAAACAGCCAAACAATGCTGGAGTTGACTGCTTCGTCCTGTAAAGAATATGCAACTAACAAACGTCCTCCAATTCGCCCTCACAGATTGCCTTATTGGTGCTTTTCCCAGCTGAAGCTCTGATACGGAAAGGGCTGCTTGAAGTTTCCTCTAACCTTAGCTTGATCGCATGCCTTTTCATATTCCGGGATGCCACAGTGGGCTGGTGTCGACTAAACGACTGGTGCTGCTCTTGTAGACAGCATTCTGATGGTGTTTTTTTTTTTACTTCATAGGCAATATTCGACTGCTCAAATGTATCGAAACAGTGTTGATTACTCTATTCCAGCCGTTGCTATGCAAACAGAAGGACTTCCTTTTAAATCTTAGACTACCGTGGGGAAAGCATGCTAAACATTGGGTAAATATCAATGACTATGTATTTAGTATTTCAGGCAAAGTATTATTCGTTTATTTTGTTCAAAACATTTATAAGTCTGTTGTATGCAGATGACGAGATGGAGCGAAATAATCCCGACACGAAATCGTGCAATATAATCTTTATGACTTCTGTGTTAAGATATTATTCTATTTAGACTCGCGGTTATTTCTGTAACTCTTGTCTGTGTGTTTTTGTTTTTTGTTTTTTGCTTTTAAACGCTCTGAACCGTGCAATTGTTAATTTAAAGCTACGTCATGTTGTAACCACAAAAAAAAAAAAAAAAAAAAAAAAAAAACATAATGTAAATGTGAGTCTCCTTATATTTCATAGTATACAGGATTACAGACCAGAAATTAGACTTCATTGCACAATCTTATCCCAAATGGCTCGGTGTTTTTTCCACAGAGCGGCCTGCCGAAATCGTCACACAAAGCACGAACTCCGTAGCAACATTGATTGTTATTGTATTTTGCATAAGGATTGTATCAACGTTGGTTTTGATTGGGTACAAACATAACGATTATAGCAACATTGATCTTGATTGTGTGCTTGTATAAAGATTGTAGCAACATTGGTCTTGATTGTGTGCTTGTATAAGGATTGAGATACCGTTGATTGTTATTGTATGTTGCATAAGGATTGTACCAACATTGGTCTTGATTGTGTACAAACATAGCGATTGTAGCAACAGCGATCTTGATTGTGTGCTTGTATAATGATTGTAGCAACATTAGTCTTGATAGTGTACAAACATAACGATTTTAGTAACATTGATCTTGAGTGTGTGCTTGTATAAAGATTATAGCAACATTAGTCTTAATTTATATAATTATAACGATTATAGGTACATTGGTCTGGAATGTGTATAAACATAAGGAGTGTATCAATATTGGTCTTCAACGTGTACAAATATAAAGAGTATAGCAACATTGGTCTTAATCTATATATATATATATATAAAAGAGACTGTATGTCCGTCCGTTCTTTATGTGTTCGCGAACGGTCCATGCGATTGAGATGAAATTTTCTACACGTGTTCTTTTCATTCCTGCGCAACTTTCTGTCATAGTTTTTTAGTGTAAAATCGGCTACTTACTTACTAAAATTTAATATTTCATTTTTCATTATAATTTCTATATAGCAAGGGGACTTAACTCTAGAAAAGTTATTTCAAGGGGCATAACTTTTAATAACATTTCTATATACTTTATAGTCATGTTGTTGCATCTTTTTCAAAGATTTATAAACTCTTTGTCTATAGTTACTTACAGCCATATGAGTTATAATAAATAATGATATAATCTTTAAGGCATTTTCAAAGTTTTCATAAAAATAATGCATAATGCATAACATTGTAACTCATCTTTTTATGCTTAAAGAAGTTATCTACAGTCATGTAGGTGATTAAAAACAGTTTTCATTAAAAATAATGGATGGGGTGTGGAAGGACATTCTTTTAAGTTACTGTGTGAATTTAATGAGACGCTCCCCGCAAGGAGCTGGGCGAAGCCACGCTGGGTCAGATAGACAGACATACAGACAGATAGTCGGGAACGGGAGCTTATATGACTACTTATGTGAATTAAATGAGATGCTCTCCACCAGGGACTGGGTGAAGCCGGGCCGGGACAGCCAGACAGACAGACAAACAGACAAACAAGCAGACAGACAGACAGACAGACAGACAGACAGACTGATAGATAGATAGATTCCCCTCCAGGGATTGGGCGAAGCCGGACCGGGTCAGCTAGTTGTGTATAAAAACAAATATTGCAGCATTATTGATCTTGAAAGTGTATAAACATAACGATTGCAGCAACACTAATTGTGATTGTGTGCTTGCATAATGTGTGTAGCAACATTAATCTTGACTGTGTGTCTGCATAAGAATGTGGGAGCAGATCAGCAAGGTCGAATGGGTAAGAACGCGTGTTCTTAAACATCCGGTGTGCTGATGCCGAGGTTAGGGGTTCAGCCGGACAGCTGGACTAAAATGTTGACCTGTCGTCCTTGATTTGGGGACGTATATTACAAGTACTTACAGGGTATGGGAGCCGGTCGCTCAGAAAGCAATGGCAAACTACTGAGCGTAATCTTGCCAAGAACATCACCAGCAGCTAATGTTGTTTGCAACGTCCTGTAAGGGATATGCAACTTAAAAAAAAAGAAAATTACAAGCACCCCTGAAGTCGGAGTGGGTTCGCCTGTTGGCGATGGATACTGGTCGAGGGAAATGAACGAGCTGATAAATTGGCTGGCTCTGCACCCCCTGTAGATGGCCCAGCCCATGGATCGTGCCGATGTTATTAACGCCCTTAAAGATATGGCGAGAACAGAGGATTTTGACGCCAGTGATTCCACATCGCTTTCCAGGATGAAAGACCTGGGAGTAAGAATCGGCACAGCCAGACGCGAGAGGTACATCGGGAAAACAAAGCGCCTCGTCAACCAACACAGAACTGGCACTATTAGCCACCGGACGCTGATGCATATGCTGGGGGGAGGATCTGAGCACCTATGGACATGTCCGGAGTGCAACGAAGATACCCCAACTGATAACTAAACTAACTAAACTAAACTAAACTAAACTGTTAATAAGGATAACTAACCCACACGCAAAAGTAGTCCATCACTACTATAAATAGTGTGTGTGGCCTACGCTTGAGTTCAAAGCGAGCGAGCGCAAAATAAAAAAATTGTGGAATACAAGGGTAAACCATCACATTATCTTCCCAAGTTTTGTGACTATTTCAGCAATTACCGAAGTGTTTTACCCAAACACTTTTGCTGGTTGTTCAAGAATCTTGGAATGTCAACGAACGCATTAGGAAGAGCTTGTAGACAAGGAGGTGTTGTTTCTGAATGTTGTGAATATCTTTGGAGTGTCATCATAAATAATAGAGAGTGTCCGGGAGATGCTACTGAAAGTAGAACGGTGTGTGCAATTATAATAAAGCGACAAACGGTGTTCTTTAGTCGCTTAATAAGAAAAGTCGCTTAGGAAAACGTAGCTGGAAATTTCACGCATATATTCACATATATTTACATGCACGCGCGCACACACACACGCTCGCGGGTACCAAAAAAAACAACAACACCATGGGCACTATGTTACAGAGTTCTCCTGCTCCTCTCCGAGTTATATATGTATATGTAGTAGTAGTAGTATCAGTAGCGCCAGACGTGATGTTCCTGGAGAAGAGATGCACGAAACGGACTGGGGCTCCCTGAGCGCAATCTGATCCAACAAACTGGGGATAGGCGACACAGGCATAAATCGCAGTCACTTAGTGCGGGACCTGCCTCGTCTTACAGATAGGGGAAACTGTGACAGAGATTGTCACTCTCGCATTGGACTATACAGTCACTAGTAGTGCTGTCATGTACCTCCCCGGCAGCACAGCTGTGTAGTCCCTCAGGACTTAAAGAGGCATACTACTACTATACTACTACTACTACTACTACTACTACTACTACTACTACTACTATTACTACTACTACTACTACTACTACTACTACTACTACTACTACTACTACTACTACTACTACTACTACTACTACTACTATCAGAAGCGCAGTGGCTAGCACGTTTTCATGCCGGCACGGTAGTCAAGGGTTCGAATTCGTATCAGACTATGTTCTCATCATCAAGTGCCCTGCCAGCTGGCGTAGGCATTCATGGCTCTCCACATATCTCGGTCTTTGGTGTTCTGGATCAACTCTGCTGATGATACTCTTCCATGCGACCGTCTCAATCCGTCCAGCATCATTTCTCTTGGTCTGCTTTGCCTCTCTTCCCCTCGATCTTTCCAGTTGTCACGATGTTCTCCAATGCCTCTCTTCTCATCACATGACCAAAGAGAGCTGTTTGTCTCTTTCTTATTGTTGTATGTAGTGTTCTAGTTTCATTAGCCTCTTTCAGGCAATCGTTGTTAGTTACTCTGGCAGTCCAAGGAATTTGCAACATTCGTCTTAAAAACCACATCTCTGTTGCTTCTAAGTTCTTCCAAATTTGTTCATTTACATTAGGAAAAAGAAGCAACAGAGATGTGGTTCCTAAGACGAATGTTCCGAATTCCTTGGACTGCCAGAGTAACTAACAACGATTGCCCGAAAGAGACTAATGAAATTAGAACACTATATATTGACTATAGACTATGCTCTAGTAACTGAAATAGGCTCCACGGCCAAAGGCCAACTAAGCTGAAGTGGTTACCATATAGCGCCTTGGGAAGTAAACGCAACCTGGTGTGATCATGATCCCAGCATGTCTCGAATGTGATTGATCTACACAAAATAGATGAAGCTTGCACCAAATGCCCGACAGCCCACGGAGTTTGGCATCGTTCGCCCGATTTAGACTGCTATCCTCAGTCTACCTGCAGGGCAGCAGGTTGTGTCTCTCTTAGTCTGGTCCCTATCCCAAGAGCTGTCCAATATGTAGTTATATCCATCGGCATAGCGCTTGGGTCAGTGGGACACTCAAGCTCCCCCACCACGGCAAGGTGGAGACACATCGGGGGAGCCCACGGAGTTTTACGATGGTCTCTTTTAAGGCACAACTAATGCGGTCTCCGTGGCGATGGCGTTGTGGACGCGATTCGTAATGCCGCTTACCCGCGTTCGAAAACAAGGCGGCGACCGATTTGGCAGCAGAGCCGTTTTGCGCTGGTTTTAACGTGTTGGTATGGGAAGCCGGTCGTTCAGAAAGCAATGGCAAACTACTGAACGTAGAAAACTTGCCAAGGACATCAACAACGGCAGTAAAATGTTGGTGTTGACCGCAACGTCCTGTAAAAGATACGCAACTTTAAAACAAAGAAATATGGTAATAGAAGCAGCGGTCGGCAGACTCGAATGTGGACGCAATACGTTAGCTACACTCGCTGAATATGAAATGTCTGAAACATGGAAGCTGGTGAAACATCGGTCGTGATGAGGATGACTCTTCACAGAACCCGTTACATGAAAGTATATATTGTGTGACTAAATTTCAGATACAGATTTGAATCCATGGCTCCCGGGCTGCCAGAAAAACGTGCTACTTCGTCGATAATCCGTCCAAAAACAATCGGTGAAATCCGAAATCGACGAAAACCGAGGCAATTATTTCCATATGAGTCAACGTAAATCCAGTTAATTCGTTCTAGGCACATCAAAATACATTTTGTTTTTAAAACACACACACACACACATTATATAGAGAATCAATATAGTGTTTAATACTATCATACGGCCCTAGACTTGTCCGAACTCGCACCTTCGCTGTCCCTAGTAACACTTTGTATGCCAGTGCGCCACTTGAATTTTTCAAACCATCCTCTGCTGGCCTTAAAATCACTAAGTACACTAGCACTCGTCCCAGGCATTTTCTTAATGAGATCTGCCTTCAACAGTCTGGTCTTTTCACATATGATTGCCTCCGAAACAGAATCGCCATCTAATTGGTCTTGATTTATCCAAATTAATAATAATTGTTCGACATCTTCAACTGTTTGCGATCTCTGTTTCGTTAGCACATTCTGCCTTTCGCTACATCAGCCTCCTTTATAGCTTCGTTTTTTCGCCACAATGGAATTTATCATATATAGCGACTTCCCGTATATGCGGCCGATTTCAGCAATCTCAATGCAGCTCAGGGGCGTCACTAGGGGGGTGCGGGGGGTGCGGGCCGCACCTGGTGACACCATCAAGGGGTGACACCAAATTAAAAAAATTGCAAATTTGACAAAGCAGACATAGCAAAATAACAAAAATTTAACTTTGTCCGAGTTTGTCGAAGTTCTTTATTTATGTTTTACCTGAAGTATTGAAGTTATATTGTTCAATTTGTTTTCTTTCTTATGTCCTTATTAACTTTTTGACTTATTTTACAAACATTACTATATGCGATTATATATGGTACAGGAACACTCGGAAGAAGACCATGGTGAAAGTCTAGAGGGGTGACACCAACCCCAGTGACGCCACTGATGCAGTTCTCGTATTTTATTATTGGAAAGTGATGCTCACACAACGAAAAACAACGCCAAATTGAGCAGAAGAACCCTTTGTTTCCGCAAAATTAGCAGCGAGGTCATGTGGGCACGCCGTCGAAATCTGAGGCAACCGACGAAAACCGAGACAAATTTTTCCCAGAAAAAATAGACGAAAACAGAAACCGATGATAACCGAAGGCAACGAAAACCGAGGTTTTAATTTACACGCGCAAAGACGCATTCTCCTTGGGTACTATATTGTAGAGTTCTCCATTCATTCTCCAAGTTAAAAAAACGTGAGGGGTGTGCGAGGCCGGTAGTGGAACTTCACATCTGTGGAGAAGCATATTTGAATGTGACCAGGTCGTGATTCGACACAGCACCTAGAGGTTGACCAGGTGTGGGTCAATGGAGGCGGTGTCTCTGCGGGTTAGGGACATTTCATCGTCAATAGACTCTAACCTAATGCCTAGAAGGAAAGTGAGGGGGGGGGGGGGAGAGAGAGGAGAACTGAGGGATATAGACACAGACAGACAGGCAGGCAGGCAGGCAGACAGACAGACAGACAGACAGACAGACAGACAGACAGACAGACAGACAGACAGACAGACAGACAGACAGACAGACAGACAGACAGGACAGACAGACAGACAGACAGACAGGACAGACAGACAGACAGACAGACAGACAGGCAGACGGGCGGACAGACAGGCAGACAGACAGGCAGACATACAGAAAGACGGACAGATATATAGATAGACAGACAGGACAGGCAGGCAGGCAGGCAGGCAGACAGACAGGCAGGCAGACAGGCAGGCAGGCAGACAGACAGACAGACAGACAGACAGGCAGGCAGACAGGCAGTCAGGCAGACAGGCAGGAGGGCAGTTAGATAGATAGATAGATTAGATAGATAGATAGATAGATAGATAGATAGATAGATAGATAGATAGATAGATAGATAGATAGATAGATAGATAGATAGATAGATAGATAGATAGATAACAGAAGAAGATAGAGAGATGTATAGATGTAATCAGAGCGTGAGAGAAAAGAGAGAAAGAGACTGAGAGAGAGAGAGAGAGAGAGAGAGAGAGAGAAGAGAGAGAGAGAGAGAGAGAGAGAGAGAGAGAGAGAGAGAGAGAGAATGAAACCCTTCACGTCTATTTAGAGTTCAAGCGGACTGTTATAATTACAGCAGACGACCCACTGTGGATGCACTATCTTGACTGTCGCGAGCGGTTGAGAAATTGGCGGGAGACGGGCTGGACGTCCGGGAGCTTGGCCGAGGGTGGGTGAACACCCCCGGCACCAGTCGCCCCCGAGTTCGCGGCAAGCGACTTTACTTTGGCGAAGTTCGTGTGAATCCTCGGACTATTTAGTCGCAAATACGCCAGGAGTAACATATTTCTAAAAAATACTTATAACCACCAATTTCTCCGGAGTTCCTTATTTTCTTACACTTTGCGGATGTTCGTGATAATAGCAACGTAATAATATACATTTAGAAACATATATGGTGTTTGCAATACAAAATTATTAAACAGAAAAGTCTAAACGTTATATATCATTTCCAGTTGAGAAAGGAAATTAAGTCCTGATTGTTAAATAAACAACTTAAGTTATTTATCAAAATCTTTGAGGTACTGAATTAAGGGCAGGGTATTTATTAGATGAATCAAAAAGTACTACGTCAATACAATTGCAAAACGAAATTACGGGCACACAGCTTCAAACGACAACAGATTTACAAGAACGTATTTGGTTTTTTGTGTGAAAAGTGTCTGTAGGAGATCGTGTTGCAGTTATTTTCTCAAAGGTAAGTTGTTATCTTTCCTTTTCCCCCCCTTTCATCCTCGATCTCTCATAGGGTTGTCATAAAAAGAGGGGTTTGATTTATTGATTTGTTGACTGATTTAGGAACCGACATCACAGCATTCCCATAAGCGCTCCGTCCACATCCTCAGCAGCCAGCGAAGAGTTCCAACACCAATAGTACCAGTAGCAATCTGATTATATGTCCGTCTCGCCTTTCCTCTGAGCGTCGTGGGTCGGCCAGATCCCCTCGTCACTCCTCGCTGCCTATTCTTGTCAGATCATGATGATCCATTTGCTCCTCCGAGGTGTACACGTGCTCCCAACAAGGCCGCAACCACGCCTGCCTTTCATGCATCAAAAAGAGGGGTTTTAAAGACAAAGAGGACCGATTTCATTGCACCTGGTTTTATACCACATGGTTCGGTCTCTTTTCGCAGAATGTCTTGTCAAAAGTGTCACACGAAGCACAACTCCGTATCTCCAGCGACGATACAGAGGAGTCTCCGAGAAAACTGCACTCGTGAGCAGAATGGAATAGCCCGGAATCGAACCTACAACCTTCGGATCGTGAGGCAGGCGGCATAATCATTTCGTCGTGAAGACTTTAAAAAACAAGTTTAAATACAAAAGGATCGACTTTAATTGCACCGGGTTTGTCCCATAAGGCTCGGTCTCTCTGCACAGGACGGCCTGCCGAAGCAATATTTCATAAGATGAATAGTATTCTCTGCAATTTATCTGTGTCAATAAATATGAGGAAAAGGGTTCTTAAAAGGTATATTAATCCAATCCTAATGCACGGAAGCGAATCATGGATAATTAGAAGACAATTGAGGAATTATGTTACGGCTGCTCTGGTGGTTCTTCTCTCCCCCCCCCCCCCCCCTTTCCTCCCCACCACACCAATAGAAGAATCACGAGAACACCGGGGACGGATAGATAGAGTAATGAAGAGAAACGTGAAAGAATTTAACTCACAACAAGAACTGGTTACTAGCATAAGAAAAGTACAGTCGTCAATCTTTGGGCACGTCACGAAAAGGGGAGGGTTGGATTATGTTGTCACAACGGGAAAGCTGAAGGGAGAGACCAAGAGATAAGATGTTGGACAGTTTGATAAATTATCATGGAGAAACTTTGACAAATTAGCATGGAGACACATTAGTATCAGACATAAATGGCAGTACATGAGACAAAAGGCTGTGGGCAGACATGATCATCAACGCCCACACGGCATGGAGTATAAGAATGACAGTACAGGTGACAGGCGGCTGTGGACATCATGGTCACCAACGCCACACGGCATGGACTAAAGGAAGAACATAGTCCTTGTGGAGTTCTAAAGCTGTCGTTGAAGTCATCAGATCAAATAAATTCGAATAGGTAGTTAAAGTTGTCAGTTCGTATAATTTCATTGGCATACATTCCCATACTCTCATCATCCTCATCTCACCATAATCTCATCATCATCATCTCATTATAATAATCTCATGACCATCGTCTCATCATCAACATTATCTCATCATCGTCATCACCACCATCTGATCATCATAATACACTCATCATCATCACCATCACCTCATGATCATCATCATTATCTCATCATCATCATCATCTCATCATCATCACCATCACCTCATCATCATCATCATCATCATCATCATCATCATCATCACCACAATCTCATCACCATAATAAACTCATTATTATTATCTCATCAGCACCACAGCATCTCATCATTACCATCTCATCACCATCATTTCGTCACCATCATCTCATCATAATCATCATCTCATCATCATCTCATCACAATCTTCATCTCATCCTCATCAGCTCATCATCATAATCTCATCATAATCTTCATCTCGCATCATCATCTCATATCATTATCTCAACATTATCATCTCGTCATCATCATTTCATGATAATCTTCATCTCACCATCATCATCTCATCTCATCATCATCGAATAGAGTAGTTAAAGTTGTCAGTTCGTGTAATTCCACCAGCACACATTTTCTTCATCGCCATTATCATACTCATCTCATCATCATCATCTCATCATCATCATCTCATCATCATCATCTCATCATCATCATCTCATCATCACCATCATCTCATCACCATCACCTCATCATCATCACTATTTCATCATCACCACCATCTCATCATCATCACCTCGTCAACATCATGATCATCTCATCATCACCACCATCTCATCACCACCATCTCATCTCCATCATCTCATCATCACATAATCACCATCATCTCATCATCATCAGCATCATCTCATCATCACCACCTCATCATCACCACCATCTCATCATCATCATCATCACCACCACCATCTCATCATTATAATATCATCATCATCATCATCATCATCATCATCATCATCTCTTCATCATCACCACCACCACCACCACCACCACCACCACCACCACCACCATCATCATCATCATCATCATCATCATCATCATCACCGCCACCAACTCATCATCTTCATCTCATCATCTTCATCATCAACATCATCTCATCATCATCATCATCATCATCATCACCACAATCTCATCATCATCATTATCACCACCATCTCATCATCACTACCATCTCACTAATATCGCATCATCATTATCACCACCATCTCATCATCACCACCATCTCACTAATATCGCATCATCATCATCATCATCACCATCACCATCATCATCATCATCATCACCATCACCATCATCATCATCATCATCATCACCATCTCATCACCATCTCATCATTATCATCATCATCATCATCTCATCATCTTACCACCATCGCATCATCATCATCTTCGGCTCTGTTTGAGTTCAACCTCGCGGATCTTGCACGAGGAGTGCTAGCCGGGGTCTCCAGCTTGGGCGACAGTCGGCGTGACCTGTAGGATAAGAATCATCGCTCTTAAACTTCCAGTGCGATGATGGCGAGGTATACAATTCATCCCCTTCACCGGCATTAAGTTGGACTTAAATGTTCACTTCTCGCTCAGAAGGCAATGGCAAACTACTGAACATACAATTGCCTAAAAAGTTTACCTGATGTTGATTGCAGCGTCCTGCAATAGAGCATGCTGCATTAGAGAGCAAGTGTGATTCTAATGTCCCTTGTTATCACATAAAGTAAACCACACACTACTCTCAAAAGTATGGCACGAGACGACGATGGCTACCCTTGCTTGCCCCCTTGTCTACGCCACTGCTTGCGCTCTGTTGCTTCTAATGTACCTTTTAATCTCACAAGTAAACCACACACAACTTCTCAAATGTATGGCACAGAGGCGACGATGGCTCCCTTTGCTGTCCCATAGCTACGCCACTGCTTGCATTTGCTTCTAATGCCCCGTTTTATCACACAAGTAAACCACACACCACTTATCAAAAGCATGGCACAGGGGCAACGATGCCCCCCCCCCCCCTTTTCAACCGCTTGCTGCCCCCTAGCTACGAAACTGCTTGCATGCGGCTGTTTTGTGTACCTATTCAGATTCTTTTCCACTCATTCATTCATTCATTCATTCAGTAGCATGTCCTTTGCAGAACCTCGCTCCCATAACAACCTTCCGGAAAACTCCTCGATCACAAGTAAGATATTCCGCGTCCGATACACCCATCTGGAGATCATCCGCTGCATCCTGCACCCATCTTCTCTTTTCCTCCCTCTTCCTCTCTTCCCAAGCATATAACCCTCCATTATTATTCTCTCCAAACTTTCATGACGTTTCAAGTTACCAAAATATATCAATTTTCTTTGTTTTATCGTCTTTAATAGAAAAACCCTCTTCAAATTTCAGCTCTTGAAGTATGGATGCATTTGTTCTTTTCTTAACAAAAGATATTCTTAACACCCGTCTATAACATTTATATTTAAAAGCATTTATGCGCTGTTCAGCTTGTTTAGTGTCCAGGCCTCACAGGCGTATGTTGCAATGGGAAAGATGCATGCTCTTAAAAATCTAATTTTTGTGGTTCTATCTGTCCCACTCCATAATTTATTCAGTTGTTTTAGTCTTTGGAGAGCAATTCTTCTTCTTCTTCTTCGTTCATCTGGAGTTTTTTTTCCCGGATGTGATTGCGTTGTGCCCGTTTACAGCAGAGCTGCGTTCTTGCGCCGTTAGGCCGACACATCCGACTTCTGCGGGCATTTGTTGACCGGGTTAACCTTCCCGGTGAAGAGCAATTGATATCCGTCGTTTAATTTCTTTCATTGTGTCACCATTGTTACTTTTCCACTGGATTATTAAAAAGAAACAAAATTGTCCGGAAAAAAGTTTCCTGCTATGGGATTGTGGTATGATAAGGCCATCACATCTTGTAGGTCTGAATGCACGGATGATGATCTTTATCATCATCATCATCATCAAGTGCCTTGCCGACTGTCGTGGGCGATCAGGCTTCTCTACATCTTGCGATCTCCAACGTTATGTACTATTTCGTGTGCTGACTCCCTTCCGTGCCATGAACAAAAAACTGTCTGGTATTTCCCCTCGCTGTCTTCCGCTATCTTTTATTTTCACAAATCTTTCCAGTTGTTACAGCATGATTCAGTTTGTGTCTTCTCATAATATTGCCAATGACTTAAAACTGCCTATTTCTGATACTTCTGATATGCTGTCTTTGCGACTAAGCCTCCCTCAAAATGTCCGGATTGCTCATTTTGGCTGTCCAATGAATTGTCAGCATTCGTCTATAAAACTACAACTCCAAAGCCTCCAGTAGTACAATATTTCATATAGTTGAGCTTAGTTGTTGAGTTGAGACGAGTTGAGTTGAGATGAGTTGAGTTGAGTTGAGCTAAGAACCGACATCACTGCACTTGGTTAATTAACATGTCTGAAGCATACCGTGCTGTTTCATTTACTAGAAAGAAAAGGCCCTTTTGCGTTGAGCATGTATATTCTGTTCGTCTATCTCTTGGGGTTATTTTCCCACTTATTTAGTTATCTGCCTCTCATTTGCTTGCCTTCAAACGTACCTTCCCGTATGGGTTTTATAAGAGTGTTGTGCCCTGTAACGTGGCCGAAATATTTCACTTGCCTCTGTTTTTATTTCTTTCATTAACTCTCTGCTCACTCCCAGTGTTTCTAGAACCCCTGTATTACTATGATATTCATTCATTATCAGTTCCATATCAACAGAGAGACGTGGTAGCGCAGTGGTTAGACGCTCGCCTGCCGACTCGATAGCCAGGGGTTCGAGCCTCATCCGGGCGGATTCAAAACGTAAACATTGCCCTGGGCCCACAGGTCGAACCAACCTGAGATCGGTACATTGACATGTCTTGGGAAATAAAGGAGGCCGCCGTGAGACTAACCACCCAGCGAGTGCCAATTGGTGTATAGAATATGTTTCTAGCACGTTGGGCGATGCTGAGAGTTCATTGAATAATGCTGGGAATACAATGGATAATGCGACGAATACATTGGAGACAGCTCAGAATATATTGAATAATGTTGAGAATACACTGAATATAGCTCAGAATATATTTTATATTGCAAAGAATATATTGGATAATGCAAAGAATATATTGGATAATGCAAAGATTATATCGGATAATGCAAAGAATATATTGGATACAGCGCAGAGTGCAGTGGATAATTCTGAGAATACATTGGATAATGCCGAGAATACTTTGGATACAGCTCAGAATACACTGGATAATGCTGAGAATACATTGGATACAGCTCAGAATACACTGGATAATGCTGAGAATACATTGGATACAGCTCATAATACACTGGATAATGCTGAGAATACATTGGATAATGCTCGGACTACATTGAGTAATGATCAGAATACATAGGATACAGCTCAGATTACATTTGGTAATGCACAGAAACATTGGATAAACTCAGATTAAACGGATAATTCAACAGAATACAATGAATACAGCCCAGAATACATCAGATAATGCAGAAATACAATGGATAGTGCAGAGAACATTTTGGCTAGATAGCAAGAGCACAGAAAACGAAATAAAAGAAATGAACTGAAAAATAGAAATTATTAGTGTTATTATAAAACAACACAATGTTCGTTAAACATTTCTCCCTCATCAACTTTCCTTCTCAGAAAATTCCGATATGTGTCCGTTATCCATCTTACGAATGCGGTTCGACCATCCCAGCCGTACTGGTGGGGAAATTAAAAAAGTTAGCTCCATATCATTTACAGGACGTCGCAGCCAACCCCAGCATATTCGGGATGTTTGTAAATTCTCAGCAAGTTTACGTTCAGTAGTTTGCCATTGCTTCT